>JAJOZX010000057.1:580000-767500 GCA_023014485.1 Bathynomus jamesi
ACTACATAGATACACAGGTCAGTTGGGTGGGACATTTTAAAACCAAACTGATTAGATGTCCATAGGAAATCATTTAATCAGAGTAACAAGATTTTTTCTAGTAGTTTCGAGAAGCAGGAAGCGACAGCAATAGGTCTGTAATTATTGCTGGACAGAATGTCTCCGTACTTATTTTTGACCAGGGGCAAGATATATACTCTCATGAACTCTGCAGGGATATAGCTATGAACAAGCATGGCTGATAGGAGCAATGATATATGCAGACATACTACGTCATTGGCATATTTTAAGTGTTCATTGGAAAAGTCATCTACCCCTGACGCAGAACCAGTCTTTAACTCTTTAATTAACTTCTTTACTTCAGAAACTGATACCAAAGTATTTTCACCTGTCCCTCCCACAGTCGTTTCGCTGCAATCTATCTTAAGATTATCTCTACTTACACTGTTAAGAATGTTAGAGTAGAGGTTTTTCCACAGCTTTGCAATATATATATATATATATATATATAATATATATATATATATTATACAGCAGAGGATTTAAGGGTTGTAATGACTGATGATGCGAAATTTGAAACACAAAATAAGATAGCATTAAACAGAGCAAAGAGAATAACTATGCAGATACTGAGAACCTTTAAACGAAGGGATAGGAATATAATGATTCCTCTACTGAAAACATTGAATTATACTCAAATTGGAATACTGCTCGGTCCTAACATCCCCATATAACAAAGAAGACATTGGACAGCTAGAAGGGATTCAGAAAAGCTTCACAGCCAAGATTAAGGGGTGCAAAGAACTAAATTACTGGGAAAGTTACGCAAATTAAACCTATATTCACTGGAAAGGAGAAGAGAGAGATACACCATTATTTATACTTGGAAAATAATGGAGAAACTAGTCCCTAATCTTATTCTGAACCCTGTAACTCCCCAAACAACAGTGGAAAGTAGAAAATGAAGACTGTGTCGTGTTCCCAAATTAAAGGCTAGACAGGGAACATCCTCAACCTTGAAAGAAAATAGTTTTGTTGTGAGATGACCAAAACTGTTTAATCAGCTGCCCAAAGACCTAAGGAACACGAATGGTGTTGCAGTGGACATCTTCAAAAGAAGATTAGACGCTTGGCTCAGAACAATCCCCGATGAGCCTGACGTACCTGTCTATGTGAGATGGAGAGTACAAGAAACTGACTCACTACTTCACCAGGCCAACTCGAGAGGAGGGGCGACAAGCTTGACCTTCGTGAAATAAGGAATCATCGTGCGGAACCTTTGAAAGGTTGAAAAGTATTATGGAGTTTCCAAAAGCAAATAAGTGAAAATCTCTTTTGTCAATTAGACTGGTCGACAAAATCGAACTTTTTCTCTCATCAAAGATGTATACACACTTTTTTAGACCATTTTTGTACGTTGATTCCAAATCTGTTTTCGGTTTTCCTCGAGAGGTGGCAGGAAAATCTTCTTTGGATCAACTAAATGAACACATTGGACACTGCCCGTTCCTGGCTCGTATGTGCTTCTTTGATGCTAGTCACGTCTGATGTAATGATCCGCGGTAGCACGCTGTCCCATAGGCATAGGAAACAACAGTATTTCGTGAACCCTCCTTGCATGCCCATTAACATACCAATGACTGAGATCACAGATATTCTATTGATGAGTGCTGTATTGGATTGCTTCGAGTAGTACAGGGGCGCTCAATATATTTTTCCACACCCTTTTTTCTTAGCTAAATAATAGACCATGTGGCTGAAATCTCTTTGTGCCGTAAGTTTGAATTTTCTGCGCTTCACATAACCGGATTTTTCCAGTTTGAACCTCCCCTCCTTGTATAAAACCGCTTTTAAACGCCCTTTTATAAAACCGATGGTTAGCGCAGTTTCGAAAATGGCGTCTGACAGTGATGTGGACGTAAAACAGAGAGCTGTTATCGAGTTCTTAACCGCAGAGAAGGAAACAGTTGGAAATATTCACAAACGTCTACAAAACGTTTACGGAGATGCTGTTGTTGATCGAAGCACAGTTGGACGCTGGTCTAAACATGTAAGATCATCGGAGAGAGGGAGAGCCAGCCTCGATGATGAGGCAGCCACGCAGCTGTCGCCCGGTATCGGCTGTAACATCTCACACTGTGCAACGTGCTAACAGCATCATTCGATCAAATCGGCGCGTGCAAAAGGATACAAGGAGCTATCACTGGAGCTAGGAATTAGTGAAGGAAGTGTGAATACGATAATTCAGCAACTGGGATACTCAAAAGTGTGTTCACGGTTTGTTCCTCGCCAACTGAATAAAGAGTATAAATGCAAAAAACTTCACTTTTTTCTACGTGAAGGTCAAAATATGATAATTAAAACCCACTCTAATAGACAGGGTTTATTTCCACAATAGTTTCGATGCCCACTGGCCCTTCCAGTGTCGGGAGAACGGGATCTAACCTAGGTGCGAATTTCTTAATGGTCCCTGGACTGTTTTCCCTCTTGTTTTTGGTCCATTCGTTTTTCTGTATCCACCTGAAGAGGATGCCAGTGGGCACCGAAACTGTTGTGGAAATAAACTCTGTCTATTAGTGTGGGTTTTAATTATCATATGACTGAAGATCACAAAGCCCAAAGAAAAGAAATTGCTTCTGAGTCGTTGGTTCGATACGAGACAGAAGGGGATGACTTCCTTTCACGAATTTTGACTGAGGATGAGACTTGAGACTTGGAGATGACTTGGGATGAGACTTTGAACCTGAAACAAAACTCTAATCCATGGAGTGGCATCACGCAGACTCCCCACGCAAGAAAAAGTTCAAAATGGCTCCCTCTGCAGGAAAGATTACGGCCACCATCTTCTGGGACATGAAACGGGTGATTCTGTTGGACATTATGAAGAAAGGATAAACAATCAACTCAGAGGCATATGAGAGTCGTATAAAGCGAGTTCGACCGGAGACAAAACTGGAAGATGTCCTTCTTTTGCACGATAACGCAAGACCACACAACAGTTCGCAAACAAGAGAGGCCATCACAAAAATGCGCTTGACTGTGTCACCACACCCTCCATACAGCCCGGATCTGGCACCTTCAGACTTCCATTTGTTTGGGCCAATGAAGGATGCTATTCGTGCAAGAAAGTTTCAGAGTGACGATGAGGTTGTTGAGGAGGTTAAGAGGTGGCTCCAGCAGAAGCCAGCGGACTTTTACCAAGGAATAAAGGCCCTTGTTTCGAGGTGGAGGAAAGCCGTAGAAAAGGATGGAGACTATGTGGAAAAATAAAAACTTGTAAAAAAGGTATGTAACTACTTGTGTACAAAATTTCGGGAACTTACAAGGAAACTTGGAAAGAAAAAAAAAAGGTGGGGCAAAATACATTGAGTGGCCCTCGTATATTCATGTTATCGTACGTCTCCTTTAGATGAACGGAGTGGGCGATCGGGATGGACGGCTTTAAGTTCCCGTTATGCAGGAGAACCGCTTTTAAGCTTCGCTGTGAGGAATCAATGAAGAGGCACCACTCAGATGGTGTGTGTGCCTGTGACAAGTTCTCGAAAAGTCCATTGATATCATGGCAATATCGTGGTCTGATATCATGGTCTGATCGCGGAGTCTACGTTCGGATAAAGGATGTTATGCTTGTTCTTCACTGAGAATCCAGTTATGTTAACATTGCAAAAGTAACAATCGCCATGATGGTCACTCGGCTCCCTCCATATCATGGGTATAGCGAATGGCATCGACCTTTTCCTTTGGCTCAACCAGTCACGTAATCCATTCGAACAAGCGGTACAGATAACATGTGGCGCCCACGCCTTATCTTGATCGCTTAGTGGACAGCCGAAGTATAACCGATAAGTTTTCCGAAGATCCATCGTGATTGTACGCCGTTGTGATTTAGTCGCGAACGAGCCGCACACGTACACACATAACAGAAATTGTCGCGGTGATTTTTACACTTTCGAGGCATGATGGTCGATGAGTGGGTTTATGTAAATCACCTAAAAACATAAAATGTGTAAGTGGGCGACACAAAACAAAACAAAACACAACACACAACTAGACATGTGACTGTTACGCCAAAGAATAAAAGGGTGTACATGTGCAACGTTTGCAAATTTGTGGCCAGCAACTGCTCTCACCTAAAAACCACAAGACAACCTGCGGAAAGCCTGAGATGAAACGAAAAAATGCCATACATGAGGGTACAGAAACGGTAAAGCAAAAACCTACACATAAGCTGCAACGACAAAATACTCCGCTACATGTATAAAGGACGGATATTATATATTGTGTATATATAGTATTACATATTATATTATATATAATTATATGCATATTATATATATTATATATAGTAATATATTATATATATGTATTATATTTATTATATATATTATGATCGGTCTCATCTCGAAAGCTAGTGCTAAAGTAAAACCGAAAACAGATTTGGAATCAGCGTCCCAACAGCTCACCCATAATTATATCTGATGAAAAATACTTGTTGGCCAGTGTTATTTTCCACTGCGCTTTTTATGGCTCGACGCTATTGTCCTGGCTTGACGGTAAAGGGACTCAGGTTCGAAACCAAACAATAACCAAAAATTAAATTTTTCATACTGTTTGAATGCGTAATTAAAAATAGTTTTGGGATATAGAAAAACAAAGTTATCCATGTTAATATAACGTAGTTCTCATGACAACCTAAAGGGAAGGGGTTAAGGGGACTGGAGGAGGATATGAAGGGTAGGTTGCAAGGGGGAAGGGGAGCAATGTTGCAATATTTTAAGGCCATGTCCAATTACGAACTTGCAATTACATGCAATCGCTTTATAATATCATCAAAACCCATACTACTTGTATGATACTATAAAATTTTAATCCACTTCTGGGGATTATTGAAAATATCCAAATTCATGAATTTTTTCTCCCTATCGTTCATCCGCAAACTTTGGAACATGATTCTGCATTTGAAAAACTTTTTCATTCACAATAAATTTCGTAATCCATAAATCGCGCGAAACAAATAATTCTTGACTGATACCCTAATGCCTTTCTTACAAATACAAAATGATCTTTGGAAAGGCTTCCTCAAGTCTCTCCCATCAGAGGATAAAGATTTGAAGGAAGGTTATTATATACAAAAGAATGGTGAAATTGAGCAATGATTAATGATGCTTAGGACAATGAACTCTATCCACGCCAATTTATCATCCGGTATTCATGTCAAAAATGGTCACTCTCTTAATAGATCAAGAATAGTAGAGAGAGTTCTCATTCATTAAAAGTTTACAAACACTTTTGAAATGATGAAACATTGGTCCATTGATTTTTAAAATTTGATAAAAGTAAATTATGAAGAGACAAAGAGATAAATAATGTTGAAAGACGTTTCATTTATTATTCAACAATTTGGGGTTGATGAAAAGTTGTCGTACTTTTTTGTTTAATACTGATTAATTAATATCGTGTATATTAAGTATATTTTAGGCAGTTAAATTTAATTTCGTACTCATCATTAAAGTATTTAATAAAGTTATTAAATTACTGACTATGAGGGCAGGATGAGACTCGAAAGCAATTCTATCATTGAACAAATCTCCCAAATGAAGCTGGATGGTGAAGAGGGATCGAACACAGGTCAACCTTTAACAGTTGCTCGAAGCCATCAAAAGTATCAAAAATATTACATATTTATATACATAATATAAAATACAGGCTACGAGGTCCAGTCAATAAGTTCGCGGAAGTGTATAAACGTGTAACCGCGTATTTTTGCCTCTCCTTTCACCCTTTCAGGGGTCTGGGTCATAATCCCGACTGTTATAATCCTGAAAGCCATAAGCCCGAGCGCCAAAATCCCGAAGGTCAAAACCCCGACAAGCGATAATCCCGACAATCCCGACAAGATAATAGTTTATATTTAATATTTACTTATAGCTTAAAATAATAAAAACTAAAAGAAAAATGCAACCTAACCTAACCTAACTAGCTGCACTTGCATATGGAGCGTGATTGTGATCCACAAATTTTTTAAGGTGATGTTGTCCATTTAAAAGTTTTGTTATTGCTCTACCTTTGCAATTAAGTGATTTTCGTTTTTCACAGCACCAGTAATAATCGTCTTCCCGACTTTTATCCTTCACCATTAAATAAGCGCGTGCGTTAACTTTGTTATTGCCTTTTTGAGAAGGAACAATTTCACAAATTTCTTCCATGTCGTTCTAGGGGTGAAGTTACACTGATAATTTTTGGTTTACTCGCGGTTTTACCTTTGCTTCGAGGTAGTTTAACTTTGCTTCCAGGTGGGAGCAGATCAATTCGCTCGCACCTTGCTGAGTTGTCGCACTCATCTTAGTTCGTGATTTTTAACTATCGGGATTTTGGCCTGTAAGAATTACTACGTTCGGGATTTTGGCCTGTCGGGATTACGGCCTTCGGGCTTATGGTTTTCTCGATTATGACTTTCGGGATTCTGTCCGGGTTCCCCCTTTCAGATGTTCCTTGCTCTCTTCACTTCGCATAGCCAGTTACTCCCGGCTCATTTGGAATTGTTCTGAGCCAGGAGTCTAGTTTTCTTTTGAAGATATCCACCGCTAAACCACTCGTGTTCTTTAATTCCTCGGGCAGCTGGTTCAATAGTCTTGGTCCTCTCACAACAAAACTATTTTCCTTCAGGGCTGAGGATGTTCCCTATCTAGCTTTTAATTTGGGAACACGACACATTATGGCTTTCCTACTTTCCACTGTTGTTTGAGTGGCTATAGGGCTCAAATTGAGATTAGGGATTAGTTCCTCCATTAATTTTCAAGTGTTAAATAATGGTATACCTCTCTCTTCTTTCCAGCGAATATAAATTTAATTCACGTAAGTTTTTCCAGTAATTTAGCTCATTGCATCCATTAATCTTAGCTGTGAAGCTTCTCTGAATTCCTAGTTTGACTAATGTCTTCTTTCTTATATGGGGATGGTAAGACCGAACAATAATCGAATTTGAGTATGATCACTGTTTTCAACAGAGAAATCATTATAGTGTTGTCCTTCTTTTAAAGGTTCTCAGTATCTGTCCAGTTATTCCTTTTGCTCTGTTTACTGCTATCTTATTTTGTGTTTCAGATTTCGCGTCATCAGTAAAAACAACTCCCAAATCTTTTGCTGTAGAGTTTCTCTGAATTTCCCTTCATTTGGAGTATAGTATTCCATGAATTTTAGGTCCTTCCTTCTTCCGTAACTTAATAGTTGAAATTTCTGTGTTAAATTCCATATTACTGCCTTCAGACCAATTGTAGATTCTGTTCATGTCTGTTTGTAGAGATTCTATATCTTCTGTTTTTTTTTTTGTTTTTACTAATTTTTGTGTCATCACCATAGGATGTTACTGTGCTGTCATTTGTAACTTCATCATCTATATTAGTTAGCATGATTATGAATAGTAATGGAGCTAATTCTGTTACAACTTGCTGCCAATCTAAGTAAATTGCATACTCATTTTCTACTTTTCCTGTTATTCCCATATATTTCAGTTTATGTGCTATGATTCCATGTTCACACTTGCCGAACGCCTTGGCAAAGTCTATGTATATCAATCATCATAGTTTTCATTGTTTTCAAGCGCATCAATAACGTTGTTACAGTGTTTCATTAGCTGTGATAGGCATGATTTTCCTGACCGGAATCCATGTTGGTTATCATTTAATTTTCTCCGAGTTTTCAAAAAGTCAAATTTTTTCTCTAACTATTCTTTCAAATATTTTAGTGAGATGAGATGTAAGTGACACTGGCTTATAGTTTTAGCCTCGGATCGATCTCCTCCCTCATATATTGAAACAATATGTTCGCTCTCTTCAGGATGCTTGGTATTTCGCCCATGGTAACCGGACGACGTCAGAAAAGTTCATTTTATAAAATTGCTCGTTTGTTCGTCATCCACAGAAAGAGGACACTTTTATATATATATATATATATATATATATATCACAGCCATCCCCGTTTAACGACCGGGTTCCGTTCCGACGACCAGGTCGGTAAACGAAATGGTCGGTAAACGAAAGCCTTGTTTTACGGCTTTGGTGCTTCTTCTTTTTCTTCTTTTCTTTCTTCTTCCTCCAAATGCTGTTGTTCTTCCAACTCTATCAGCTCTTCGTTTGTCAGCTCTCCCTCTTGGTATTCCACTAAGTTTTCCACATCTTCCACTTCTACTTCTAAATTGAGGGTATTGGCGAGTAACACTATTTTTCTATTAATTTCATTGACATTTTCAAACTTATCGAAGCCTTCGAAATTACCCACAGATCGTTTTAGGCACTTCTTCCAAATGCCTTTCATACACTTCGCAGTAACATCCTCCCAAGCAGTTGCAATGTTTTTTATACAGTGCAAAACATTGTATGATTTCCAAAAATCGGTACGATCGGTCGCGGTCGTATCCGCGGGTGGTCGATAAACGAGTAGGTCGTTAACCGGGGGATGGCTGTATATATATATATATATATATATATATATATATATATATATATATATATATATATCTGACTTACTTGACTTATGTCCCTTCTGAGGTTTCAGGTAGGGTCCCATCTGATATGTCGGTATTGCCTCCACTCGTCTCGATCCCTCGCCAGATCCACCAGCTCTCTGGTCGTTAAACCTTCATTAGCCTCGCCGAACCCCCGCAGCCATGTCCGTCTCGGTCGTCCTCTCGGGCGGTTTCCGTGTACTCGTCCATGCAGCGTCAATCTTGGCCATCTCTCCGCCTCCATCCTCTCAACATGCCCGTACCATCTCCTCTGTGCATCGTGCACTCTCTCCACTATATTCCGTTCCACTCCAGCCATTTCCCTCACTCTCTGGTTTGTCACCCTATCCTCCCATCTTATATTCAATATTCTCCTCATATATATGGAGTTAATATTAATGTGAAACAAAAGTTGACGAGCAAGAAGGGAATGGAAGCTATTTGTGGTATATGTAACTGGAGACGTTTGTCTCACCTGACGTGCAATTATAGAAGTAGCCTATACTGCCAAACTTGTCTTGAAAGGTGACACTGGATGGCTGATATTGTGGGTGGTACACTGTGAAAAGTGTCTCATCAGATTTCCAACGAAATTGTTGGATATTTTCCTTGTTTTTGTTACAAACAATTGTCGTGTCATTTGATGTGACTTTTTGTCGTAACTTCCTAGCAAGTTACGAAGCACGTTTCTAGTGACATTTCTGAATTTTATCTTGAGTTTAAGTGTTTATAATCCCTTCAGAACTCTGTCACCCGTTTCTTTCCCCTTCCCTCTTACGATTTTAACCCTTAATTCCTACCCATTATAAAAGTTCCGCTAGTAATACCCGGGGTACTGGGATACACCATTACTCCTGGTAGGGTTTAAGAGTTAAGACGATTGTAATTCAACATGTACAGTAGTTTAACCGGTAAATATGCGAGTCATGTATAAAAGTTTAGTTATCCATTGAAGAATAAAAATAAAGAAGTTACATTGTTTTTTTTATTCCCAGAGTAAATAACAACGAATTTATTTAATAAAATTGCCGTTTCTTTATACGGAGACCAACCACCAGATTTCACTCGAACGCGTCTTCGGTTGACATACAAAAGGAATTTGTTAGAGTAGAAAAAAACTAAAATTAGTTTAAACATTATTATTGAAAACTATGAGACCTTAACTATTAAAGTATTGTATATCCGATATAGAATGTTTAAATAAGAATGACATAGACTGATTAAAATGGTCGTAATTCTCTCATTTTCATTAGACATATATATTTCTTTTTAACACGAGAAGTTTGGCGAATGCATGCAGACATTAACCAACAGGACGGTGAATAAAGAAAGACTTCTGATACAAATTGCTCAGTTAGTTTGACATTTTGGCATACCAATTCTATTTCTATTAATATCCCAGAGGAACTGTCATCACCTACTTAAAGTCGAAAAGGAAAAGTGAATCTTAAACGTTAGTAAGCTAAGCACATCCTTAAAAATAGCCTATTTTTGTGTGACAGATAAAGACAGATGATAAATCAGAATAGATGGAGACAAAAAAAAAATTAGATAAATATTAAGTTTTGGGGACACGAGTTTTTTTTTTTTACCTCTGATTGGCCGAAAGTTGGTCACGTGGGAAATAACTAACCAACCTTCAACCACCACATAGCTAGTGTAACTAAACCCAGATGTAAGAGTTGCCCTGATTGGCCCGAAGTATAAAATGGGCGACTCACCGAAATATGGTGTTGCCGAAAGTTAATATAACCCCCAAAATTAAGCTAAACAACAAATGGAATGAAAATATTATATATATATATATATATATATATATATATATATATATATATATATATATATATAGTATATATTATATATATATATATATACAGTATATATATATATATATATATATATACAGTATATATATATATTAATATATATATATATAATAATAATAATAACAGGAACACCAGAGAAAATACAAACATCCTTCAAGGTTTAATAGTACCAACGTTTCGGAATGCACTAATTCCATCTTCAGGGCTAAAACAATAAAATTCCAAATCACATCCAAAATACAAATTGCTTAATAACAATTTAAAATAAACTAAAAAAATTATAAAAAGTAGCTAAGAAAATGTAAAACATTAAAACTAAAAGGTAAATAAATGTGAAGTTAAAAAGTTAAAATTATAAAAAAGTAAAAGCATTAAAACTGAAATGTAAATAAAATAAACTAGTACCTTAACCAAAACATAGCAGATCTATCGATGATTCGTCAGAGTTTAGGTCTGGTTTTAGTTTATAAATAAACAGAGACTCCATAATTTTAAGCTTAAGGTCAGAGCTTCCGGCAGCAAGTACGGTGAAATTAGACTGTGAAATTGGGTGGTTATTGTTGTGCGAGTGATTACGTATGAGAGAATTAGGTGGTTTGCCAAGGGGTAAATTTGTACGGACCGATTTACCGAGATGTTCGTAAATACGAGATTTTAAATGTCTTTTAGTTTTACCTATATATGACCCCATACAGTGGTCACACTTGTATTGATAAACTATAGATGACTTAAGAAGTGTAGGAATAACATCCTTGTATTTAAATAAATGGTAAATCGATTTAGACGGGGTGAATATAATTTTTATACACAGTTGTGGGTAGAATTCCTTGAGCAATTTTAAAAGTTTGTTTCTAATGTTAAAACTTGAGGTTCCCATATAGGGCAAAGTGAAATACACGATATCTTTGGGGACTGTAATTAAGTCTCTAGTTGTAGGCTTATTAGTCTATTTAAGGTTCTGCCTATTGTAGTCTCCACCAGTCTAGAAGGGAAATTATTCTTGGCAAGGAGTTTTCGGATGAAATCTAGTTCATCGTGTAGTTTGAAGTAATCTGAACAGATATTGAAAGCTCTATTGGTCAGAGTCGAGATTAAATTTCGTTTGAAACCTAAAGGGATAAAGGAAGAAAAGTTCGTAGTAAGATTGGTGAATGTCGGCTTTCGGTAAACGGAAGTTTCAAAAGAGGAATTAGTTTTTATTATCTTAATGTCCAAAAAGGACAGAGAGCTATTAGATTCAACTTCTGAAGTAAATTGAATGTTAGGGTGCTTAGAATTAAGGTAATTACGAAACAAAGGGATATGGTCTGGTGATTTAAACAGGAGAAAAGTGTCATCAATATATCTTCTATAAAAAACTGGTTTAAATTTGGAAGGACACTCATTCAACCATTTGACTTCATGATGACACAGAAACGCGTTAGCTAAGGTGGGACCAAGAGGCAGACCCATTTGAACACCTTCAGTCTGTTTAAAATATTCACCGTTAAATATAAATATAAGGTCTTCCACGGAAAATTTTAGTAGTTCTTTCATTTGGCCTCTATTAAAACCCTGCACAGTATCAGTATTATTAAAAAGATTGTCAATACATATATCAATAGTTCTGCAACAGGCACATTGGTAAATAAAGATTTTACATCGAAGCTAGCCATTGTGTAAGAATTATTATTTAATGAGGTAATTTCTCTAACGAAAGAAAAAGAATCCCGTGCTGTATACAAATTATAAATTATAGGTGATAGTATGGGAACCAAGAATTTTGAAAGGTTATAACTAAAAGTTCCTAGAGCCGATAAAATTGGCCTAAGCGGACAATTAGGTTTGTGTATTTTAGGAAGTCCATACATAATGCCTGGGCTGGATCCAGAAACAAATAATTTAGCAAAAACCGTGTCTGAGATTATATTATTAGATTTAAGTTTTCTAAGATACCTATTAATTTTATCTTCCTGTTTTAAAATTAAAGCAAAAATGTCACCAGTTACTTTAGTAAATCTAGTTGCATCATTTAAAATATCTAACATTTTATCGACATAAACATTCCTGTCCAAAAGAACAACGCCATTGCCTTTGTCTGGTCTTGTAACCACCAATGACTTGTCCAAAGACAGATTTCTTAGACTTTGAAACTCTTCCACCTCCATATTAGATCTATTGCCATAAGGGTTAAAAGCATAAAATGAAGTAAAAGCTAAATTACATAAATTATTAGATAAAAAGTTAAAACATTTACTATGTGGGTCAAAGAATGAATGTTTAAAAAGGTCCTTAAAAAATAACTCAAAGTTGAGGAAATAATTGTAAAAATTAAGTTTCTTTGGAGTAAGAGAGAATTTCAGGCCTTTACAAAGGGCAGATTTTTTAATATCACTGAGAACTTTGGAAGAATAATTAAAGATGAGATCATTAGCTGCTAGATTATTACTCGTATTATATCCTAATTTTTGGAGTTTCCTGTTCTGAACAAAATTCACCCTTGCAATACATTTCAAATTGCCCGTCTGAATGACGTTCAAAAGATGTGTTGAATCTATACCAGACACCAGAGACTTAAAATCACAAGTAGACCGATTAAGATCCCGATTACATTCATTACTGAGCCTTTTCTTAAATTTAATTTCTGCATCTAGTAATTGTTTTTGACAGTTCCTATAGGTTTCACTTTTTTGTAAATGAAAGTTACTAAGTTTGAACCTCAAAAAGCCAGGAATCAAACCCTGGTTTCTGCAGCAAGTAAGGAACCGCAAATCACACTGAAGTTTTCTAGCCTTGTAGTCAAGTTTTTCAAGTCTTCTATACATGTGCAATGCTGGTCTTCCATAGCGTTTGGTGATTATATCGGCTATTGATTGATGGCGCGGAAAACGCAGTTTAATAATAAACAGGAACGCCAGAGAAAATACAAACATCCTTCAAGGTTTAATAGTACCAACGTTTCGGAATGCACTAATTCCATCTTCAGGGTTAAAACAATAAAATTCCAAATCACATCCAAAATACAAATTGCTTAATAACAATTTAAAATAAACTTAAAAAATTATAAAAAGTAGCTAAGAAAATGTAAAACATTAAAACTAAAAGGTAAATAAATGTGAAGTTAAAAAGTTAAAATTATAAAAAAGTAAAAGCATTAAAACTGAAATGTAAATAAAATAAACTAGTACCTTAACCAAAACATAGCAGATCTATCGATGATTCGTCAGAATTTAGGTCTGGTTTTAGTTTATAAATAAACAGAGACTCCATAATTTTAAGCTTAAGGTCAGAGCTTCCGGCAGCAAGTACGGTGAAATTAGACTGTGAAATTGGGTGGTTATTGTTGTGCGAGTGATTACGTATGAGAGAATTAGGTGGTTTGCCAAGGGGTAAATTTGTAAAATACACAAACCTAATTGTCCGCTTAGGCCAATTTTATCGGCTCTAGGAACTTTTAGTTATAACCTTTCAAAATTCTTGGTTCCCATACTATCACCTATAACTTATAATTTGTATACAGCACGGGATTCTTTTTCTTTCGTTAGAGAAATTACCTCATTAAATAATAATTCTTACACAATGGCTAGCTTCGATGTAAAATCTTTATTTACCAATGTGCCTGTTGCAGAAACTATTAATATATGTATTGACAATCTTTTTAATAATACTGATACTGTGCAGGGTTTTAATAGAGGCCAAATGAAAGAACTACTAAAATTTTCCGTGGAAGACCTTATATTTATATTCAACGGTGAATATTTTAAACAGACTGAAGGTGTTCAAATGGGTCTGCCTCTTGGTCCCACCTTAGCTAACGCGTTTCTGTGTCATCATGAAGTCAAATGGTTGAATGAGTGTCCTTCCAACTTTAAACCAGTTTTTTATAGAAGATATATTGATGACACTTTTCTCCTGTTTAAATCACCAGACCATATCCCTTTGTTTCGTAATTACCTTAATTCTAAGCACCTAACATTCAATTTACTTCAGAAGTTGAATCTAATAGCTCTCTGTCCTTTTTGGACATTAAGATAATAAAAACTAATTCCTCTTTTGAAACTTCCGTTTACCGAAAGCCGACATTCACCAATCTTACTACGAACTTTTCTTCCTTTATCCCTTTAGGTTTCAAACGAAATTTAATCTCGACTCTGACCAATAGAGCTTTCAATATCTGTTCAGATTACTTCAAACTACACGATGAACTAGATTTCATCCGAAAACTCCTTGCCAAGAATAATTTCCCTTCTAGACTGGTGGAGACTACAATAGGCAGAACTTTAAATAGACTAATAAGCCCTACAACTAGAGACTTAATTACAGTCCCCAAAGATATCGTGTATTTCACTTTGCCCTATATGGGAACCTCAAGTTTTAACATTAGAAACAAACTTTTAAAATTGCTCAAGGAATTCTACCCACAACTGTGTATAAAAATTATATTCACCCCGTCTAAATCGATTTACCATTTATTTAAATACAAGGATGTTATTCCTACACTTCTTAAGTCATCTATAGTTTATCAATACAAGTGTGACCACTGTATGGGGTCATATATAGGTAAAACTAAAAGACATTTAAAATCTCGTATTTACGAACATCTCGGTAAATCGGTCCGTACAAATTTACCCCTTGGCAAACCACCTAATTCTCTCATACGTAATCACTCGCACAACAATAACCACCCAATTTCACAGTCTAATTTCACCGTACTTGCTGCCGGAAGCTCTGACCTTAAGCTTAAAATTATGGAGTCTCTGTTTATTTATAAACTAAAACCAGACCTAAATTCTGACGAATCATCGATAGATCTGCTATGTTTTGGTTAAGGTACTAGTTTATTTTATTTACATTTCAGTTTTAATGCTTTTACTTTTTTATAATTTTAACTTTTTAACTTCACATTTATTTACCTTTTAGTTTTAATGTTTTACATTTTCTTAGCTACTTTTTATAATTTTTTAAGTTTATTTTAAATTGTTATTAAGCAATTTGTATTTTGGATGTGATTTGGAATTTTATTGTTTTAGCCCTGAAGATGGAATTAGTGCATTCCGAAACGTTGGTACTATTAAACCTTGAAGGATGTTTGTATTTTCTCTGGTGTTCCTGTTTATTATTAAACTGCGTTTTCCGCGCCATCAATCAATAGCCGATATATATATATATATATATACAGTATTATATATATATATATATATATATATATATATATATATATATATATATATATATAAATAACCTGCAGAAAAAAATGAAACATCCATTCCTAGTACTTTCGAATATATTTTAACTCATCTTCAGGAAAAATTGAAGGGGAATTGATATAAACTCGAAAGTACTCAAAGTGGATGTTTCAGTTTTCCTGCGGGTTATTTAAAAATAAAAAAGTTCACGCGATTAATGTGAATCTCAGCCATATATATATATATATATAATTATGCGGGTTGCTTCTACAGAGCTTCAATTTAATATTTAGGAGAAATCCAATGACAAGGAGAAATGTAAATGCCATGAAAAGTCTTCTTTATTGCGCAACGTTTCGAGCAATACGCTCATCTTCAGGCTGTTTAATAACAATGTGAAATTAAAATCAATATTGAATGAAAAACAAACAGAAATTTCTATAACCTATTCGTAAAGACAAATTTTAAAAGACTGAGAAAAGAGGGTTAAGTTCTAAGTTATACAGATTTACATATAAAAATTAAGAAGTTATTTTTAAATCTGTATAACTTAGAACTTAACCCTCTTTTCTCAGTCTTTTAAAATTTGTCTTTACGAATAGGTTATAGAAATTTCTGTTTGTTTTTCATTCAATATTGATTTTAATTTCACATTGTTATTAAACAGCCTGAAGATGAGCGTATTGCTCGAAACGTTGCGCAATAAAGAAGACTTTTCATGGCATTTACATTTCTCCTTGTCATTGGATTTCTCCTAAATATTATATATATATATATATATATATATATAAGTGTTACGAAGAAAACTGTCCCTCACTCCCTTTGAGTCAAAATCTCCACCTTTCACCCTCTCCTATTTGATTCACATTTCGCTCACCAATTTTTATTTTTTATAAGTTTCACGGTAAAAGTTTATCAATTTCTACAACGTCGTAAGTTTTGCAACAATGAAATAAATGAATCAAAGGCAATTAGATGTAATTTCTGTCAATTTCTTTTCAACTTATATTGCCTGAAATGGAAAGACGAAGCTCTCTCTCTCATAACAAGTGCCAAGCAACCGAATGGAGTGAAATATTTTTTGCGAAAGACGTACGACAGAAATAATCTCATTTACGGTTTATAAAGGAGAAAGAGACAATGAAAAAGAACCCAGAAAAGAAACTGTGAATGACGAACAGAAAAGAACAGAAAAGGAGACGAAAGAAGAAGTGAAGCAGAAGCAACAAGAATATCGACACACAAATAAGGCGAAAATATGACTGGAACAGAGCCACAAAAAGAACACATTAAGCTCAAACGGAGGACACTAGCTTAAATGTGGAAAAGCAAGAGGGCACCCACGAAAATAGACTGAAGTTATCTCCAAATAAGAAGATGAAACAAATAGGAAAAACAAAGGCCCCACCCCCCCGAGTAAAAATGTGAAAGGAACTGTATACAGATACTGTGCAAAGGGCAACTGCAGATATAAGGGAGGACAGTGTGTGTATATATGGGCACCCCACCACATGCGAATTCTACTATAATAATGGTTAATGTAAATTTGGTGACAGCTGCAAATTCTACCACCCCGCCATTTGTAAGAATTACGCAAAGAGCAATAGGAAGAACGAAAAGATATCTGTATATACATCGCAGACACAATACGGCTACTAGGCTTCATGCAGCACATACAGTCGACACAGTTGAGAATCTTCGAGCCGAACCGTTACCGTTATCAGGCAAGAAACTACCAGAACAGGTGAACGGAAACGGGTCTTTTTCTTTTTCGGAGGACTCAACGGCTACAAAACACGCAACACTGAAGGATAATGAATTTGGAATGAACAAGTGGCAACGCAAAACTGGGAACATAAATAAAGTCATGGAAAACATGCAAGCGCTAAAACCGAAAAACCCGCTAAACAAAGTTTCATACTTGAAAGGATCTATGGATGAAACAAGCTGACATTGTGTGCCTCATAGAAACGAATCTTAAAGACCGCCAAGGAGACTGCAAAAACTGCACGGATAAAAAAGCAATAAAAATCGATGGTAACAACATACACGAGCTGACAGAACAGAAAGACGAAAAGGTGGCTGTACTACATACATACGAGAGAGCCATATGGCAGAGACAATAATAAGTAAGTCAAACAGCCACGTGGAACTTTCAGTAGTAAAAATTGAAAAACTGAGTGATACTAAGAGTCATCTATAGACCTCCGAACACTCCACTGCAAAATTCTCTGATGTCATTGCTGACATCAGAAACTCAATAGTCCTTAAACTTTCCATCCCCCAGTATAAATTATAAAATACAAAGGGTGGGAAGAAATACATATATATATAATATATATATATATATATATATATATATATATATATATCTATATATATATATAGTATGTGTATATATATATATATATATATATATATATATATATATATATATATATACTAGGACAAGGGGGGGGGGGCACAACAGAAGACCAGGAACAACCAAAACTGTTGATAGCCCTAACAAACGAATTTATGTTAACATAGGAGATAAAGATAAAACACACACACACACACACCACACACACACACACACACACACACACACAAAATAGCTGCCTGGATCTGGTATTCATGAGCAACACCAACTTAACTGATTATATAAAAATAACCCTAACTATTATCTCAGACCACAACATAACCGAGATACCAACTAATATGGCAACAGCATTAAATGAAAATACTCATACTGAAGAAAGAAGCAAATTTTAAGTTTCTAACTTAAACTGAAAGACTATAAATTTAGAAGAAATCAGATCCCGTATGGCCCAGATAGAGTGAAAAACAGTCTTAGATAATAAAACAACCGACGAAATGCTGATAACCTTGGCAGAAAAGACGCTGGAAATTTCAGAAAAATATATCCCGAAAGCACAGCCAAAAGGAAAGAGGAATTATTTCGAGAGGCAAAAGCGAACAATATTCCGCAAAAGAAAGAGAGTAGCTGTAAAGTTAATTAATTGCACAGACAACACTATCAAAAAAGTAATACAAGAAAAACTGGATAGTATCGATAGGGAAATACAAGCCCTAATTAAGTGCCATGCAGAGAGGGAACAAGAAGATGTGGTAGAAGTAATAAAGGAAAACCCCAAATAATTCTATAGCTTTGCGAAAAGGAGAACAAGAACGCGCGCCACTATCGTGTCCTAAAGGAAAGGGAATAATGAACTAACCGACGATTTAAAAGAAATATCTGAAATATTGAGAGGTGAGTACGAATCAGTTTTCAGTACCAAAAAAGTGACAAAGTGGTACCTAACAGAGATGCATTCTTCGAAGAGAAATTACAGGGAGAGTATATAACTGACTTGGATTTTATCCAGAAGATATAGCGCGAGCATTGTCCCTATATATAAAGGAGGGGATCGGTCTCAAGCAAAGAATTATAGACCAGTGTCACTGACGTCCCATCTCACCAAAATATTTGAAAAAATAAATAAATAAATAGTTGAAATTATACCTGAAATTATTAAAAGAAATTCTTCGAAATGGAAAGAAAACATTTCAAACAATTTTTTAAATAATTTCAGGTAAATTTTACGTTAAAAATTATTTTTATAAAAAAATATTAAAAAGGTTTAATAAATAATTTTTGCATGTTAAGTAGAAAAATCATACTCTTTCGTTAAATGTTGATAGAATTTGAATTATTTGATATTTTAGTCAGAAAACTTGTTTGCATATAGATAATTACATATGTTTTATTGTGTAGAAGTTTTATTAAAATTAAATGACAAATGTTGATTTTATAACCTTTTTAAAATGTACCCTTTTTTTATGGCACACCCGTTTTATATATATATATATAGTTCTCAGTAATTGTATCGCGGAGACACTGGCACCGGACCTACCTCCATATATTTATATATATATCAAGAAAATACCTATTGTTCAAAATCCAATACAAAAAAATGGAGTAATGAAATTGTTGAAAATATGGAGTAGAAAATTTCCAATACAAGTTTTCGTGCATTTTGCTTTGAATAGATTCTTGATGACGAAGTTTCGTGCGCCAGATTAATTTAATAAAGCGAGAGCTCAATTTTTTCCTCAGTCTTCTTCATAATGATCTCCGTCTGCCAACATTAAAGTTCGTTCATTCAATTTTGTATCCTCCTACCATCTTGTAACGAAATGGAATTGATTTTCCATTGTTGCTGCCCTTCTTGTATAGATATTCTCATTATATATGCTTTAAATGGAAATATTAGCATAAAGTGATAATCGCAGAATTTTGCTCGTATAAATGAATGTATTGGAGGAAAATCACCTCATATATATTGTGATGTATGGGGAAAGTAATGAGGTTAATGGTTAAAATAAATTAACAACGGATTTGCTCATGCAAACTGAATTGAACGCGAGGCAAGATGGCCGCGTTTTCTTTCGAAAAAAAGAGTTGTGAAATTCTTTTTTTAAACAAATCCTCATTCAATTTAACAATAAGGTAGATAACTAAATTACATGTTAAATTCCGAATAATTTCAAATAACAATTACAAAAGTAATTGTCTACACCAGCAGTAGAAGATGAAAAAAGAAAAGAATATAAATTAATATTATAGTCAAGAATGGCAGACCACCATTCGGCTTATCCTTTTGTGCCTCAAACAAAGAAGGAGGGTTGCACGCATTATAAACATTTGTAACGTTTATAAAAAGGGGAATTCCATTATTGTTGGATTGTTAAAATGTTAAATTACATTTTTCTAAGAAGTTGGTAGTATTTAAAACTATGATATCACAGAATAAAATATATTTAGACTAATAATCAGGGAATCATGCGTCTGGCAGAATATGACGGTATAGGCCGAACGAATATCGTACTGTAAATTAAATTAGATTAATGCAGTCAAGGTAAAAAAAATGTTGAATCAAAATAACCCTTGAAAACTTCAGAATAATTGGTATAAAATTCATACTAGTTACAAAAGAGGTTAACGCATCTATTAGAAATGCAAAACATCTTTGGAAAAATCAAAGGCAGCAGAACCAGTCTGTGGGTAACTTGTCGGTGCATTTCGAGGCGTGGCCGATAAACATTTCAAGTTAAGATCGTGTCGAACCAACAAAAAAAAAATTATATATATATATATATATATAAACATATATATATATATATAAATAATTTAGGTTCCAGATAATTAATTCTTTACTTTTTCTGTATAGTTTATTTTAGTTATAATTAAATTAATAGAAAGGAAAATAGCGGGGCAGGTTTTCAGTGACCTTTTCAAGTGACAAATTTATTTTGCAAATAGAATCCGTGTCAAAAATATTTAAAAATTACTAAATACTTCGAAATAAATCTGTTTGAAGAATCCGTTATAACAATTAAAAGCAATAATAGCTCACAGGTTAAGTTCTGTATAACGGTGTGCTGTAAAAATGTCAGAAGTGTGCTGTAAAAATGCCAGAAGTGTGCTGTAAAAATGCCAGCGGTAAGAATGACACAGGTAATAATGGCAGGTTCAACATGCCACATGGTAAAAATGTCATAGCTTAAGTTAGGTTAGGTAAACCTAACTAATACTCTGTTAATGTTAATATAGAATTAGTATTAATATTATATACTATGGCAGCTTTACCCCTGACATTTTTGCCTCATGGCAGTTTTTACCCCTGACATTTTTGCCTTATGGCAGTTTTACCACAAAAATATGCCGTATGACATTTTTACCTATAATCGTGTACAACACGTATGTGTGTGTGTGTGTGTGTGTGCTTACGTATGTACATATCCTATGCTTGTTTATCATATTAAAATATGGCATCCTAATCAGGAGTTACGGCATTTAACCTCGAGGTGGTTAAAATCTACATTTTAACCCTTTAAGGACTGAAGATGCCAATTGCTAACGTTTCAAATACACGCATTCATAACTTAACCCTACAAAAAATTCAGGGCTTAAAGGGTTAACTTTGCTATACAATATATATTGGAACATCTCATTAGATCTTGAACGAAAAAGTTTGTTTCCAATAGAAGAATGGGTAGAACATTGATCTCGCATACCATTGATCATTGGTTCGATACATTTAGAGACCTGAACCCCCCCCCCCCCCCGCAAAATCCAGAACTACCCAAATCCAAACTTCATCGGAGGCGGTTTTAGACTTACAATTACTGCGTCGGTCAGTTAATCTGTTTTACACTCTTCTTTCAACTGAGGGCACTGAGACTCCACCAACCGGGAAAAATAAGTCCCCTTTAAAGATAGAACTGGGTGAACCGAATACATTATGCGCAGCGGGCTCGTCACAAGACCTCCCCCCCCCCCCCCCTATTTCTCAGGCTGATTTGGGACAGTTTATGTCTGGGTAACTACAGCGACTTTCCGATTACACACAAACGAGGGCTAAACTTACATTATGTAGTTTGAATTTAAAATCTGCGTATGAAATGTCACCGGATGTGGTTGGATTTGATCCTCATTCTAAAGGACTCTCTCCTTTACTAAGATTTTTTTAGAGATACCCGCAACGATCCGCAAATATTCTTTTTATGTCTTTAGAATTAGAGAATATTCTTTATAATTATAAAAACTAGTACAGTTCCCGTCACTTCGCTGACGGTTAGACAGGCTAAACTACAAAAAAAGAACCCAGCCGTGAAAATTTTGAGCTTCACATTTTGTCAACATTTCTGAATCTGGTATCTCCCAAAACCTCCTCACCCCCATTCATACAACTTGGGGGCTACCCCCTCCCCCATTACCCCCACCCTTCCCCATTACCCCACCCTTCCCCCATTACCCCACCCCCACCCTTCCCCCATTGCTAAACTATAGAAAAGAACACAGTCATGAAAATCTTAAGCTTCACATTGCCGCCCGTAATACAATTTCTGAATTTTTTTTACAATTTCTGAATTTTTTTCTCACAATTTTTTCTCACAATTTCTGAAAGTGTGACGGACAGACGGACAGCTCTCTTATTATAATATATAGTAGATTATAATAAGAGAGCTGTCCGTCTGTCCGTCTGTCCGTCACACTTTCAGAAATTGTGAGAAAAAATTGTGAGAAAAAAATTCAGAAATTGTATTACGGGCGGCAATGTGAAGCTCAAGATTTTCATGACTGTGTTCTTTTCTGTAGTTTAGCAATGGGGGAAGGGTGGGGGTGGGGTAATGGGGGATGGGTGGGGTAATGGGGGAGGGGGTTAGCCCCCAAGTTGTATGAATGGGGGTGAGGAGGTTTTGGGAGATACCAGATTCAGAAATGTTGACACAATGTGAAGCTCAAAATTTTCACGGCTGGGTTCTTTTTTTGTAGTTTAGCCTGTCTAACCGTCAGCGAAGCGGCGGGAACTGTACTAGTATATAGATTATAGTTGGAAATTATAAGTGACTTCCATCAAGCATAATTTGGCTTAAATTATATGGCTCTTATATTTAATTATATGGCCGAAAGTAAAAAATGTGACTTAGCGATTCGTTCGAGTGTTTTCGGTTTATGGCTTTTTGCTTGCTTTAAACTGTATTAAAATAAAAGTCATTCTAATGAAGTATATATATATATATATTGCAGAAATTTATTCCCCTCCACGATTCCCCTTGGAGACGCAGGGTAACTAATGATAATAATAATAATAATAATAATAATAATAATAACCAGTCAGGAGGGCCAGAAACTGGCACAGTGCTTAGGCTAACTAACGCGGCCCATTGCTGTGACTCCTGTATCATTATTACCAGCATCATCGGGATTCGAAACCCCGACCTCAGTGTCTTCATTTTGATTGCGGGGAAACGGTGTTACCCGCTGAGCTACGGGCGGTGGCGAGACGTAGGGTACCATTAGATGGAAATATAAATACATGCAAATATAAACGCATGAAATGTCGCTAGGTTATTGACATAGTCTAATAGTCAGCGCCCGAGTTCGAATTCTGGTGGGGATAAATTTTGCATATATATATATATAGGCAGAGAGAGAGAGAGAGAGAGAGAGAGAGAGAGATTTTAAATGATATGTTGCCGAGAAGTCTGGTGTGACATTTCAACTTGACGCCCATTTTGTTACTGTTTTAATATGAAAAGCAAAGTATTAAAAATGGACAGGAATTGTTTTGATCGAGAGAGGAGAAATGAACTTGGAGAGAACAAGATTGGCAGCCATGACGGGAGCCAATATTACTCCGTTTCTCTGGAGGCGAGCAAAAATCATTATATTTTAGAATTTAATAAAGTTCTGCTAAATATTTTAGCTGAGTTTGGGTCATATACGCGCGCGTGGCCAATAAATGTAACAGAGGCTCACAGGAAATTTGGTATATTGAGAGAACGCTGTTTACGTGTCAATTATGGATTTCCACGTCGCATGCTTGAGGCGAAATCATAGGTTCTGATGTGATTTTGACTGGCATAGTTAATACATTTCCGAGTTAGATATGAGTGTATATATGTATTCTAACACGCTTTCCGTATTCTAGCAGTATTTATCTATGCAGTATAGGACAAAGGATTTCCCATATTTTGGAATTAATACTGAAAACTGTTTTCGATATTCAAACAAAATCTCATCTTTTCAGCAATTCTTTATTAAGTGTGTATTAAGTGTGTATTGCATAAATTCAGTCATAGACTTTTAGTTTAATAAAAGTCTTCAGAATTTAATTCTAATTGTATAAACGTATTTGCACCAAGTATGTTTACTGTCTTGCCATTAATTGCGTATTTGACTTCCGCACAACAGTCTGAGTCATATCACAAAGGGTTCCAACGCTTAAACAGGAATCCTATGATCGATACATCATCTGGGCGCATTACCTAGACCCATCCAACTCCAGTAACCAGACCCATCATCGGCAAACTTCGCTGAACTTAAGAAAGTCGTGTAACGACATCGCCACCATGAACCCTCTCTGTTTATCTTCTTTAAGGGTTACGAATGTTTTCAAAGCCAAAAATTAAACCAAAGATCAAATGTTCAGAAATGTTATTTGTAAGTAAATCAATGAAAGAAATATTTAATTACAGATGCGCTTTCGTGAAATGTAAAAATTGATCAAGATGAGAATCGTGTATGAAATGGTATCAACATTTACCTAAAAAAAGTCTCAACATCTCTCAAGTGATTTCAGACATTTTGAAAGGTCCACTTTCGTCATCAGTAAGTGAAACAAAAATTAATGTAATTAAAATCATCAAAATAATTTTACATAATATTTCAGGATAAAAACTTGATATAAAAGGAAAAAATAAGTAATTATGGTGAGTTGCAAGGAGGAGATGTTAGGCAGGACAGAGGGAGTGCTTTAACTCCAGTTTCTCCCGTCACTGTCCTCCTTAGCTGATCTTTTTCCGTGTCTCATCTACCCTGTGAGCAGATCAGCATCATCTCAAACACAAATTTCTTCCTCTATTCCTCGCTACACATACAGTACATGCACTTTACACACTACACAATCTTTTAAAACATTTCTATTAAAAAAAATAAGAAAAATTACATCAACGAGTTTTGGAGACCTTGTTTTCAATTCTCTCCTTCTGTGGAGGGATCACTTTTGCGGGCGCTCATCCTTAACCCCTTCCTTCCTACATAAAAAGTACTCAATATATATATATATATATATATATATAGGGTAGCCATAAAGTCTGGAAACAGGAAATATTAAGATAATCTTTTTTCCCCGTTACAGATAACCTACAGTTCTGAGAAAAATGGCCTATGTTTCCAGACTTTATGGCCACCCTGTATATATATATATATATATTATATATATATATATATATAAGAAAACGAAACCCACTAAACACAAATAAAAATCACTAGTTTCCAAAAAATCTTCGTTGGTGTTATTTTGACTTGTATTTAGTGGGTTTCCATTTGTTGCGTTGACGTTTGCGATGTTATTGCATTTGTTTTACAATAAAGGTCCGAACCGTTGAGTTATAAGGTCGTACTTCAAGTCTTTCTTCACAAATTTCTCCTTCTCTTTCACTGTTTAACATTTCGTTCGTGTGATTAGTGATTATGACATTCACTCTTTTAAATAATTTTGTTCATTGTTTTCTTTTTTTGGTCAATTTTAAGGAAATGTCATCACCTACAAAATCATACCAAAATGCGTAATTGCACTAAAAACAGTACTCTTGAAAAACAGTACTCTTGAAAAACAGTACTCTTGAAAAACAGTACTCTTGGAAAACAAACAGTACTCTTGAAAAACAGTACTCTTGAAAAAAATAAGAATAATCTTAAGATGTCATCACCTAAATTTCGAAAAAATAACTACTGTATATGGCCGTAATCTACAGTACATAACAATATATATGTAGATCACGGC
The DNA here is from genome assembly GCA_023014485.1 of Bathynomus jamesi. NCBI lineage: Eukaryota > Metazoa > Arthropoda > Malacostraca > Isopoda > Cirolanidae > Bathynomus > Bathynomus jamesi. Next base: position 605,832 of record JAJOZX010000057.1, read on the forward strand.
CATATACAATAGTTATTTTTTCAAAATTTCGGTGATGACCTCTCCTTAAGATTATTCTTATTTTTTTCTTTTTAATTTTAAAGTTGATATTTTGCTATCACGCATAAGAATTTTTGTGTGATTGGTTTGTTTAACTTATTTCGCAATATTTAAGACCATATGATGGAGAAGATCCTTACGTAGATCCTAATCACGGGTCTTGACATAATCTCAATGCGGAGGAGGGTCTCCCATCCAATTACTCTCCGGAGCAAACGTCGCTTAACTTCGCTGATCGATGGGAAGCGGTGTTACGACATCGGCTACGACGTAACCCATGTTTAAGAATGCTTTGTTCGCTGTTCGTAAGAGGAAGGAACAATTAGCATTTATTTTGTCGTATCTTAAATAGAAATTTTCTATCATCTAAAATTTAGATGATAAAAAATTTCTTTCGAGCGCGTAAATTTATCGGATAGAGGAACAAAGTCGATCTGCACAATGTTGACATGCATAATGTCGATACTAAGAAGGTAGTTTAAGTTAGGTCAGGTTAGGTTAAGCAGGATTAGGTTGGGTTACATTATGCCCGGTTAGGTTACGCTAGGTTAGGTTAGATTAGTCTGATTAGGTCATGTTAGTATTTTTGGATCACTTGAAGATCAGGGGCCCCATGTATTCTTGTTTTTTGCTTTACAGTACCAAATATAATAATAAATTAAATTGAATGCCCGGTTAGGTCAACTGTACGCTCTTGACTATTGGTTAGGTTAAGTCGTGATATTTTCGTTAGAAGATATCATTTGGTAATTGAGGTTGGGGGCCCTGATCTTCAGGTGATCCGTATTTTTTACTGAAAATCTGAAATATAGTTTGAAATCTGAAATTCGTATAAGGTCGAATATCGACATTAAAAAATTCGAATGTGTTCATGTCCCGCAAAGTTATGTCTGGAAATGGATTTGTCTCTTTCCTTCCATGCAACGCCTTCCTGTAAAATCAGCGATGTTAAGCGACGTTACATCCGTTTAGTAACTGGATACATGATCGTTCTCCGTGTTCAAATGATGTAGCGACCCGCGTAAAGCTGTAGGTTCCTTTCGTCACGTGACCTTTGCGAAGGAGGAAGAAGAAGGAGGCAAACAAGCCAAAAAACAATTTTTATTATTCTCCGCTTTCAAAAGAAGATATTTCTTTTTATTTATAAAGTTAGAAATAGTTTTAATTATCTTTCGGGTCTAATTTCGGCTGCTGCTCTATCTCACATTTCTTTAATACCACTTATTGATTTCACTCATGAGTCTGCTGGAAAAGAGTCCAATAATTAAAACGTATCTTAAGGATTAAACATGAAAATCTGTTGAAATCGAGTCTATGAGTTGAATTCTGTCATGACCTCTTTTAGATTTTTTCAGTATTAATCTTAATTGGTTACGGAAGCTTTTTAATTTAAACTTTAACCAATAATTTCGGGATTAAAAATTCTGTCTGCGTATCTTTTGATAACGTTTCTGTATTTAATGAAAACTGATATTGTGGATTGTGTGCCAACGTCCCTATTTCAGTGGGTAACACCGTTTTTCATATAGGCGAAGTAAAGACATTGAGGTCGGGGGATCGACTCACGACAGTGCTGGTGATAATAGGTCAGGAGTAAGCGTACTGAGTCGTATTAGTGATGTTTTAAAGGGGATATTCGTTTCCTTTTATTTCAAGAATGAAGATAAGACTGAAATATTCCTCAGAGCCTTTTTAAGCCTTTGAGCTCGGGTAGAATTAATTGATATATTTTTATTAGGAAATCAGAGTTAAGAATGATAACGTTTCGAATAAAGTTAATGACGAGGTCAAACTTCATTTTGTTTTCAGTTCATGGAATTTATCAGATTTTAAATAAAAAAATTGAAGGTCTCAGTTTAATTTTAAACTAAAATCGAACTTGCATATTTTCTGCAGACTTTTTCAAACAATTTTTTTCTTGTTTTTTTCATTACCGTACACGAATAGATCGCCTAAATTGATAAGGACGCAACTCCTCTGAGGCCAACTGGGTCAGATGGAGGCCCGATAGAGTATAGACTGTCAACTTTCGTCTTGGCTCGCTTCACGTGTTGAAACTCCTCGAATCCATTAGCAAATCTCATATCATAAACTCTGTTGACTTGAATGAAACAGTGCGTTCGATTAATTTAAAAGATCATAGAGACGGGTATCTTTCCCTCCAAAAGTACGTGTTGAGGTTTAAATTTGTATTTCGGTGGTGTAGTGGTTAGCGTCGTTGACAACGAATCCATCGGCCCCGGGATCGAGACCCGATGACGGCAGGCGGCGCGCAGCAAAATCCAGCTGTTCATACTTCCACACAATAAAAGTGATTGGTAGATAAATGAGTACTCTGGATAGCCTTGTGGTTAAGACGCTGGGCTGGTGGTGGTTCGGATTCCACGTTAAACTATAGGTCTAAAGTAGAGTGACTAGCTTGACCTTCGTCAGAATGAACAATGCGGGCTCAAACAAAACCAAGGTTAACCAAGGTTAACCATCTTAATTGTGATGATCCTATTTCTGCCGTCCTACAGAAGTGAGTGTGTCCCTACTTTGGTTTTATTTATATTTTAGAGATTTTACATGTATGAAAATATTTTATCCTTAGAAATGGAGCCTGGATATTGGCCTCTCTCTCTCTCTCTCTCTCTCTCTCTCTCTCTCTCTCTCTCTCTCTCTGGAACCAACTTCCCTCAGAGGTTGTTTCCAGTCAAAGTGTAAATCTGTTTAAAAATAGGCTAGACAAAGTACTGAACACACTCATAGTTTAAGATTAAAACCTCAGAAAACTCTGCAGGAGTTCACTTGCTCGGTCTCTGTGAGCAAGCTAAATATAGAGCTATTTATATATTCTCCACTTTCCTGTAAAATTTCCTTGGCTACTTTTCCAGGGTCAAGGTATTTTCTTCAACCTTTTTCCGTACCTGCCTCTGGCAGGGAGGGAGCGGAGGGTGGGGAGAGAGCCTTCTACTTTTCTATCCAGTTTTCTACTACTGCTAGGATAGTTGAAAGAAAAATAAACTTTCACAAAATTTTCCCTGGCACCCGTTGCCATTGGTACCTCCTCGGTATGGGCCGCAAGGCCTTTTGAGGTACTTCTTTTCCTTGTAACTCCTTGTAACTCTCTCTCTCTCTCTCTCTCTCTCTCTCTCTTCTGAAGGATCTAGAAAAATTGGAAAGCGTACAAGCAAGGGCCACAAAATTGATCCCTCCAATGAGACTACAAAACTACCAACGTAAATCTGTTTACCTTAGAGACTAAGGGGTTGCGCGGTCAGTTTTTTCAAATTTTCAAGATGCTCAATAGAATAGAGAGGGGAGACTACAGCTAATTATTCTTATTTAATACCAATCCGACAAGAAATAATGGTTTTAAATTGGAACTTAAAACATTTAGTACCTCTATCTGTGGTAATCTCTTCTCCTATAAAATAGTTAATATCTGGAAGAACCAACTTCCCTCGGAGGTTGATTCAAGCCAAAGTTTAAAAATAGGCTGGATAAAGTTCTGAATACACTTAGGGTTTAAGACTGTCCTCACATATAATATAATTTAAGAAAATACTGTAGTATTATAACGTAACCCTGCGGATGTTTGTTTAAACATTTCCTCCTACACTTAATTCTACCCCAACTTTAGAGAGACGTCTCTGGTTGACTGTGTCCTATTTAGTATGATCAGTGATCAACCATCGAGCAACTAATTTTTTTATCACTTTCCTCATAAACACTTTAAGTGGGAGACTCTTGCATTCGCCGTAGCAACGACAGGTGATCACCCCTGAAACACTTTCATTCTCCATAAAGGACAAGTACACGGGGATAGATACAGGAACTTCCCACTGATTTTCTCTACTGTCGTGATGGCACAACACCGCGAAGTAGGAACGATTCATTATACATATCAGTTGCTGCATAAACACTTTTTACGGTGGGATACCCAAGCTGAAACTAGGCGACATTCAAAGAGTTGGCACATACACATCACAGATGTCTAATTACAGAAAACACGCCCACTATATGTTTAAGAACAGAGTAGAAAAATATTTTGTTGAAACATAATTTCATAACGAACCCCCCAAAAAATGCATGGCATGGATTAGGTGAGAGAGAATTGCGTTTTTGCCCTCACGATTTCTTTTTTTTCTCTTCTTTCTCTTGGTTGGCTGGATGCACGTGACGGGTGAGGGCATGATGTAGAAAATCTGATTTCTGTTGTTAATTCCTGTTTCCACCCCTTTCCTGTAGAAGCATTTCATCACTTTGACAGCGTGATGGCTTTGCTCGTACATGGGTGTAGACATGGAGAGTTTAACCTTTACCGCTCTCTTAATCCTTTTGGGGCTGACCTGGAGTGGGTCATGGGGTCTTTGTTGGACCAATACCTAAGTAAATAGAGCTATAAATATCTTGTATAAAATCAAAACCATATGTTTGAGGTTTTTGCGACGATACCAAGTGGTTGCTATACGATTAGCACAAATTGTTAGCACAAATTAGCACAAATGTTAGTTTATACTACCATGCTCTCTATTATACGATTTTTATGTGTTCATAACGTAATTGTCGAGCTAGTTTATATATTCTCTTCTTTCCTGCAAAAATTCTTTGGCTACTTTTTCATGGTCTAGGTATTTTCTTCAACCTTTTTCCGTACCAGCCTCTGGTGGGGAGGGAGCGGAGGGCAGGGAGAGAACCTCAAGCTTTTCTATCTAGTTTTCTACTACTGCTAAACTAATTTAAAAATGCACTAGTTTAATAACAGGAACCTCCCCGAGTGGACCAAAAAGTCTTTGAGGCTTCTTTTTGTCCTTGTAACTCCTTGTAACTCTCTCTCTCTCTCTCTCTCTCTCTCTCTCTCTCTCTCTCTTCCTCGGCAGTCTAACGAAAGTAAAAGTAAAAATGTGACCTTTGTCCTAAAATTTATTTGTTTTTGTTGTAAAATTAATCACCGGGTGACAAAATTTGGAGTCATTTCTGCAAATAAATTGTCTTCGACTTCTGTGTCTCTCCTTCTGTAAAATGATATAAGGAACATAAAGATATAAAGGAACTTCGAGATACGCTTAAGGGGCTGAAATCCAGCATCATCTCTATGGCTAATGAGATTAGGCACTTGGCCACGATTTTCCATTCTGGTTCAAAGTATAGGGAAGAATGTCTTAGGTTATATATAAAAATTGTCATGTTAAAATCGCGAGTTGATGATCTTTGCCATTATTTAGACTCCGTTAAATGATGGAGAAGGTAAATGCCAGGCGAACAGAGGGCCAAGTGAGGCACAGTTCGGAAACACTGGGGGAAGAAGGGTTTCATATCCATTCGGAAAAGGGACTCGGCAAAGCCAAGGAAGTTGAAATATAAACTAAGTATTAGAATAAAAAGCGAGTTTCAGTTGATCTGGAACGTGGAAAGTGTGTTTATTCTTTCATGGGACACACTGGTCCCAGATTGACCTCAGTAGTTTAACAGCATCTGCATAGGTAGTAAAAGGCAGGTGGAGTGCATTCTGGAAACAAAAATAAAAAAATAAGAGTATGAAGCAGATCATTTAAAAATTGAGAAGAGATGTACAAGCGCATTGGTAGTGCAGGCTGGATCAATAACGTGTATCAGAGAGGCAAGACGGGTCTCTCAGCCGTCTCTAAGGCAAAATCATTTCGGACTTTGATGGGTTAAATGACAAAATTAACAATAAGACAAGCGTTAGTTTTGTGGTAGGTATATTACCACGCATGCGCGCTGGTAACTTAACTTTGAGTAAATCTATAAACGACAGGGTTAAAAGCGTGTAATAAATGCGTATTGAATTCACAAAATTTTTGGATTTATTTACAAGAAAGAATTCTTTATTTACAATATTTACAAAGAGAATGGAAAAGAATGTTAAACTAATTTACTGAAAAACTTGCAACGTTTTCACTGCAAATGCAAGTGAAATTTATGTAGGAGGGAGGGAGGGAGGCTGGGAGGGGGGGCGATAGCAGGAAGGAAACGGGCAACCCAAGGATCCAGGTGGTCTGACCTAGGTAGTGCTTAAGGACAGTTCTTTTTAATGCCAGATCGAGTAGGAACAAAGTAGAGAAATTTTTCAGCTTAGATAAGTAAAGAAATTTGATATTATAACTTTTACGGTGAATTGAATGCATACCAGACCGAAGAATTTTGATAGGAATTTCGGTTGGGGGCCGCAAGCTGTTTCATAAAGTCAGAGTTCAAAGGGAGAAAGGAAAGGTTTCCTGTGTTAGCATCTTCACCCCGTCAGCATGCAAGTGAATACTAAACACGAGATTATCTGAGTGGAAATACCATTAAGACGTCAGTCTCTCAATATTGTCGTAGTATATACGATACCAAATGAAATAGCGCATCTAGATGAATATCCGCTTGGAAAACTGGGTCGTATAACTGGGGCGGTTAGGTTTACTTGCGAGGAACTGGCAGAATTGACTGACAGGTAAAAAGTGTGATGCGAAAGGTATTTAAGAATCGGGTTCTTAAATTTTACTGATAATTATGTTTTAACCCTCTAACGACGACTGGGCCCAATACGTACCATTTCAAATAAACGCAGTTAGACTTAACCCTACAACAACATTCGGCGTTAAAGGGTAACTCAATAAGTAGGGGAAAACAAAGAATTAGTGACCGTAACTTATTCAGATTTAATATCAATATTCTGGTAGACGAGCCTTTTGATAAAATACAATTATGTTTTCGCTAGGCTGATTTTGGAGAACAAACGACAAGTCATATACAGTTACTTCATTTTGGAATTGAGACTGGGTGTGAATAATGTGAATAGGAGATTTGGAATTGAGACTGGGTATGCATACGAGATTTGGAATTTTTCAAAAGTCACTTCATGTTAGGAAGAATACTTTTGTTCCTTCTAAGAATAGATTCAACTACTCCAGATGTGATTTAAATTAATTGAACAAAGAAATTAATACTGTCATAAAGGAGAGAAATAAAGTAATAATGAAAAGAACAGGCAAATATTAGCATGAATAATACTTTTTAAATATGCATACAAGAGTAAAATATTTAATTAGGAAGCATTATCGCAAAGAAGTATAATGAAATTAATCCGAAATGATTCTTCGCTCATGAAAAGAGTAGTTAGCTTATTAAAAAGAGTATATTCCGCTTAGGGATCCGAATGGTGCTCTTTACTTTTACAGTATGGCTGTAATTAATGTACTAAAAAACAAGTTTAGCACAGTTTTTACTAGGAAAGGTATTGGCGTTGCGCCTGAAGCAGTGGTTCGCTTTTAGAAAGAGCCGAAATTCGTTTTAGAATTTTTTTTAAAGGGAATTAGCAAAATACGCACCTATAAATTACCGCGTCAGAGCGAGTTTAGTCATAGGGTCCTCAACAGTCTTTAGACATCTGGTAGATATATGTAATTTTAGCTATAATTCTTAACAAATCACTTAACCAAGGTAGAGCTTCTAAAGAATGGAATTTGGCTAACGTCATACCTTTTTAAAATTTTGAAAAGAGGATAGAACAGTACCGTGAAACTACTGTCCCACTGGTCTAACGTCGGTAGTAAGGAAGCTCCTCGAGTCAGTTATAGCGACTAGGATAGCAGGTGGTTTTGAATCTCATTACCTTACTTTCAATTAGCAACACGAATTCAGTAAGTATAGATTCTGTCTCACCAACAAATTTGAATTTTTCCATCTGTTCAGTACCCACGATACGTTTACAGTGGGGCAGTTGGCATTATTTACTTGGACTTTCGAAAACCTTTCGATAAAGTTCCACACAATCACGGGAGACCAGAATTTGAAAATAATTAATTACATTCCAATTGCCTGTAATTAATTACCAACTTCATTTATTTCTGAAAAATGTGTTAACTATACTAATAATTTAATTATAATTTTAAGGTAATTGTAATTTAAAAGGAAATTACGGTCGAATATCAGTTAGATAGAATGAAAGCTATACTTTCCAACGAGATGGAGCCCCTGCTCACAGAGCACGGCAAACTGTCACATTTCTTGAGAACGAAACACCGGATTTTATCGAACCCAATATGTGGCCGGCTAGTAGCCCCGATCTTTCACCACTAGATTATGGTGTTTGGGAAGTCCTGAAGTCCAAAATTTACATCCCTGGTATCAATATAAGAGACATAGATGAGCTACGCGAAAGAATTCTGCTCGGCTGGGAGAAGGTGTCTCAACGATATGTAAACAGGTGTATTGATCAGTGGCGTCCACGTTTGGAGGCCTACGTTGAGCAGGAAGGGGGACACATCGAGCAACTTCTCAATTAAGACGAACAACATCTATGAAGTTTGGGAGTTCTAGTCCCCTTACTTTTTTTAATATGGCAGTTTACCTCTAAGGGGTCACTTTTTTTTTACCCACCCTATATATATATATATATATATATATATATATAACCTTTGGTAACCTTTGGTTAGCTTCCGCCCGAATATATGCTAGTGCCAGTAAGTAGCTCATTGGGTAACACCTTTTCTCTATAAACAAAGCAAAGACACTAAGGTCAGGGGTTCGACTTCCGATGGTGCTGGTGATGATGATCCGAGAGTGTTGTACCAGTTTCTAGCCTTCCTGATTGATTATTATTATATAAATTTTGTAGATCCAATAAAAGAAATTTACTTTTTTTTGTATAAAAATTATTCTTTTTTTTAATTTTGGCAAAGTATTTAATTAATTTCAGCAAAAACTGTTTACATCAAACAAATTATGTTTATATTAATTAGTTATGTTGAAATTTACAATATCTCTAAATGAATTCGCTGAAATTTTATTTTTATATTAGACTGACTAATTCAGCTGTTACTGTATATTCATTTGTGCACATTATATAGACAGTAATCAACTAAATTTTTACACCATTACACCGTTGCCCCTCGGTGGTGTAGTGGTTAACGTCGCTGACTACGAATCCATCGGCCCCGGGATTGAGACCCGGTGATGGCAGGCGGCGCGCAGCAAAACCCAGCTGTTCATCCTTCCACGTAATAAAAAGAAATTGGTTGGTAGATAAATGGGTACCCTAGGTGGCCTAGCGGTTAAGACGCCGGGCTGCTGGTGGGGCGTGGCTCGGAGGCTCGGATTCCACTTTAAACTGTAGGTCTAAGGTGGAATGAAAAGCTTGACCATCGTCAGAATGAACAACTCGGGCGGAAGCAACACTAAGGTTAACCAAACCAAGGTTATTACAGGATTCAAACCGCTTTTCCCTGAGATTCTTCATGCAACGTACAGAGTACCATCGGTTACAAACAAAGCTGGGGTACAGTAGGCAGAAATGTATAAGTGTAGCCAGAAGTAATGAAGCCACAACTGCTTTCCGGGCATTAACCAGTGATTTGGTTATAAAATTTAAATAAAACTTGTGATTTTCCAGTGCCTTAGAAATGAAACTAATGAACGAAGAACTGCAGAAAGAAACATAGAGAAGCTAAAGAATAGAGAAAGGAAAAGATGAATAAAGGAAAAAGAGAGAAAATGTGATGAATAACTAAAAAGAAGTTAAATAATACATTGAACGAACCAAAGAAATTATGAAGCAAAGAGGGAACATTTTAGAATTTTCTATTATGTTTATATACATATGAAAGATAAGGGTTGACATACTCCAGTATACACATTATAACTACATGATAACTTTAAGTGAATACACAATAATTTTTGTTCCTGTTTCTTCCTTGAATTCTACATTTCTAAGGAGTTGGCGAATCAGGTTTTATACCCAATTAATTGATTAATACCCGGAAAGCAGGCGTGGCTTCATCACCTGTAGCCACAGTGCCACACCTACCTTTTCTGCCCATTCCATCATTTGCAAACGATGGTACTTTTCTTGTCTTGACATTTTGATTGATGAGTGCCTTTGACAAATTGGGTATTTATAGTTTTGCTCTATATTATAATTTTATTTAAGAACTTTTTTCCCCAAGTAGAAATTTTTATATTTGCATTTAAAAACTTTCTATTCAAAATTAAATGAAAACCTGCCCTCTTTTTTAAAATTAAAACGATATTAATTCTCTCTGGACGAATGTTTGTATTAAACCTTAATATTTCGTAGCAGTGGGCCAAACAGGGTTAAGTATGAATTTTTAAATGGTTAGCAAAAATACAATTATATGTATTTAATTTCCTTTATGCAGCTAATGTATGCACGATGACAAACAAACAAAGGGTGCTTTGTGTTATTATAAGCATGCATTCATTTCGCATGTGCAAGCTTTCTTCGCGCATGAGTCACATCAGGGAAAGCTGACAAATATGAAATAATGAAAACTTTAGGCGTAAAATTAATTCAACAGGGAAAAATTATTACAACCTCAAATAGTGTGCAAGATTCGGTCTAACCTTTTCTTGAACTGATCCACAGAGGAACTGTTCACAACTTCTGAAGGTAGCCTGTTCTATGTGTCACAGATTTTATAGGTAAAGTAATTCCCACACACAATAGTGCTAAACCGTTTCAAATCTAACTTCCAACCATTGTTGCGAGTTGAGTTATCATTTAAACTAAACATGCTTATAAAATCGACATCGTTGAACCCGTGTAAGAGCTTGAAAACCTCGATGAGTTGACTGCGCAGCCTCCGAGTTTCCAGCGAAAACAAATTCAGGGCGCGTAAGCGTCGATTGTAGCCCATATGCTAACGGAAGGGATTAACTTTGTGGCCCTCGCCTGGACTCGCTCCAGCCTGTCAATATCGTTCCTGAGGGTGGGCGACCAGAACTGCACAGCATACTCCAGGTGCGGTCGAACCAGGGAATTGTACAGAGACAGCACAATCTCCTTGTTCCGAAATCGAAATTGCCTCCTGATATAACCCAACAGCTTCTGGGCTTTCTTTTCCACCTCTACGCACTGTTTGGTAAACTTAAGGTCACTGCTAATTAGCACACCCAAGTCCTTTTCCAAATCAGTCGCTTCGATATTACTCCCCAACATGGCGTAGTCCGACCTGGGATTGGCGTAGCCAATGTGCATCACCTTGCATTTACGCAAGTTAAACGGCATTTGACATTTTTCGGACCACTCTCCTATCCTACGTAGGTCTGCACGCAGTTGCTCGATCGCCTCGGGCGTCCCAACATTGGCCCCAAGCTTGGTGTCATCAGCGAATTTGGCGATCCTACTGATGATGTCAGCGTCGATATCATTTATGTAAATGATAAACAACAGTGGCCCCAAAACGGAACACTGAGGAACCCCGCTAGTGACCGAGGCTCAACCCGAGGTAGCCCCTTTAATTACAACCCTCTGCCGCCTATTCTTCAGCCAGTTTTCAATCCAGCTACCTACTTCCCCACCGACACCCAGCGCGCGCACTTTCGCCATTAGCCGGCGGTGAGGTACCTTATCAAAGACTTTCTGAAAATCGTGATAAAGTATATCAATCGCCCTACTCTTATCACACTCACTCCACATGACGTGGAAAAACTCGAGCAGGTTGGTGAGACACGATCTATGCCGTTTAAACCCATGTTGGGAGTCCCCAAGCAGCTTGTAGGAATCCAAATGGTCAACGATCCTATCCGCTATTATCCCCTCTAATAATTTACCTACAACCGAAGTGAAACTAATGGGACGATAGTTTCCTGGACTTTCGTGATCGCCTTTCTTAAAGATAGGGGTCACGTTGGCTTCCCTCCAGTCACCAGGCACCTGGCCCATCTTCAACGATTTGTTGAAGACTGTAGCCAGGTGGGTAGCCACCTGGTTGCGCACTTCCCGCAACACTCTGGGAAGGAACTGGTCTGGCCCAGGAGCCTTAAACGCGCTCAGTTTGTCTATTCTATCGGCAACGACTGTTGCGGTACATCGAACACTATCCAGGCCAGCACCTTCGTGCCTGACACCTGGCTCGGGGATGGCGCGGGTGTCCTCCCTGGTGAACACTCCCGCAAAGTACTCATTCAGCACATTAGCGATGTCCGCGTCGGAGGTCTGTAGCTCACCGCTGGGGTCCTTTAACGGGCCTATCATGCTTCTATTGGGCTTTCTACTATTAACATAACTGAAGAACTCCTTAGGGTTCCCCTTGCAGAGGCTTGCCACCCGTAGTTCTTCGTTACGTTTCGCTAGCCTAACCTTCGCCTTCACTTCCCTGCACAGGCGGACATACGCCTCAGTGTTCTCATGAGAACGATTGGCCTTCGCCCTCCCATACGCAGCTTTCCTATTTCGGATAGCCAAAGCGATGTCACGACTGAACCACTTAGGCTGCGTTGAAGCAGGGGTGACCGGTTTTGAGGGTATGGCAGCAGACTGCAGCACCATAAACTAGTCCCGGAAAGCACTCCACACTCCCTCAACATCGCCGCCGATCTCTAACCCCATCTCACCTACGCTATCCTGGAGGCCAACAAAGAAGTCCACCTGCCGTAGATCGAGCTTACTGCCTCTCGAGTTACTACGCTTCACCCGAGGGACGCAGACACAGAACCTAATCAGACCGTGATCACTCCCGCCCGACGATTCGTCAACGATGACGCCAATGACGAAGTTGTCTTCGGTCGTGAATACTAAGTCTAGAACGCTTTCGCCTCGTGTAGGCCCATTGACCCACTGAGTCAGGAAGTTCTCATCAGCAAAGTCAACTAGCCTCATCCCTTCGGCATCAGCAGTCCTGTCTTCCCAGCTTATGTCGCGACAGTTGAAGTCTCCTAAAACTACACACACCCTGTCCCCTAGCAGGCCACGGAGTTCGGTGTACAGGTCTGTATCCTCCTCGAGGAGGAGATGCGGAGGTCTGTGCACCAAGATTAACCTATAGTTCGTCCCTCCCAGGTTCAGATCGATACCAAGCAGCTCCCGTTCCGATCGGAACTGGCAGTGAACCGGACTCAACGTGTCCCTAACGTATATTAGTACCCCTTACCCCACCCTACAGGTGTGGTCCTTGTGAAACAGTCTATACCCGGGAATCTCGAACTCACCAACGTAGTCCCTACGATCAATATGAATCCAGGACTCGGTGATAGCAACGATATCCTGGTATTTTGATGCTAACAGTGCCCGTAGCTCGCAAAACTTATTCCTAATCGACCTAGCATTAAAAAGCACTGCACAGAGGGAGCCTTCCCTATTCTTTCCGCCCCCTTGAACGACCCGTTTCCCGAACAGCCAGGGCTGTCGGGAGTTGAAGAGCCCCTCACCAACGAGAGAGAGAGAGAGAGAGAGAGAGAGAGAGAGAGAGAGAGAGAGATATGAGGAACGACAGGTAGATAAACAGAATGATAAGGACAAGCTCTACACTCAAAATAAAACCTGAATTTAGAACTTATAACTTCTTTCTGAGGACGTATTTTAGAGTAAGTTTTTCCTTCTTTTGGATATCAAAGCTTCTTATCAGATCTACAGATCTACAGAAGCTAAGGCTAACAAAGACCCTAAGATCCACTCTAAGGCTAGCCCGAGAGAAAGGAGAGAGTAGGGGGTTAAGAGAAGAGAGGAGAATAAGGGATTAAGTAAGGAGCAACACCTATCATTCGTGGGTTAACATTCATTCAGAAAAAGAGGGAAAAAGTCTCACCATCATCATCCGCCGGCCACTGCCGACAAGTCAGAAAAATAGTCGGAGAATATAGGAGAGGGGTGAAAGATGAAAAGAAGTAAAATAAGAACGCTTACAAACATGCAACACAGTCTTAACTCACTGTCATACCATGCAAACTACAAACATGCAAGAAAAGAGTTAGAGACATGCAAAGTAAGGAGGATAAGAAAAAAAAAAAAGTAGGTAAAGTTAAGCAAAAAGTGGGTTAGTTTACGCTATGAGCTACATCTACATTCGTGTTAGTCTAATTATTTTTTTTTTTTTTTTTTTTTTTTTTGCTGGCATCACACGCTGGCATGTCACAAGCTGGCATTCATCGTCAACAGACTCATCCTCGAGCACCACCACCAGAGCTCCTGTTGTTAACTTTCTTTTTTAATTTTAAACAACGCTAATACTTTTAAAATGTCTGTCAAGACGGTTCTTAACACATTAACGCTGGTAGAATGAACGACTGACGCGGGAAGATTATTCCATTTATCAATTACTTTAAACGTAAAGAAGTTTTTAGCGATATTAGTAATGAAACGTCTGCCACGCAACTTGAATCCGTTATTGCGAGTATTACTATTATCGAAAGTGAACAATTTGTCAAAATTTACGTTATCGATGTTATTAACGATTTTGAAACTTCAATAAGCTCCCCCCTTAATCTCCTAGTTTCGAGTGAATACAAGTCTAACACTTTAATCCTATCTTCATAAGGCTTATTGCGCAATGCCGGAATAAGTTTCGTGGCACGACGCTGAACCCTTTCTAACCTATCAATATCCTCACGCAAGTACGGGCACCAAAACTGAACGGCATATTGCCGTTTATTTTCAGGGTCATAATGGTGGACCCACGTCTCGTCTCCTGTCACACTGCTGGTATAATAACTTCTTTTAATGATACATAACTTCTTTAGATAGAAGAAATGGTGAGTTGAGACAATAGAAGATACTATTTCTATGTATAGAAAGTTGCGGGAAGTTTTTGTTTTCTGTTTAAATCCAAAACGCTAATAAAGGTAAACAATGCTCCCGCTGATAAACGTACAATGCAGAGTAAATTTGTTCCATTCAGACCACCTTCTCCAAATATGTAATTGTTCCATTTGGACAGATTATCAGATTATGGAACGATTTCTTGATAAAACGAACAGTCTGTATCTCCTTTCTGAAACGATTTTGAACCAATTTTTTATATTGATATAATTGGCTCAAAATCCGTCCAGAAAGGAAATTTTCCAACGGCTTCTATTATAATGGATGGACCATTCATTTTACCGACAAATCATTCCATAATCGGTTCAAATGGAACAATTAATTGTTAAGAAACGGTGTTCTGCATGGAACGACTTTATTTTACAGTGTATTAAGAATATGTGACAATTTCTGAAGACTTTAAAAAAAAATCTTATTTCAAAATATGCAGTGGATTGTTCTTTAAGCAATTAATAATAATAATAATAATAATAATAATAATAATAATAATAATGATAATAATAATAACAATAATAATAATAATAATAATAATAATAATAATAATAATAATAATAATAACAACAATAATAATAATAATAATAATAACCTTTTAAACCAGTAATGTTGTTAAAAGCATTTCAGTAATCCAGTAAAGCCAAAGTCATAATGTTCAAAGTAATATTTCCAAATTTCGTGTAATAACAAAATCATTAAGGATGTCATATATATATACCAGGTGTCCCCCAAAAATGTCCCTATTTCTAAATAAATGTTCTAAGCTAAAGTAAAGGAATCTAGATATATAGATAAACGTAATAGGTACGTAAAACATAGGAGTTTATTAACCTTACTTAAACAACATGTTCACTGTAATCGCTATTTTATTTTTTTACTCAATATTCAACCTTACACAAATGTTTGACACAATTTTTGGAAATAACTCAACAAGGATGTTGTTGATTACCTCTTAGACTTTGTTCTTTAGGTCTTCAAGTGTCGTAGGCTTGGTAAATAGATCCTGTCTTTTGTGAAGCCACACAAAAAAGTCAGGAGTCGTGAGGTCAGGTGAATATAAGGGCCATTCCACCTGCTAATGAAGAGAGATTAGTCACCCGGAAAAATGCTTCCTCAAAGAGTTGCGAGTTTCACAAGCCATGTGTGGAGGTGCTTCATCCTAGTGAAACCACTATGAATCTGGGTTAATGCAGTTATTTCTTTTAAGGGAAAAACTATTAGTTGTGGTTAGAAATTTTGTAGTATCTGACGATATGAATCTTGCGTTACCGTTACTGCTTTTCCAGTTTCAGTCTCATAGAAGTAGGGACCTCCTACACCATACCACACAAATGTTGAGTTTAGCAACACTACGTGGAAGCTCTATTGGAGCGCGAGCCTGACTTCCCCAGTAACGAAAGTTTTGTTTATTAATCTCCCTAGACAGATGTACCACACTCGTCAGTGAAGTGGATGTATTTAAAAAACTCAGCATCTTTTTCTAGCTTTGCTAACGTCCATGTTGCGAAATCCAATCGTTTTCGTTTTTGAACATTAGTCAGTGAAACTTGAGAATGAATTTTATTGAGAACAAGGTTTAATTTGGTACGAAGTATACGATGCACATATGTTCGTGAAATGCCTACTTCTGCTGACAAACGTCGAACTGACTTCTGCGGACTACGCACAATAATTCCATGAACCATATTCACGTGTTGCACAGTTTTTGTGGATCGTCGTCTGCCACTATACCCTTATGTTGATTGCTTATATTTCCTTTTGTTTTAAATTTTTAGCCTAGTAAGGCTACTAGGCCTTATTAGGCTATAGTCTATTGGTAGCGGTATCATCATTTTCTAATTTCGTAGAAATTAGGAACAGTTACTGCATTTATTTGTTAGTTAGAAATGTAAAGGTATATGTTTGTAGGTATATGCGAAATAAAAACTCCGCTGTGTTACCTTTCTGAAGAAGAAAAAACCAATAATAAAATATACATTCATTATAAAATAAAAGGCAAATAAGAATAGGGACACTTTTTGGGGACATCCTATACATATACGAGGGTGGGCTGAAAAGTAATGCCTCCGCTCAAATAAATTTTAAACGGGTTGAAGGATTTTATCGAAACAAAAACAGATATGTACCTCAGAGTTTATTCTTCAAAACGATACATTTACTTTTCTATAAAATCACCCTCTACCTCGATACATTTACGCCAACGATAAATGAGTTTTTGAAATCCATCCTGGTAAAACTTGAAGCTTTGACTACGAAGCAAAAATTTCACAGCGGCCTTAACTTCTTCGTCAGACTCGTACCGATTTCCACGGAGATGTTCTTTAAGTTTAGGAAGGTGAAAATCACATGGTGCTAAATCTGGGCTATATGGTGGATGCGGCAAGACGGTGAATTGCAGATCCTCAATTGCTTCTTGCGTTTGAACAATGGTGTGAGGCCACGCGTTGTCATGGTGAACAATGACTGCGTTTTTGTGGGTGCGAACCCTCCTGATCCGTTTTTTCAACTTCTTCAGAGCTTTAATATAACGTGCGGAGTTGACCCTCTTTCCGTAAAGTCTTCAAGAACAACACCATTGATATCCAAAAAAAAACAGTCATCATCACTTTTCCAGCCGATTTTTGAACTTTGAATTTTTTTGGTTGCGGTGAATTTTTGTGCCGATATTTCATGGATTGCCGTTTATTTTCAGGGTCATAATGGTGGACCCACGTCTCGTCTCCTGTCACACTGCTGTGCAGAAATTCATCTTCATTTTCGAAGAGCTGCAGATTTTCTTGGCAAATACGTAGTCTCTCAGTTTCCATCTCGGCAGTGAGCATGCGAGGCACCCATCTGGCGCAGACCTTTCGGTAATCGAGAATACTGCTAATGTGTCTCACTCGCTCTTTGGAGATATCGAGCATTGCAGCAATTTCATTTTGTTTAATGCGACGATTTCCGCAAATCAGTTCGTCAACGTAGTTCCAATGAGACTCGTCGGTTGCCGTTACAGGCTTTCCATTTCGCGGTTTGTCTCGCAAATCTTCTTGCCCTGCTTCTCCTTTACACTGCCTCACCCAACGTTGAGTGTTACTCACATCAACACACTGTTTGCCGTACACAGCTTGCATTCGCCGATGAATGTCTGTGGGAGCAACACTTTCCGCGGTCAAAAATTCAATTACGGCACGTTGCTTGAAGCGAACATCTTTACTCCTTTCCATTGTAATCGATACTGAACCAACGTGTGGAATGAGTGTAGGCTATATTAGGCTATAACACAAAATCGGTTTTATCTGGTTACTTCTACACAAAACCGGTTTTATCTGGCTACCTCTACACAATCCAGAATTATTCAAGCGGAGGCATTACTTTTCAGCCCACCTTCGTGTGTGTGTATATATATATATATATATATATATATATATATATATATATATATATATATATATATATATATATATATATATATATATATATATAATGAAAATAACGAAAGAAACTTTAAACACGAAATAGTGCTCAAGCGTTTCGTCTAATAACATCCTCAGGAATATACAGGGATACCTCGAAATTCGTCGTTAATTCGTTCCGGAATAACACGACGAAATACGAAACGACGAAATGCGAGGTAGATTATAACATGTTTCAATGAGAAAACATTTTACTGTATTATGTTATTAAACAGATTAATTAATCAAATTCTACTCGTTTTTCAGCAAAATATAATAATATATTGCGTTGGTAAACAGTTGAATTTCATCAATTTCGATCGTTTTTTTTTCAATTTTTAAAAAAAACGACGAATCTGCGAATATGGACGACGGATTGTGAAACTATAGTTAGTAAAAGATTGACGATGAATCTGCGAAACGACGAAATTCGAAACGACGAATTTTGAGGTATTCCTATATAAATATTAGTCACGTGTTACATTCAGGAAACAATTCTAAGATACTGTATTCATATATATATATATCCTTCGAAGAAGGTGGCCAGATAAGGCCTCCAAGGTGAATTCCCTGAAGCAATGTTCGTTCTCATGTCCGGATTTGAGTTGGTAAGACGTGGGATGCTGCCCCCCCCCCTTCGGTACATTGAAATATATGAAATAGTTCTTTAAAAAGGGCTAAGAATAAAAAAATATATATAGAAATATATATTTCTAATACATTTTCCTTTAATTTATATATCTAGGACTCTGGTTCTCTCTCTCTCTCTCTCTCTCTCTCTCTCTCTCTCTCTCTCTCTCTCTCTCTCTCTCTCTCTCTCTCTCTATATATATATATATATATATATATATATATATATATATATATATATTACAGGGACATAGAGCAACTATGCTTTTCAATGCAACTATACAAACGAGCATATATATTTACATCGAGAAAGCATAGTTCCTATGTGTCCTGACTTTTTCGTCACCCTGTATATATATATATATATATATATATATATATATATATATATATGTAAAGAACGACGCTTGTATAGGAGAACATTCCGCGCAAGATGAGGAGAAAGAACGAACAAATGAAAAAATGAGGTAACCACCCGGGAATCGAACCCGGGATCTTCCGATTGCCGGTCAGATATGATAACCACTACATGTGAATAACATTTATGATGAAAATAACCACGAAGGAAAGGGGAAACACAGAATGGTGCTCAAGCTCTTTCGTCTAATGACATCCTCAGGAACACTGTTCCTGTCATTAGACGTATAGTACCAGTGCATTGGCGTAAATCGGTACTATAATATGAATGATGATAATAACGGTTAATTGATTGTTAATGATTGATTGCTAATGATAAATGCTGAGGCCGAGGTCACCAGATCTGTACAGATAAAATAATGTTATTAATTAAGTTATTAATTAGGTTGATTGATAGATTGAGTTTTCTTCCTTTATTAAACAAAATAAATGATTTATGAATGAGACAGAATATGTTGATTGTTTACAGTTGAAATAATGTGTACACTTGAATAATGAATTCAATATTATTAATAACGCGCGAGGTAATGATTATTCTTTATATAAAGTTAGGTGAATGACACCAGGCCCAAATGGGGCCGGCACCAAAGATGTTTACATGGTGATAGCTCTGGGGTCACTGATGGTGTTCGAAGAGAGAGATGAAGCCGCGTCCAGAAGTCCTTGTAACAAAGTTAAGGTGTGAGGCAAAACATAAGGCCATGCCTTGAGCGGATCCTTGCGATGTGACGTCATGTTAGTCGTGCTTGTGTAACGTCATCTTCGTCGTGTTTGTGTTGATGGAATATTGCTAAAGTATTTGAAAACGTCTCTGCCACTTCAGTAGCCGCTACAGATGTTATTAGACGAAAGCGCTTGAGCACCATTCTATTTTTCCCTTTTCCTTCGTGGTTATCTTCATCATCATCATCATCATCATCATCATATATATATATACACGAAGAACAGGGATCCCATGTCCACGAAGAGTGGATGTTATTTCAATTTCGTACTGCATGTAAAATATACCAAATTTTCGCTGGGACAGGAACTCATTTACATTTAAAAATATACCTTCTGAAGAAGTTATTGGAAGAGGAGCTTCTAAACTTCGTCTTACTTGACAAATACTGTATGTCTTTACACCAAAAAATATCTAGTTTAGTTTCCCCTTTTTTGGAAAATAAAAATAGCCTTCATATTTAACCTTTTCGCTTCGGGTGGGTGTGGCGTATAAACTACACGTCCAATTTGTTCTCAGATCCTAACCTTTTCTGAACTTCGGGTGTAGTTTATAAACCAAAGGTACTGTATATCCCTCTCTTTCCACCCTCTGGGGTTGAAAATGGGGGGCGGATATATGTATTATAATTCGAATTCATATAATTCGCTTCAAAGCTATGCCCGTAGTGAAATGGTTAAATAATATCTGCAATTCTTTTATTTTTTTTTGTGGTACTTAAATGTTATCATGTAAATATGTTGGGTATTATTTTTAAAATTTTATTTTCTAATCTTAATTTTGGGTACTTTTTTGAGTATTTTTTTCATTAATTTTTTTATTACGTGTATTTTTTTTTTTTTGGCCAAATTTTCAGTTTTTAAATTTATTATTGTTTGATTAACGATATCGTTTATTACGTTTATGTATATTGAATTTTTGGTGCTACTATAGCGTGATTCCTACCGGTGACTTTGATACTATAGGGTGATTCCTACCCGTTTTGGTTCGAAACTACAGTACTGTAGAGTGTGATTCCTATCCAAGGTATAAATGAAAATATAATAAATATAAAATGCTATTTATTATTGAATTTTATTTATTTAAAAAATAGTTTCGGTGCTACTATAGTATGTGGTCTACCTACGATTGGTTAGGTTTAGTCACGATATTTTCGTTAAAACTAACGAAAATATCATGACTAAACCTAACCAATCGTCAAGGGCGATGGACATTGGAATGTAAACAAACAATTAGTAAACAAGGTAAGAAGCTATAATTAAAAGGAGACCGCCGAATCGAGGTAGGAATCACGCTATAGTAGCACCGAATTTTTTTTGTGGGATTTATCTCCTGCCAATAAAGTTTATCATTATCATTTTTGATGGAAGTAATAAATATGTTTGTCGAATTTTTTCATATATAATAATTAAATTGAGATTTACTTTAAATTTAAGAGAGATCAAACAATTATCCTTGTTTCGCTTTGTTTAATATTAGTCTGAGACTGAGGCCCCCCCAATTACTGAGGCCGAAGGCCCCAGCACCGCAGGTCTAGCTAAATGGGCCCGTAGGGAGGACCCACTTTTGCTAGTATCCATAAAATTTGTTTCGAAATTAACGAAGTTTACCCTCAGTTAGTGAGACAGTTTAATCTCGTTGTTGTTGTTGGTTAGCCGATCAGGCCACCTTGATCGAGCAAGCCGGCGGCACGCAGGTAACCGATCAGCCTCTCCGGAGTGGACCAGAGGTTCAGCGCACTAGTGATGTTGTGTTGTGTTCTATGTTGTGCTAGAGCGGTACAGTCTGTCATAATATGTTCAATTGTTTATGGAGTATCCTGGCACAGGTTGCAGGTGTCGTCTGTGGAGTTGTCTAGTCTGTGTTTATATGTCTGTAAGTTGGGGTGATGTCCACATCGGAATTGTGCTAAGTTAACTCGATCCGATCTGCTCAGGCTGGTCTCTGACCTGTCAATGGGTGGCGGCTTCGCACCTAGGACCGCATTCGGACCGAGTCGCGTCAGTGCTTTGTGGGTTAGGTGTGTGTGTGTGTGTGTGTGTGTGTGTGTGTGTGTGTGTGTGTGTGTGTTTTCTGTACTGTGTGATTTCTGTGGAGCGTGGTATGGAATGGAGTATTTGGTTATAATGTCTCTCTGGTGTTACCTTAATGGTGCGAGGTGTTGGTGCATGATTGTACATGTAGTGGCAAGGGTGTTGTGGGTTAGTTGTCGCTGCTGCCATGAAGTGTGTTCCCCTCATGTTTAAATGTTCCCTAATTTTCAGTATTTTTGTTTCTGTGTGCAGGTGTTCTATTGGTGCTGTTTGAGTACATCCTGTAATGATACGAAGTGCGTTGTTTTGTACTGTCTGTAAGGTGTTTATGTGTGTGTTTGAGGTAATGGGTGCCCAGCATGGGCTAGCATAGTCCATAACTGAGCGAATATATTGTTTGTATATGAGTGATGTTTCCTACTGGTGTCCAAAGTTTGTGCCTATTAGTACCCTAAGCATAAGTCTTGACGTACATTTGTTTTTAATGTCCTGAATGTGGTTTGCAAAAGATAATGATGTGTTGTATGTGACCCCAAGTATTTTGGTCCTGTGACTGTTTATGTACGTTTGTAGGTTATTTGTAGCGGTGTCGATGTTGTTGTAGGTGGATGTTAGAGTGATGTCATCTGCATATGATGATAAGTTAAGCTTGTTATCTATGGGTGTTGGAATGTCATGCATGTATACTGTAAGTTGAACAGTGTTGGTGAGAGAACAGAGCCTTGAGGGACCCCGTTCGGAAAAAGTTTGTTTTTGGATGACTTGCCATTAAATGTGACATGTGAGTATCTTCCTGAAAGATAGTTGCTCAGCCACCTTTTGGTGTTATTGTGCATGTTTGTGTTGAGTATTTTGTTTATGAGAGGGAAGCGTGGGATAGCATAAAATGCTTTACTAATGTCTATTGTTGCTAATAGTGTACGTTGAGCTGGTCGTCTGGAGTTGATGCCATTCATGATGTGCTGCGTGAGGCTAGTGAGTAATGTCGTGGTGAGTTGTGAGGTCTGAATCCATGTTGAGTAGGCGATAGTGGTATGTGTGGGTTGGTGATTTGTAAGATTAGTCTTTCTGTTACTTTGGAAGGTGTGCATAGTAAAGTAATGGGTCTATAGGAAGCTGGTTCTGTTGGATTTTTGTTTGGTTTGAGTAGTGTAATAATTTTACCTTGTTTCCATCTGTCAGGAATAATACAGTGTTGGTATGAATATGTGCTGATGTTTGTGAGAGCTAGTATTCCCTGTGGGCCAAGTGTTAAATTTACTGACTGCACCCCCACTTTTCTGTGGGTGTGAACTCATTCTGAATATTAATAAAGAGTTACAGATTTTTTATTACTTAACAAGCCGTGCATTCGTAGGGATTGTAATCACTTCGTGATCTTTAACGCCGCTCATCTTGATAGATCCGACCCTAACGGGTGACTGAGCGAGAGACATTAGTTCCACCCATTTTACGCGAGTCAGCCAATCATAACGGGCGACTGAGCGAAAGAGATATTTGTTACTCCGCTCAAAACCGCGCAAAGTTTTTTTATTTATAGATACATTAATAGCTAACTCTTAATGGATCTTCGTATATATATGGAAACAAACGCATAACCGTGCATTTTTGCATATGTAAAATTTATACCCGAATAGGATTTGAACCCAATATCTCTCTCTCTCTCTCTCTCTCTCTCTCTCTCACATTTTGACTCGAAGATGCGGGTGTTGCCCTTTAAGCTACGAGAGGTTACAAGTTAACAGTAAACCTGGCAACACTTTTCATCACCAGAGGAAACACATAACGCTTTCGAGTTCAAAGTTTTACGTTGCTAACCCCTTGCATTCGAGCCATTGAGCAACACTTAATTCACATCCATCTGGCAAACACGAGGGTACCATTAGATGGAAATATAAACACCTTACCATGCATTTTTGCATTTACAAAATTTACCCTCTCCCATGTTCGAATTCTGGTGTTATGGGTGATGAATTATTATATATGTACATATTTCTTGAAGAACCCATCGTTATATATACAGCCGTATATATATGATGTGTGTTTCTACCTCGTGGTGTACAGACGCTTTGTTCCCGTTCTGTAATAGCATCAAAATAACGAGTGATTATGAATCTATACCAGTTTTTGTGTAAAAATATCAGAGAATATTTGAAAATAATTTATTAAGTAGAGACTAGTGCCATACAGTGTGCACAAAGAAAAATAACATCAATTTAAAATAATTCAAACGGAATACTGAGCTTCACTGAAGTTCCGCTCCACATATAAGAGGAAAAAGGTTATAAAACTGACCGAGATCAAATTTCGCGGCAAAACTAGAGGAGCGGAAAGGAAAGCGAAGGAAGAAAGTAAACCAAAACTATACCAAAAAAATATGAGAAAATACGTAAGTTGTTGTAAATCCAGAAAGTTGGAATACAGATTGATTATGTTTGATGGAGTGCACCGCGTACCAGCTCTGCGACTGAAAAAAATAAAGTGGAACAGACTACTGGTTTAAAATGCGTTCTGCGCAATACATTTAAGTATTACGAATGGATAAGCTTAGGAAAAAGGATAGAAAAATGATGAATAAATCGAACAGAAAAAATCATTGGCTTTTTCGATTTTGTGCGCGTCAAGTGTATGGAAAACCACAGGCAAGTACTACAAACGGGAATGGAGAATGTTTTAGTGCAAGATTTACTAGAAAAAGAGGAGGTTGTTGCATTTACATGAAAAACAAATAGCCAAGTCGAAGTTCTTATTTTAGAAGTAAAAGAACTGAACCTAGTCATTATGAATGTGTACAGACCACCAAACACCACAAAAAGTGAATTCCAAGTCGTTACGAATAATATAGAAAACACTTAAAACCAGCACCGAATATATTAATTTGTGGGGATTTTAACTTTCCTTTCATAAAATGGCTAAAGGATGACGAAGTTATAGATGTTGAGAAGTTTCGTGTTAACATTGCAAGAGAGAGGCAGTAATGCCATTAGATATTATGAGACATTATGCACTTACCCAGGAAATCTGTGAAATCTGTGAAAAGAGAACGTTTTGAATTTAATTTTGACAAGTAACAATGACATAATAAATTAAAAGGTAGCGCACACAAATTTCTCTGACCATAACCTAATCGACTTACAATTAAAGTCAGCAAAAACGCATTCCAGAGAGTCAGAAGGGATATTTGAAGGTTAAATATGAATTCAAAGAAAGTGGATTGGGAAAGTGCAAATGAAGGGTTAAAGAAAGTAAAGTGGGAATTGCTACTTCACGAGAAGACTCCAGAAGCAATATTATCTATCATATAATAGAAAATGAAACTAAACCTAGACTGCTGATTTCTTTTCAGAAGAGACAAAAAAAGAAAACGTAGCAAGATCAGGAACGCCTCAGAGCTCCGAAAAAAAGTGACCGAGATGTTACTGAGTATCTCCAACTTACTGCCAAAGACCTCCAGTCGTTCAGAGAACATTTCACAAGAATTATCTACGCTCGAGGGCTGCAAGGAAGAAACCATTTCTGCGTCCTCCTCCAGAAGCTGTACGTTCCAAGGAAGACGTCGATGATTTTCAGTAGTCTTCGTCTGATGAAAAAACTCAAACTTTTCGGCTATCAAAAGAGGCTTGTTTGTAGGAAAAAGAAAAGGCATTTAATGAAAGGGACACCATCCCGACAGTGAAACACTGCAGTTGCATGATCATGCTTTGCGTTTGTTTACCATCCGCAGGTACAAGCTGGTTCAAATTGGTGGAGCAGTGGATTAAGCAAAGTATCAATAGGTTTTGGACGAAAACTTTCTGCCTTCGGTGAGGAAGTTGAAGATGGGGTATGACTGGATGAATATTTCAACAGGATAATGATACGAAATACACATCCAAAAATATATTAATAGAGTTGGGGCAGAAGAAAACTAAAGTTTTGGGAATGGCCTTTTTCTTCTTTACTTCTTTCAATTTTTATTGGTAAAAATAAATATTACAGTATTATAGTTATTACAATATTGTAATCATTTTAACAAAACATACAATTGCTAATTGGACCTCACTATCGTCAGGTGTACAGAGGGAGCTCTAAAGCGATGGTTCAATCAAGAAATCCGAAGAATTTTACCAATATTTTTAGGCATTTTGTTAAGAATAGCCACGGCTATCGAAGGAACAAATCCAGAAGATGGTTAAGATAGAGGAAATGGCTGCTTGAAGTAATCGTAGGAAAATGAGATTCTGAGTTACTGATTTGAAGGGTTCCTCAACATTTGTGTTACAATCTTGAGAAATAAATATTATTATCCATTTTTGTGCGTTGTCCATTCCCTTTTCTTTTACGAATTATTTTTGTATAAATATATGACACTAACTTTATACATATTATGTTTGAGCAGTTAAACT
Organism: Bathynomus jamesi; assembly: GCA_023014485.1. Classification (NCBI taxonomy): domain Eukaryota; kingdom Metazoa; phylum Arthropoda; class Malacostraca; order Isopoda; family Cirolanidae; genus Bathynomus; species Bathynomus jamesi. Next base: position 632,030 of record JAJOZX010000057.1, read on the forward strand.
TCATTGGATGGATCACAATTCAAACATTTTCTAGAATTTAGTCGGGGTTCCCAAACTTTTGCACGCAAACATATATGCAGTATGTAGGCCATATATGTATATATATATATATATATATATATATATATTATATATATATATATATATATATTACACAAACAAATATATGGTTATAAATAAGCTTGTAATATATTATTACAACAGTAAATGATAGAATAAATACAGCAGTTTTTTTTGTTTAATTAAAAAATATAAATTTTTAATTAACACATATTTAGAAAATTTACATGTTAATTATATGGTTTTTGTTTTTTAATAGATATTTTCAGGATCTTATTTTAAATAGGAACTCTGTAAGATATTTGTTTTGAGGTTAAAAAATACACGTTTTGGATAGTTCCCTGGACCCTTTTGCAAGGTGATTATCATGAGATTTACATAATAAATCTCTCGGAGGTAAAATTTTTTAAGATAGGAATGATTTTATGGGGATAATATTTTGAATTAAAACGTTTGAAAAAAATATAAAAATCTTGTAACTGAAAATTTTTAAAACGATATAAATTTTTGAAGTAAACAATGTTATATCAAAGAATTATGAAGTGTAGACTCAGTTTACTTTGCTTCAATAATTCATCTTATCATTGAGGTGAAAGTGATATCTGCTCTCTGTTGTTCTAACTGAATACTTCCGTAATTCTTTCTTAGCTCTAGCACAGTGATCGGCAAAGCGCGACACGCGTGCCACTCGTGAAACAGTAGAATAGTTAAATTGACAAACGAACACTCTTAGACTATCAAAAAACTGAATTAACAAGATAGTAGGCCTATATTAATTTCGTTATAGGTCATTGTGGCACGCTGGTACGATACAACCTTTAGTCATGGCGCAGTGCTAAAAATATTTGGCCACCAGTGGTCCAGCAAATACTTATTTAAAATTGAACGCTCAGTTGAAAAACCCAAACAAATTAATCTTATTCAAACTGATGAATTGTCATGTTCTGGAATAATTTCCATTGCTTTTGTATAGAAAGTCTTTCTGTTTTTAGCGTTTTCAAATAATATAGAGAAAAAATAAGCTCGTGTTGCCTAAACGTACGTCTACGCTTCTGTTCCCATTTCCTTATGAAAGAATGATGCCCATATTTTATCTTTATCTCTGTTATGAATTCTTTTGAGTATGGGCGTTCTAGTCTGAGATTTAATAAAATTGTTCAATATTTCTCCTACGGATAAGAAAAAATACAGTTTCGGAAGAAAGTTCGCATAGGAAAATAACATGTTAAAAATAAAACAAAAAATTACTAATTAGTGATACTCTGCTATAAGTATATTGTTATAAAGGTATACGCGGATTATGAGGAATGCTAAGTCTTATATTTATAAGTCTAATATCATTATCATTATCATCATTATAATCCTTATCATTATAATCATTATCAACATCATCATTATTATCATTATCATTAGATTTATATTCCTTCATGTGTTTATTACAGTGATGACTAATATATCACATTTTCTTTCTTTACAGGATGAAAAAAATCAGATTTTAACAACGAATGTGTGGTTAAACTTCGTAAGTAAACATTTAATTCAGTAGTCCAAACAATTAATCTAACCTCAATATAATAAACACCAATTAATCCAAACAATTAATCCAACTTTAATGTAATAAACACCAATTAATCCAGTAACTGAAACAATTAATCCAACTATAATGTAATAAACACCAATTAATCCAGTAACTCAAACAATTAATCCAACTTTAATATAATAAACACCAATTAATCCAGTAACTCAAACAATTAATCCAACTATAATGTAATAAACACCAATTAATCCAGTAACTCAAACAATTAATCCAACTATAATGTAATAAACACCAATTAATCCAGTAACTCAAACAATTAATCCAACTTTAATATAATAAACACCAATTAATCCAGTAATTCAAACAACTAATCTAACCTCAATATAATAAACACCAATTGAGAATTTGTAAAAAGAATAAAGAACTCTTAAAATTAATTGCTTGAAGGTGAAAATTTTGTCAAACATTTTTCCATTAAAAGTAATAATGGCTTTTTAGAGCCAAACTAATCCCATTATTCATGCAACGAATAATTTCGCATTTTGTTTTCCACTTTTATTTCTTTCATTCTTTTGACTCTTAAATGTAACAACTTTGATAGAAACATACATATATATGATATTTCATGCACACACACACACACACACACACACACACACACACACACATATATATATATATATATATATATATATATATATATATATATATATACACACACGGGGTGATTTAAAAGTCCTGCCTCATAAATACATATACCATAAATATCTATGAGGCAGGGCTTTTGAATCATCCTGTATATATATATATATATATATATATATATATATATATAGATGCAAACCCACAGGAAAAAAGAAAAATGATTCCAAGCCTTTCCTGTATTCAGAAGTACACCTCGTCATTCCCTGAGGAGGTGTACTTCTGAATACACGAAAGACCTTGGAATCAGTTTTCTTTCTCCCTGTGGGTTTGCATCATTCATTCATTTCACGTGTTTAATTGTGAAATTCATCCCATATATATATATATATATATATTACCCTGTGTGTGTGTGTATATATATATATATATATGGTAATAATCATTCTCAGAGCTTTAAAACTAATATTGTTTTGAATCGATATATGTTAATTTAATAACGTTTTCTCCCTAACTACTGCATGGTTATTATTATTAATGTATATATTAAAATTTAAATTAATTTTAAGCTCTTTTAATTATAGTTATTAGGTCGGTAAAATGATTGAACTTTAATTAAATTCTTCGCGAATGTAATTTTGCGGCAACATATTTGCCGTGTTCTTCTGAACATTACTTTCAGTATTAAACCTTAACTGTAATATATATATATATATATATATATATATATATATATATATATATATAAGCAATTAGCCTGCCAGAAAGGCTTAAATAAACGAAAATTAAATGGCATTGCAGTTGTATATATGAGCCGGAAGGTACCTCGAAATGGGCGAGTGTATGCTTGATTAATTACATTTATATGCAATAGATGGCGCGGAGAAACTGCTCGTCTCGCCTCCCACACCGAGATCAGTGTTTAAACGCTCATCTTGAAAATCTTGATTAAAATTTATTTATACGCTTTTGGAGGAAGGCGTTATGGTTTTCTGGATGGGGCTCAATTACCCCTTGCGCATTTCAATTTTCAACTTTCGTGTTCTCACTCATTTTTAGCGTGGTTAGTGCAACTGTAATTCATAGCGTGAATTAGCCATTGCGACTGGTTAGTTAGCAAATATGTAACCATATTATCTTTTTGCACTTGTATTGACTTTAGATTTGCTTTTTAAACCATTAATAAGAACTATCATTTAACTTAACATAATTCAAGTTTCAACTAATTTGCACCTTTAACGATATTCTAAATATTATTTGTGAATCTTCAATTAAAAATATATGAAGTGTTAAACAGAAAAATCTAGTGAATTCAAATTTATTGTAAGAATACCCGCAAATATTTGCAGCAAAAACGTTATTGACACTCGAGTTTCATTTATACCAAAGTCATAGCCTAAAGGTCAAGCATTTAGCGTGTGCAGTTGTGGCCAAAGACTTGAAATCAAAGAATTAAATTTTTATTGTGAGTTTAATATTTAGTTGGACCTTCCTTGGTATTAGTCATTGCTTTGATTCTGCTGAGATGGATATGACAAAGTTTTGGCACAATTTGAGGGTCATTTCGGTCTTTCAAACTATTTTCTAACTGTTGGGATTCTGGCTGATTTTCAGAAGTTTCCACAGGTCTTCAATCGGATTGAGATCAGAAGAACTACCAAAACATTCCAAAGTTTAAGTGTCTTTTTATAAACCAATCTTTCGCAATTTTACCTGTGTGGCAAGATGCACTATCGGCTGAACTAGGAATATCCGCCCTCCTGCATTGTTCTCAGAGCATGTTGTTCGAGGATTTTTAAGTAGAATTTAAACGGAATTCACATCCTAAATCAACACATTTGAAGAGAGTGTTTCATGTTGGAAGTACAGTATTTGGAATGATGTCATCAATTGGATGGACGACTGAAGCACAGACGATCTTATCTAAATTACATTATGAAGCTCCCGCCGATGAACAAAACCTAAACAGTGGTAAAATCAGCATATTTCTTTGCTTAAAGAGACGCTTATTCTTTTGCTTGTCATTTAGGAGTGGTTTTCCGCTCCTATCCTTCCGACTAAATTATCTTCCTTCTGAAACCTCGTCAAATGTTTCTTCTACTGACTGGAATAGGGAGCTCCTTCTGTATCTGAAAGGAGTGATCTTTGAGTTTCTTCTGATCGCATTATCAGTGCGTTGAGTTGTTTTTCGTGGCCTGTCGGACCTTAACTTTGGACCTATATGCTCTATCCCCGAAAATATTTGAAGGCAGGGACCTAACTACCTTTGACAGTAGCTTTATTGTATAAGTATTTCCACTTAGCCTCACTTCTCTGGGGAAATTTTCCGTCTTATTCCCAGTTTTAGAATATGTAAATGAGGAATTCATTAGGTAATGCACTCAAATTAAGGGAATAATTATTTTTAATGTGGAAGAATGCAGAATAATGTCTAAATTCAAATTCATTTAAATAAGAAATCCAAACCTTCAAATTTGGTTTTCATCACTATCAGTATAAAATAATCCTTATGACTGGAGTTATTTAACCTCCTTCAATACATCTACTTTCATATGATGGGGACCTACGGCTTTTCGTAGGATCCACACCATTCAGAGAAGCACCTTAATCGCTAAAATATAAAGTCCAACTTGAGACTCTAGCTCAAGACCTTTAGATTAACATCCCAGCACTCTACCACTAGGCTACCATGGAGGGGTGAGTGGTATAGAAATAAAAACTATAAGTGTAACAAATTGCTTCGTATTTTCATGTACGTTAGCACGTGTTTCGCTCTTGAGGCCAGCGTCCGTAGCTCAGGGAGTAACATCGCTTCCCTATTAGCGAATTGAAGGCGCTGGGGTCGGTGACTCGAATCCCGATGGTGCTGACAATAATAATCAAGTAGTGGGCCGGTCAGTAGGCCGCATTAGTTAGCCTTAGCACTGCTGCCAATCTCTGGCCCTCTTGAAAGATAATTATTATTGACTTTATAAGGTAAAGTCCATTTTACAACGAGTGTCAATGAGACGCAAAAGTGACATTAAAAATTTATGAATGATTTATGTATGTATTAGAAAGATAATATTTTTGAGGGATGAAGGTAATTAATTTTCATATAATAATACTGTGAAATATACAGTAAAAACTAAATTATATGTAAGTATCGATATATTACTTAAAAAAATGAGTACTACAAAAAAGTAACAAATGAGTCTATCTTTCAATGTAATGTTTAGAACATATACATACCTTCATTATCATTATCATGAGCCGATCGATGGTTAGGTTTGATTTACATCGTTGTCGTCGTTGTAAAGTTTTCTAAGTAAAGTCCATTATTAATCACGGGCAACTTCATTAATCAAAAGCTGATTTTAATACGAAGACTGAAGTTAAACGTGCAACACAGCGCAGAGGAGAAAAGAGCAAGACAAAATAAGTTTGGTTCAAAGCTACACTTGAAAGAACATATTTGGCTTCCGGGATGGTGTAGTGGTACGAGACACGCTCGGGGGGACGTTGCCTCGTGATGCGAGGACGAACCCTCCTCCGCATTGTACGTATCTATTTACCTTCAAACACCTAACTGGGGTGCGACGTACAGTACTAGTTAATTGGTGGGGTCCCATGAACGCCAAAGTAAAAAGTTCTGTATTTCCCATTCTTTTATGTTTAAAGTAATAACAATTATAATATGAGTGTATAAAATTATTAATATTACGCTAAGCTTATTTCCTTTTATATAAAACTAAAACATATATATGTAATGGCAAAATTAAAAGTTTGGGTAAAAAGCAACGTTTTCCACTGAAACCAAAGATTATTTATAAGCTTCTTGACCCGTCAAAAACTGACGGCTTGCAATTTTGTAAACCCCGCTGGGGGCCCCGCCCTTCCGTAGCCCCTCTGGGGCCACCTCCCTTCACATATATATATATATATATATATATATATGTGTGTGTATATGGGATTATGAACCCATACTACTGGTAAACGCTACCAAAAGACAGACACTGGCTTTTATTATTATGATAACTAATAATAATAGTGTATACATATATACAGAGAGAGAGAGAGAGAGAGTGAGTTTCATGTAAAAATATATGCTTAATTTAGTAACTGATCATATAACTGATTACATATTAAACTATATAGGAATAAATATTAAAATATAATTTAAGTTGATGACGTTATTTCGTGGGTGATTTAGCTCTCCTTCAAACATGAGTTGGCAAAAGAAGAAAAAAGCCGACGCAAAAGTGGCCGGAAATTTAGATCTTGTTGGAAGTAATCTTTGCTCAAACCAAAAAAGGTCTTCTGGTGGACAATTTTGCGCAGATGTTTTTAAATTTAAAGTAAGGACGAACATTTTCACTATAATAAAATATTAAATTTTCAGTAATTTTCTGTAATGAGATACGTTACACCCCAGTTAGCTGTCCGTACTTTCTCAGAATCTGAGACTTTGCATTTAATGAAAGTCTTATTCACAGACAACTTGTTTAAATTTTTACAAAAATCGAATTCGAAATGTTATTTGCTATTTTGTCTTTTATGCGTGGACTTAGTTTGTGAGAATTCTTTTTTTAACTTAGCTTTTTTTTTATCGTAGGAGTTGAAATGAATCTTAAAACATACATACATACATACATACATACATACATACATTGTCTAAGGCCCTATTTCCCATTCTTTATGGCGTGGTATGACCTTGAATTGGAGACCAAAAACTGAAATGAATTACACGTACAAGGATACATAGAGATTACTAACGACAATAAAAATACTACCTCAACCTTAGTCATCCACAGTTACCTTTCATGAAACACCTCACAAACTGCTTCCATTCCTCACTGTTCTTCGTTGATTCTTGTTTCACATTTATATCAACTCAATGTTTATTGACATATTTACTAATTTAAATCCTTTCATGTTTTACGCCGTCTTCTGCTTTTCATACCTACGTGGTCACTATTTTATACTTTTTTCACAGTTCTGTTATCATTCTCTCTCTCCACATGAACATACCAACATAGCATACTATCCTCATTTCTCACGATCAGTAAGTTTTACACCAGTCATGATTTCTTAAATTATTCATCTCAGCTGCTCTCACTTTTGACAGTGAACTGACATGCCAAATAAGCGTCTCATATCCATATATCAGTGTCAGCATCAGTACATCTTAATGTAAACCTTTTGCTGCATCTGCCTTATAGCGTTTTCTCCCTGCCAAAGCTTTCTTGTCCTTTTTCACTCTGCTTGTCAATCAAATATCTTAGAAATTTACATTTTTTCACAACCTTTAAATTTTCTCTAATCACCACAATATTACATGATGATTCTCATTCTCTTCCAACAACAAAAACCTTGCTTTTATTTACATTTACTTCCAATAATCTTCTTTCATATACGTCAGCAAAACTTGTCACTTTCTCCTAAATTTATTCTCTGATTCATACAGAAGCAACACGCCATGGCCATAGATCAGATGCGGCAGTTGCCACTAATTTACTTCCAAATTCAGATTAACTCGTCTTTCTAGCATTTTTTCTTTCATTTCACACATTACCTCATCCATATACACATTAATCAATCATGGCAACATCACGCAACCCTACCATATTCCAACATTAATACTGTACCAATAATTCAACTCATCCCTTAACTCTTACACAAACAGTACTTTACACGAACACTACGACACACACTTAACAATTAACCACTGTTTACAAGACACACCTATTCACTTTATCATGAGCTTTCTCCAAATCCATTAATACTATATACACCTTCTTATTATTACTAATTTCTCAGTCAACCTTTTCATTTCAAACATTTGATCAACATTTTCTCTTCTTAAAGATACCACGTCCACCTCCAACAAAAGGATCTGCATATAATCATTTTGACCCTGTCTATATCAACACTTTTCCTTGTACTTTTCCGGCTATACTCAAAAGACTTATTCCCCTATGATGTTTACATTCACTTCTTCCGCCCCTATTTTTATACAGTGGTACAGTTACAGCTTTCTATCTCCACATTTAATCATTTAACTACATACCCCATCAATTCCTGCCAACTCTTCTTTCTACAGGTCGCATTCTGCTCACTCAACTTCCTCTAATCCGATATCTTCCTTTCCCTGATATACACTTCCACATACGCCACCAAAGCCAAATGCGTTCACGTTTGCTGCTTTTTCATCTATCTCACCAACCAGCTCACTAACATACTCTTTAAACCTCTTGCGTATTCGCTCATCTTGCACTGATTCGTTGCCATGCTTATCTTTCCTATTACCAGTCCTTCCACCAGTCAGATCTTTGTACTTTCCACTTCCAAGAATACCTTTCTATTTTCCAAATACTGCTCATCCATCTTCCTTCTTAAGTCTTCAGCTACTCCCTCTTTACTTCTTTTTACCACTCGTTTAATATTGTTCTTGCATTCTTTTCACAATTCATTACATCTTCTTTCATTACTGCCAAGTATTTTTCGTGAGGATGCACTTTTCGTACCTTGGAATAGTAAAAAAGTTAAATAAAAACTCTACAAAGTTTTATTGTCGGAAAGAAATATGTTAGTCTTGATTACGCTAAGTTATCATAGATTAGTTATGGTTTGGTTAGGTTAGTTAGGCTACATTAGCGAGTACATCCGAAGCACTTATCACGCTCTTCTTGGTTCGATGACTCTAAGGTTAGGTAAGGTTAAATTAGGTTTGGTTAACAGTGGCGTGCCCAGGGGAGTTTTATTATTATTATTATTATTATTATTATTATTATTATCCAGGTTGCCTGCTTCAGGCCAAATTTTATCGGTAGAAGAAGCCCCTATAACTACACAAATAGTGTTTTCGAAAACCATTGACATCATGAAGGTTCAGTTATTGAAACACCCTCTTCTAAAATCCTGGGCACGCCCCTGGTTAATTAATTTTTAAGATATATGGATTAAAAAAGTTGGTACCACGCTTATGCAGAGATTCGCACACGTGTTCTTGTGTGTGTGTTTGTGTGTGTGTGTGTGTGTGTGTGTGAAACTTATGCTCAAACTCCGTCGGCTCGCACGTCTTGACTGTATTCTGGTATACCATATTTTTAACTATCGTAATTTTAAGAAATTATATTCGTATGGACACAGAACCAAAATTCTTTTTCACCATCATTTTTTTTCAACATTATATCAGTTTACAAGTTTATGTACTGCGTGAAAAGGTGCTCTGAATGTTAAAAACGACATTACATATTACTAATTACACTTTGAACGTTCAGAATGATTTCAGTAAATTAGAGTTATCAAAATTTTACCTTTCAACACCAGTTTCTTATCGAGGGCATGAGATTTCTAAATGATCTCAGCGGCTTACTGGTATACTTATATTATATATCACGTTAATAAATAATCATCGAAGTTAATTTTTGAAGTAACTATTCTTTGGCATATTGTCTCAGAGACCATGTTTACAAGCATGTAGTAGTTGGCGTACATCGGTGTAAAGGCGAAAATTGTTGTTACAAAATTTCCATATTGATTCCTTATTGGAGGAATTGCTACTTCGATCCTAAAGAGGAAATAAGTACTTTCACAGTTATATTGGAATTTATACGAAATAGCATGGAATAAATTCAGAGAAATTTTGGGTGCAACAACAAAGTATTTGACAACCCACAATTGCATGATTAGCAAAAGCATTGAAGCTTCTTATGGGCAAAATAAGCAGGGTTAATACAATTCGAATCGTTGAATTGATGCTTTAAATTATTACATACAGTAGTAGTATGTATTATTGGATGTTTCAATCAGTATCTTTTTCTGTGTCGGTTCACTGGTCTTTGTATTTGTTAATTAATTTAAGTAACCTTGGTTCGAGCTCCATGAGAGAGTTCATTATTCTTAATGGTCTGGAGAAAATTTCCCCCTAGCTACCAATGAATTAGAATTTAGTTAAATAAGAAATGACCTTAAAATTACCTCTCTACTCAGCCTAACTTCGAGGTTCTATCTACCCTTTGCCAACACTTTAGGGGGAAAGAAATATTTTGCCTTTGGCGTATAGAGGGACTGACAAAAATAAATAGACACGTTTGTTTTGCCAAAAGTTTTTGATTTGATTATGAACGTCAATAAATAATGAAAAAAATAAATGAATCAATATATTTAAAATCGTGTTCCTTTCGCCATTGCATTTATTGATTCATTAAATTTGTTATTATTGTCGTGTATTGGTTTTTAATATTGAATATAATAATGTTTAATAAGAAACTTAATAATGTTTTGTATGAAATTACGATACGTAAAATGCTATTTGGCAATACTACTGAAACCGAAGGCGAAGGCATGCTCCAATTCAGTCTCGGGCGTGGTTTATCCCAATTAGGTTGTTTTCGTTTCTATGTGATTGTGATTTTAAACTTATTTTAAAGTATCTCTCTCCACGGTTAAATTAAAATGGTGAATCCTCACTCGCTTTCCCCCGTTTTGTTACTTATTTTGGCATAAATGAAAAACCGGTAAATGATGATGATCGTTCGTAATTTCTCCCATATCTTCGCATTGTTCAAAATCTTATCGCGGCCACGCTTACCTTTCTATCCGTTTGTAAGACGAGAAACGAGAGTAAATCAGTAGAAAGAACGAGATAATTAAGAGAAAGCGAAAAGTAAAAGTAAAGACTTCATTTTTACTATATTATTTACTGACTTTTATAATCAAATTAAAAGATTTTAGCAAAAATAAAGTATCTATTTATTATTTTCAACCCTCTGTAGATTTAACCAATAATAATAATAAAAAATGTTTTTTAATAAGTTTAAAAACCTTTTAAAAAGAGGCAAAAATCAAAAACGATGAATAACATCCCGGAAAACGCTTGTCGTCAAGTCAGAAACGTATAAAGAGTAGAATCAAAAGGGGGGAAAAAAAGAAAGTCATACTGCGCATGAGCGTTTCTTGCACAATTTGTTGAAATATAAAAATTGAATGCTAAATAATTGTTTTTCATAAAATTTAATGATGTTAATGATTATTTTTGGTTTCTTCGTTAAAATGTCTGGAGCTATTGAAAAATAGGGACCCCAGCCTTCTTTAGTTAGCTTTATAAGGCTAACTAACGAAAATATCATGACCTAACCTAACCAATCGTCAAGGGCGTACAGTTAACCTAACGATTGGTTAGGTTAGGTCGTGATATTTTCGTTAGTTAGCCTTATAAGCCTAACTAAAGAAGGCTGGGGTCCCTATTCTTCAATAGCTCCGAATGTCTTTATTCTCCGCAAAAATCGCGATAATTAGCGATAAAAAATTTATTTCATAAATCATTTATTAATTTTTTTTTCCAAAATACCCAGTATGGCATGGTCCGTCTTTACTATATTAATTCCATCTTTTCTAAAAAAAAAAAAATGTATATATATTAACAGTCAGCCTGTAAGCAGGGAACCGCAAACGAATAACGAAGAGAAAAATCAAAGAGAAGCTAAACATTATTTAAACTCAAAACAGACGTTTCAGAAGCTCAAGTTTTTCATCTTAAATGATTTACATAAAAATAAAGAAACTTTGTAAAAATTTAAGAATTACAATTAAAAAATGCGAGTAAAAATTCTGACACTAAAAACTGAAAATTAAATGACTACCAAACGCAAATCAAAATTAAGGGAACACAATTGAAAACGGTTTCAGTACCCATACACCCTTTTTTATGTTTTTTGTTAATGTTGCTCAAAAGTAATTTTATTTAAAATATAAACCTAAAAGTAATCAAATAATGTAAAACGTCTTCTTTTGACATATCTTAGGATTATATTAATCCTTGTCGCTATAATATGTATTCCACGCTCGAACTCCATTAGAGCACAGCAAGATGCTCTCGTGGAATGGATCCAGTGACCTCTTGAAGGGTTTCCACTTTTCACTTTTATAAGTGCAAACGAAACAAAGAGTTTAATTTTCGGATTATGGTGAAAGTATTGGTAGCGGTGGCCAACTGGTTCTTATACAGCGCTTGTTTAGCCCTAACAGTATACGGTGGAAGAACTTTATTGCCACCAGGTCACTGAAGTAACTAAGGCCAGCCTAGCTTATACGGCAGTGGACCTTCAGAACTTTCGGAATATCGACCAAGGCCCTGTTCCGCCTTTGGGCCCAACTTTTTATAAGCACCAACACTACTACTAAAAATTCGCCACAACCTAGGAGAACGATACTATTACACTGTTCCATGTGATGACGGCGTCAAGTGTCCCACCACAATAATTGTGGTCAGTAATTTGGTATAAAATTACAACGATATTCCTTTATATAATGCAACTGACAATCCTCACAGTCATTACTTGACCCACACAAGTCACAATTCGGGTATGAAACAGGTTGGTAAAAAAATTAAATCACTTTATCTAAGCCACAGGTACGAAAACTGTGAAATGATACAAAAAGAAGTGCCCAAGTTATTTTTCACTATTTAAGATGTTTACTTTATCGTCGAATCTCAAGGATTACCCTGAAAGCTAAATGACTATTTACCTCTACCTTGTACCCAAACTCACATGTCAATTTCAGCGTTTGCAATGACGCGATCTTTTTTGCGCATTTCCAATTACTCTTACGTACTGGTGCGTTGGACTTTTTTAAAGTTCACCCAGGATCGTGGCCTTTCCGTTGCCATGGCGCCTCGAGCAAGAATGTCATTAACTCTTTGTTTCTCACGATCCTGAAACTTAGAGAAATTTTTAAATACATCACATTAAAGGTTTCTCAGCAATCTTAACTTTTTATAATATTAAATCATCCTATTTGAAGTAATTTTTACAATATTAAATTCGATATTATGGACTCCAAATAACCATTTCTAACGCTAGGCTATGTTACAAGGGCGCAATTGGAGGAAATTGTAGGTGCGGTCTGGCGTTGTCATTTTTTTCCATACCCTGTTACTCGAAAAGCTTTATATGTTCCAACAGGATCATAATGCAGGCGCCGTTTAGCTCAAGTTTCGGATGTCATACTTGTTAAAAGTCACGTAGCCTACCGGGTTTTCACTTTATGGCCTACTTGTATTTAAAATTATTTATTCCCAGTTTTTAGTTATGTTTAAATATTACGGTTTAGAATTGTTCATATGTTTTTGAATCTCAACACTGTTTCTTTGACAGAATTCTGCCAGGCTACTGGGTTGGTCACAATACACATGTGTTCTAACATACCCTCATAGATAAAAATCAAAATAGGCTAAAGCGAGTGATCGAGGTCGCCATGAGCTAAGTAAGGAAAGGCTGCATCTAGAAAATTACGAGCAGCAACGGCATAGTGGGAAGTCAAAGTCTTGTTCAAAGACTACACTTCTTATGTCAACTCCCGTGTATATATATATATATATATATATATATAATATATATAAGTAATTGTTGCTGTTTAACTTTTGCAATTCTTGAAAATCATATTGCAAAACAGTAAAATAAATAGATATATTTCACTCGATCATGACTTCTGGACTATCGTGTATGTATATATATATATATATATATATATAATATATATATATATATATATATATATATAGAAAACAAGTCGAAAGCAATGATAAGAAATATCGAAACAAATTGGAAAAAGATTGTTTTTTTATACCATACACCAAAGTGAATCAAAAATTGATTGACTGATTGATTGATTCTGTTTTATTTTCTGACAACGAGGAGTGTATTTTCAAAAAGAACCTTTTGTCATAACTCACAATAGGAATTTGATATCCTTTCAAACAAATATTTTCTCTCTGCGTTATTAAACAGGACATGCATTTCACCCTTTATGAAGTTGATCTATGATATAAAATATATATCCTGTATGTAATTTAAATTCTAGGCTATATATATATATATATATATATATATATATATATATATATATATATATACACATTTTAACTGCAAACAACACACAGTATAATTAATGAAAAGAACGACGCTTGTGTAGAAGAGCGTTCTTTACATATATATATATATATATATATATCAGGTTGTCATAAATAAATAAACACCTTCCGGTTTGTTTCCATAGTTTTTGATTTGATAATAAAATTTATAATAAACGTCAGTAAATAATAACAGATTTATTGAATCAATATATTTAGGATGGTGTTGCTTTTCCCTTTTTATTATGGAAAGGTGACACACGTTCTGGCATTCCACTTATGAACTTTCTCATTTTTCATCGAGGACAATGATCGTGATGTCTATTTATTTTTGTCAACCCTCCGTATATGCCAGTTTTCGTAGCTCTGTGGGTAATGCCATTTTCCTATCAGCAAAGTGAATACACTGAAGTCGAGGTTTCGGTTCCCGATAGTACTGTTAATAAATAATAATCTACCTTACTCTTACTCTTAATCCATCTTACTCATCTTAATTCGTTGAATTAAAGAAATTGTTATCTTCGAGCAAGATATATTTCATTAGATTGTCGAAACGGCCATTAAAAACACGTCATCTCAACAGTCGTGAATACCATCCCTTCCATACTGTATAGATACCGTGCACTAAAACTGTAGTGATACTCATCATTAATAAATGAGATATTTCCTTCCATCCAAAAGTGACAAAATATTTAAATAGCATATTTAGTAGAGCGCCGATTATCCAAACGCCGATTATCCGGATGTCCAATTATCCGGATGAAATTTTGAAAATTAAAAAAAAATTTGTTGTAAAAAAATTTTCTAAACAAACAAATGTTAAACATGAACAAAACATGTTTAGATCACTTCGTATCAAAGGGTAGAACACGCCTCATTACGTCTCTATCTTTATCAGAAACTACATTAGTCTGTACGTACATTGTATTGAGTACGGCAGTATTTTGTGTTTCCTTAAAAATTAAAATCGTGCGTTTATTTTTTAAAATCAAAGTTGCTCTTTGTTGGGGGTAAAAATGGCTAACAAACGCAAAAAGAGTGGTTCTTTCGTTGAATGACAAAGTGGACATTGTGAACAAGTTAAAGAAAAGTGAAATTGGTAAAAAGTTAGCAGGAAAATATGGTGTTGGAAGTTCAACAACATTTTATATTTTTTTACATTACATTTTATGTACATACTTTTGTTGACTAATGTATTAATAAAACTGTAAAATATATGTTCAAGATACATGTATTGTATGTAGCCTACTTACTAGTGGTGTTTCGGTTAACCGGTATTGGCATCGGCACCGGTAGAATGGGCCAGTTTGGGGTCATCGGCATCGGCCAAATTTAGCCGATTCTTTGACATTTTAAAATGTTCATTACAAAACAAAATCTACATTTATAGAAAATTGAACGGACAGAAAATACTATTTATAATAATTTATACTTATTTCAAAGTATAATTAAATAAAAATATTTTACATTCACGCAAAAGGGAAAGCTTAATAAGTTAAGTTGACCATAAATTTACATTTTCTCTAACTAGTTAATCTCTAAATATTATAAACTATTATAATCTCCTACTCTGTATTAATAATAATTCTATATAAAGTTGTACTTTATAATTTATATATTAAATCATATTATTATGTTGACTTTAGTTTAAGTATTTTAATAATTTTATAAACAAATTATGTACCCAATTTTTTATTCAAATTGCCCACTCGGGACTTGAAATTTTAATGAAAAATTTCGTTATTGTTGACATTGTTGAAGAAAGAAAATACCTTCAACATAAGAAAAACAATTACTTTAAATGTTGGTATTCAATTTATGAAACTATTGTAAAATAAAATTATTTTATCATTTTACTGAGTAATAAAAGTTTTCAACATCATTTTAGCTACGGTTTATGAATAACAAATTCTGGTGCTGTATATTGTGGAGTGAGCTAAAGAAAAGCATTTGGATCACCTGAAGATCAGGGCCCCCAGCTTCAATTACCAAATTCGTTAAAACTAACGAAAATATCACGACTTAACCTAACCAATCGTCAATGGCGTACAGTTGATTTGACGGGCATTCAACTTAATTTATTATTATATTTGGTACTGTAAAGCAAAAAACAAGAATACATGGGGGGGGGGCCCTGATCTTCAGGTGATCCAAGCATTTAAACAAATTTGAAATGTAAATATATGAAAATTGAAAGATTTCACATTAGATTATCCGGACCACCTTTGGTCCCAATTAATCCGGATAATCGGCGCTCTACTGTAATACTCAAAAACATCCATGTTGTAAAGTAATTTCAAATTACGTTACTTTACTATAGTAAATTGTTATGAATTTACATTTGTAACATATAATTTTTATAACAGAAGGGTAACAAAATTATTTTCCCATTTTACAGACAAACTGTTTATTACCTCATTTTTCCTATTTTGGTTTGTTAAATTTGTCCTTATTTTTTGCACTTAAATAAATACTGAAAAGGATTGGAACATCTTTCTTTTTTATTTTTATAAAATGACAGATTCTTAAAGCACGCATTCTATTCATGATTATGAGATTAGCTTTAATCTTCAGAGAAAGAAAACTCTTTAACGGCAATGTACTTAAAACACTGTACATTTTACAAACATATTTGTACTTCAAACATTTTACTCTGTTAAAAATGGTAAGCAAGGTAACTCAAGTTGACCAATATCATTGTAGATCCAGCCAAAATGAATTACCAAAGAAACGCGTGGTAATTTTCCAAACATCAAATTTATTTGGAAATTCTCTTTGCCAAAGCTATTTAAAATATGGGTAAACTTCACTGGTATATGATGCTTTGTAACATTTAGTACGAAAGGTTTTCGAATTGACGAGTTAGCGCAATGGGTCGCATTAATAGGCTTGAACACTGTGCCAGTTTCTGATCCTCCTGATTGATGTAGATATATATACAGTATATAATATGCACTTCGGTTATGTAGTGGTTAGCACCGCTGACCACGAATCTACTAGCCGCGGGTTCGATTTCCCGTGACAGCAGGCGGCGCGTAGCTAACCCAGTTGTTCATCCTTACACACAATAAAAATCGATTGGTAGATAAATGGGTACCCTGGGTGGCCTACTGGTTAAGACGGGCTGCTGATCAGGAGGTCGCAAGATCGAGTCCGGAAGAGGACTTTGTAATTTCTGACCACCCGTGGTGGGTCGTGGTTCGGATTCCACGTTAAGCTGTAGGTCTAAGGTAAACAGCAAGCTTAACCTTTGCCAAAATCAACATTTCTGAGCGAAGTAAAACCAAGTTGTATAATATATATATATATATATATATATATATATTATATATATATATATATATATATATATATATATATTACTGACGTGAATTACGTTAACCGTAATTTACTAACTGTAACTACTGTGCTTATCCGTGACCATGACGCCAAGTTAACCGTGATTTTGCGGGGTGTTTATATACGTGGCTCGCCTCCTGCCAGACCAACAAACTACTCAATTGCATATTATACTGTAATAGAATAATACTGTGTGTGGTGACGTGCAAGGCAGGAGACCAGTCAGTGATGACCGGCAGCCACTGCTGCACCACCAACCCAACGACACGGAATATACTAAGTTAACTGTAAAATCGTGAGCATGGAATAATATATATATTATGCAGGGCGTGTAAAACTGTATAATTATTAAGATTTTTTAAAAACATTCAGAGGAAAGCTGTTATTAATTTTTGAAGAAGTTGCGTCCATTTGCAAAAAATATAAGAAATATCTCTCCCGAATCCATTGCTTCCGCGTCACGTTCTTACCCATAGTTTAAGTGCCCATTCATATTTCAGTGCATTTTCACTTCGACCGCAGCGCCTCTACGGCCGCTCTTGCGGCTTTTAAGAAAAATGAAAATGCGGTTCTTATTACAGTCGTTTTCGTGTTTTTCGAAAATAAAAGTTTGCCCTTTATTTCCTTGCTTCTTTCTCGCTTTACATGCAAATTACTTTCAAATTTTCGCCATTGCAGGAGTGGTCCGACAATAATCTCAAGTGGAACGACTCCGATTACGGGGGAATATCAGATCTAAGAATTCACCCCAAGTACTTGTGGACTCCCGACGTTCTGATGTACAACAGGTAAGAGACCCTTGCAGACCATTCTTTATTTAAATGTTAACCTAAATGTTATCTACAAACATCTACACAGTAGATTTTTTATATATATATATATATATTATATATATATATGCGCTTCGGTAGTGGTGTGGATAGCGTCGCTGACTACGAATCCATCAGCCCCGGAATCGAGACCCGGTGACGGCAAGCCGCGCGTAGCAAAACCCAGCTGTTCACCCAGGGTAGCCTAGTAGTTAAGACGCTGGGCTGCTGGTGGAGCGCGGTTCGGATTCCACGTTAAACTGTAGGTCTAAGGTGGAGTGACAAGCTTGACCTTCGTCAGAATGAACAATTCGGGCGGAAGCCAACGTATTTTTTTGAGATTTAAAATAAAATTAAAAGGTTGTACAAATATAAATAAAAGTGGATTTTATTTTTAAAGATCTATTTAATAATTTGCTTCACATTTAATACTGAGCTACGTCTCGTTCGGCGTTTATCGGTGCCTGAATGCGCGTACGTGGCACGCTTGAATTTCAATGGCTCTCAAAGAATGCTATAACTCTTCATTACGAAGTCAGACTCGAATGAGACTTGTTATGGTTTGTTTATTAATTTCTAATTAGTATTTTTCTTGGTTAACTCCCATAAATTCTCAAGTGGGTTCTTATCTGGTAAAGTTCTCTGATGGGCATCTGAGAAGAGGTATCTGATTTGTAGCTAGAAAATACCTTATTATTTTGCATTGTGACGCAGTGAACTTTGAGTAGAATAAAAATTATCTCATTTGGAAAGCCAGACTTAGTTTCAAAAATGAGCCTAGTTTCTTAAACATTAATATACTGGTCTTGTCTTAGCGTTCCTTCAAAGATGCAACTCAGCTACGGGAGCCGCCTTTCACTAGTGGTGGTGCTTGCATATTTCATTGAACCTCCGGGTTGTTCAATCGGGAACTAGATACGTCCCCAGTATACGATCGCCCATGCTGGATTGGCCGTAGAGGAAGGGTCCCGTGCCTTGTTTCTTTAATGGAAGTTTAAAATAAAACTTTACACCTGGTGATCGGGAAGGTAGTTGCCGGCAATGTCCCATCCTCGAAGGTATGGGGGCTCGGCCGTATCCCACGATCCCTCCCCATGGACTTTTGGTTGAGAAGCAGACGAGAAAAGACATAGATTTGACTATTCCAAGCTCAGCTATTATGACTACAACTATGCATCCCCCTGATCACTTCCCAGTGATTTTCCTACAGTAGATTACACTGGAAGCATACATTCCATTTCAACCATATTAGCTAATACGACCAACTACGGAAAGGGAGACAACGGATGTTTCGTTATTTTCTATTCAAGGCTACATAGTACATCTCCTCCGTAGAGATTTATTTAATAATTTGAGCAATATTTAATGCTTTTCTGAAAGCCCTTTAACGATACATGGTACGGCTCCCTACACAGAATTTTGAAGTTTACTCGGACTCCAGGGATTGCCTCCAATCTCTGGCGGTTTAACCCTGACAACCCACTGGTTCTAAACATTAAAAGTACGTTCCCATATCCGTTTCTCTGGTAATGTGGCCGCAGAAACTGGTGCCAAGAATTCAATAGAATCAGCAAGGCGAGAGGATATTTCACTTTTTTCTCCAAGATTATCACCCTAAAATTAAAAGAACATTCCACCATCTATGGGGAAGAGTCGTGGAAATCGATAAGAAATAATACACTCCGTAACATCAGAAGAACAGTCAGGCCTTGGAATTTGTCGTACCAGATATAGTTATCCTGACAAGACTGAGTATTGGTCACAGATGATTGATGCCCTCCATTTATCATACTTAAGGGTGAACCCCGTCAAATATGCGACTGTTTGACCCACGTGACTTTAGAGCGCATTAAATATGCTGCTTCTAGAAAGAGATAGCTTGATTGCAGTCCTTATAAGAAAAGCCTGGGTTTTATATTCATGAAACTGTATGAAAGTTTCTGATGGGCACAAATCGGTGCATCATTCTTAAAGTCGATGCAATTATTTGATACAGTTTTCCACCGGTATGATATGATATTATCCCGTTCTGGTGTTGAAATACCAGTTAATATATCAATGACAGTAACGATAAAACTCAATAATTCATATTCTACTAGTACGCTTGTTACGTATTTGTAACTACAGGGTGGGCCGTAAGTTTCCATACATAGGAAAAATTAAACGTTTGTTTTTATGTTTCAGATACCCTAAGAATATGCGTTTGACGTAAGATCTTGTTTACTGATGAAGCAAATTTTTACGTCAATGGAGAGGTTAATCGGCAAAACACGTTATTGGAGTAATGCTAACCCTAACTGGCTGAGTCCGACGAAGATGCAAGGTGCCGGTAAAGTGATGGTGTGGGCCGGGATATGGGGTGACAGAATTATTGGACCAATTTTTGTCAGTGGAAATCTTAATGCCGAAAGGTATCTTAACATGTTGCAAGAAGAGATTTTCCCATCCCTGCTAAACGAGGAAGGTAACTTCCCAGTTTACTTCCAGCAAGATGGAGCTCCACCTCATTATGGTCTTCACGTGCGTCGGTATTTGGATCAGCAGTTTCCGGATGCTTGGATTGGTCGGCGTGGTCCTGTGGAGTGGCCTCCCAGATCCCCAGATCTCACCCCCCCTTGATTTCTATCTTTGGGGGCACTTGAAGGCCATGGTGTATCAGGAAAAGATACGAGACATAAATCATCTAAAGGAACGTATCACCAACGCCATTACAAGCATAACGTCAACTGTGCTAATGCGTGTTCATCAACAGTGGGGAACACGTATTGAAATGTGTTTTCAAAACAATGGCAACCATGTAGAGCATATTATATAAATAAAAATATTTGTCCATAAAAAAATGTTTATTTTTCCTATGTATGGAAACTTACGGCCCACCCTGTAGTACAAATAACCAGTACAATCGTTACTAAATATATCTACTTTTCGGAACGATTAATAAACTTTGATTTTTTACATTCATCTCAAGCGTTGATTCATTACTGAAGCAAACCTGCAAAGGTTTGTTTCACTTGAATGTCACTTGAAACAAAGGGAAATATCGCAAAATTCATAGTTAGAATTTCAGCACAAATCAAAGTATTATGTAAGGTAAAACATGTCCAAACTGTATACCATTTGACTCTAAGTTAATGGTAAATTTTTGTGTTCTTCATCCAATTTAATCATTTCTGAAACCTTGTTGTAATGGTCAGTTTGGACGATCTTCCTGGTTTTTTATCCATTTCCTAACGTTGCTTCCTCAAAGATCTGTCCATTGTATTGACACTGTCCACTTTTAACATAGGATTTAATTGTATTATACTGTTCCAACGATGATTTAAAACAATTCTTTATTTTTTCTTTCAATTCTAGTTGTTATCTTACTGCCATATTCACTTTTCGTTCGATGCTCGAGTCAACACCATTCTTTAGTTCCAATGTTTTTCCTTTGTAGGATTAACCCTTTAACGCCGAACATTGTAGGGTTAAGTCTAAATGCGTGTATTTGAAATGGTACGTATTCGACCCAGTCGGCGTTAAAGGGTTAAGTTGATATAAGTAAAAACAATGACGTGAGTTTTCCTATTCTGAATTAAGTTTTTCAAGCAAAATTTTAAAAAATTCTGAGCGAAGGAAACGAAATATAAAATATTCACTTCACAAAATGCTTATAACCGTAAAATGAGATCTCTAAAAGCAATAAAACGTCGAATCTCGAACATTTCAAGACAACATTTCACCATCAAATAAAAGGCAACAGCGTTTCAATTCCTTTCTACGTATCACACGTATAAGGCATGGCAATCACTCTAACCTCTTTAAACCTCTTCTTCCTCACTTGGATAGACAAATAGTTGTGAAGTAATTTTAAACTATTTAGTATACTTATAAGGATCACATTTCACAAAAGGGAAGTCATAAATCCTTTAAGAACTATACATTTTGAAGATATATTATTCTAATAGCATGGATAAGACTATATATATATATATATATATATATATATATATATATATATATATAATATATTATATATATATAATATATATATATATAAAGAGGGAGAGAGAGAGAGAGAGAGAGAGACCGACTTATGGTCATTACTTTACAGTGCCTAAATTGTAGGCATAATTTTTATAGTGGCAGCTTAACCCTCTAATGCCGACTGGGTCGAATACGTACCGTTTCAAATACACGCATTTAGACTTAACCCTACAAAAACGTTCGGCGTTAAAGGGTTAATTGAGGCAGGTTTATAGATCTTAACTGTATAGGCTACTAATCTACAGATAGGCTGCGGTGATTTATAATTAGATAGGTTGATAAGGTAATTAATCGAACAGTTACTTAGTCTGCTTGGGCCTCACCATTTGCTCGCAAATTCACAGTACATAAATATAAATTCACAGTACATAAATACAAAATAAGCCATAACGAGGACTTGCTTAAAGAGATGTTACATCCTCCAAGTCTAAGCGACTGGTTAATCATGACGAGTGAGATTCGCGTGAAGGTCGCTTCTTCTCTCTGGTTTTATGACTCCGTCAGATCTTCTAATGGCTCTTTGGTATGAAGGCTTTTGGAGCTCGTCTTACGGTATCGAGGAAGTATTTTATGATGCTGGCACATGTTCAGGCAGTTACGAAATTAAAGTGACCCTTGGTATCCGAAGACGTCGGTTTGGATTGTACTCTGTGCATGCCAAAGAACCCTTTTAGTCGTATGATCGAATGTAACGAAGAGCTGCATGTATTTTTATAACCGCGATTACATAATCTCTTGGATTTTAATTGAACAAAAGGCGAAAATCGGTATGCAATCTATGAAGTTCTTGTACTAAAACCATAGACCTATAGTGAGGTATTTGTAATCACCTCTCTCTCTCTCTCTCTCTCTCTCTCTCTCTCTCTCTCTCTCTCTCTCTCTCTATCTATATAATATATATATATATATATATATATATTCTTTGTAGCAGTGTAAATAAATTTCAGTTCTAGGAATAAAGTTTCTCGTATGAAAACCCAATTGTAATAAACATTCGACACCATGATTCAATTTTGAAACCAATAAAAGAAGAAGCCATTAAAGCCAGAACAAGTTACATTATATATACACACACATATATATATATATATAATATATATATATAATTCCTTGCACTTTCGTCTATAGAAGATTCCCGAATGGGTTTATTTCGTTGGAAAGTATAGCAAGTGCTTACAGTCATACAAATCGTTTTACAATACCATTTGATTTTAATCTTTTGTGAAATTATGAGGTCAAGCTTATAAATCAATGCGTGGGACTCAATATTTGAAATATTTCAAAGATATTTTTCTTTATTAAATTAAAATTGTTAATTACGGGAGTTTCACTATATCAGTTGATTCTATGGTCACTATTAATTACCGGAGTTACGCTATACCAGTTGATTCTATGGTCACTATTAATTGCAGGAGTTACACTATACCAGTTGAATCTATGTTCACTATTAATTACAGGAGTTACACTATACCAGTTGAATCTATGGTCACTATTAATTACAGGAGTTACACTATACCAGTTGAATCTATGGTCACTATTAATTACAGGAGTTACACTGTACCAGTTGATTCTATGGTCACTATTAATTACATTAAGAAATGTTTTGCAGTGTTACTTCTACGATATTTTACGTATTCTTTGTGGTCTTTTAATCTTGTTTTAAAAGCTTTGCCAGCTTATCCGGTATACACCAAATCAATCACAATTATTACAACCAATATTATAGACAGTATCTATATTTCTGATGGGCTATTTGTTAGAGCCATATTTCCTTTTAATGCTATTTTTATATAGTTAAACATAATTTTTCATTGGCTTTAATATATACTTTTGGCAAATGTTCAAATGATTTATGGCATGATATACTGTACTTAAAATGTTAGTTTCATTTCTTTTATGTTCAAATGATTTATGGCATGATATACTGTACTTAAAATGTTAGTTTCATTTCTTTTGTGTTATTTCAATAAAAGTTCATTTATGCTTGCTTCACACACTCTTCCAAGTAATAATTCGGACAATAAGACATTCTTTCTATGTTAGAAAATGGTATTAAATTCTCTATTGATAACACTGGGCAACACGTATTTTACTGAATGATATCTGACACTTGATTCTAGGTAATTTGGGTGCGCTGAATACGAATTTCAACTCGGTTTGGCTCTATCAGGTCCTGATTCTTGTCGACAGCCTATGTGCCATTTTCCAGATTTTTCAAATTAGGACTAAAAAATTAAGTCATGTGTTAAATTTTTTTTTCAAGTTTCATGAATACAAGCAGTTCAAACTACAGTAAAATTACATTATAACGATAGAAATGACTTAAAATAAAAAAACAAACAGATATGAAGCATTCACTGTGGCAAAAATTTTCTTTTGTAAGACTTTCTAGCGTATTTGCTTGTTGATGGCAGGTCTCTTTCAAGCACCAGCAGTAATCAGTCATCATGTGGGAATCCCAGCGGCCTTGGTACCGTTCCTCCATAATTTTGATATCTTGGTGGAATCTCTCCCCTTGTTCGTCACTACATCACCTAAATTACTTGGAAATTGGTCAAGATGGCTATTCAAAAATGCATTTTTATGCTCATATTGCAACCTAACTCTTTGTAGTCCCTTAAAAGTTTTTTTACGATTTCTTCGTAGTTATCTGCCCTATAATTGCCTAAAAGTTTTCTATCAAGTCCACGAATGAGAACCAGCCATTTTTTTCGCGTTCATTCATGACATTAGGAAAATTGCTGTCTTTAATCATTGTTCTTATTTGTGGACCGTCGAAAATTCCCGCCTTGATTTTTTCATAACTTAAACTTGGAAATTTTGAAGTTATGTATTTGAAACACTCGCCGTTCGTATCTAAAGCTTTTACATATTGTTTAATGAGGCCTAGTTTTATATGCAGAGGAGGAAATATGATTTTATCTCTGCTCACTAAAGGTGGATTAATTACGTTTTTTTCTCCGACAGTAAGTGATGTTCGTGCTGGCCAGATTTGTTTGAAATAATGTTCTTCCTTGGCTCTGCTGTCCCATAAGCAAAGGAAGCAGGGATATTTAGTATACCCTCCTTGTTGTCCTAGCAGAAAATTAACCATTTTTAAGTCAACACATATGATCCACTCGTGCTCCCTATATTTGATAAGATTTAAAACCTTTTCTATATGTTCATACTTTTCTTTTAATTTTGTTGAGTGCCCAATCGGTATCGAGCCGTATAGATTGCCATTATGCAACAACACACACTTAAGACTTCTTTTCGAACTGTCTTAAAACAAGCGCCAATCATTTGCATCGAAAGACTCAACCCCCATCTTCTTTAACAAACCAACTATGTCGCAGCAATATACTAAACTATCCTCTGTTCTAAAATATTTAACAAGTTCTTCTTCTCTTTTTCTGTAAAATGAAATGTATGTGTTTGAAGTAAGCAAGTTTTTCTCTTTAAGTCTTGAAGCTAAAATTTCCGCAGCCTTTTTTGGCAAATTTAGATCCCTTACAAGATCATTCAACTCGGCCTGGTTAAACTTTTGCGGATCGTTTTGACTTTCAAATACGCTGGGGTCAAAATCGGTGTCTGACTCCTCAAAGTGCATAACAATATTTTCAGGAACATCTTCAACTAATTCTTGAGTTGGCAGACCTTAAATTTTGGAATGGGGATCTCATTTGAATGTAGCACAGGTCGTATCGCGGTGTCGAAATTGGGTACTCGATACAATGTTTATTTTTCTTAGTGAAGCCCGAAGTCTTGACAAAGCAAAGGTAGCAATCGGTCTCGTGGTTAGTAGGCTCTCGCCACACCTGATATGAAAAAAAATTGTAAAGCGTTAACAAAAGCGACGAGAGACTTGTTTTTATGAATTTTATCAAAAGTTATCACCCAAACATTTAACATTTCTATGTGTTTCAACCTTATGCAATATTTGAGATTCTTATAAACATTTTCTGTAAATTTTTGTTTATGTACCTAAGTTACAATTACATTTAGGTAAGTTACAGTATACTAGTGATTAAATTACATAGTTTTATGAAATCATAAACTTACCATCGGAACTCCAAAAGGTATTTTTGAATCCGAACCCTTCGTCCAATGTCGCAGTCTTTCAATGCATATAGTGCAGGCTTTATGTGGTTGCCCACGATTTATCTTGGTCCCCCAGTTTTATGCCAAAATAAGCTAAGTAAGCTCTTTTTACGAAGTCAGTTATATTTGCTCGTTGATGTGGAAGTGTAAAATTTCCACATATATAACAGAAGGAATCAGGGTTGTTTTTGCATTTGAACTTTCTAGTGCTTGATGACATATTGCTTGATTGTTCTGCCAATTTGTAAAGGTATTTAAAGCCCTTAATTCATATAAATTTAAGAAAATCTGAAATATAAACACAAAAATTAGTTTAAATAGGTACTTATTATGAAATAGGTACTTACAATCTATGAAATTAAACTAGAAACACGGATGAGTAGGTACAATGTAAATTACGTCTAATTAAATCAAACTATATTAAATCACGATGACAAAATTACTCACTAAATCATATGCCAATTCAAAATTATGTTAATGCCCAAACTTAATTAACTAACTCAACTGACTGACTGAATGACTGACTGATTGAATTGACTGATTAACTCTGGAAACGAGTCGCTTTTTATATTTTAGTTGTCCCTCTAGAATACTCTACAGAGAACAGGAACGCTCGAGAAAATTTTAGAATTCTATGATATTTTTAGCTTAATTTACTAATATTAAAATGGGTTAAAAATGACAAAATTAAAAATATTTTTAGGGTGTTACATATAAAAATATACATAATACAACAATACCATAACAATAGGTACAAATACCTAGATAAAAACCTAGTTGCATAATGTGTAACTGCAAAAAGACTTAGCGAGTATTGAGAAAAAAACCTTTTTATGAATACGACGAAAGAGGAGGGGTGTTGAGCAAAATCAGGACCTGATAGAGCAAAACCGAGTAAAAATTCGTGCTCAGCGCACCCAAATTACCTAGAACTAACTGTCAAATCTAATTCAATAGACAAAAAGTTGAAATTTGTTCCCCAGTGTAATCTTTCGATGAAGTGAGAAGTCAATACCAGACTTTTCCTATGTATATGAAATTTAAACGCAATATCTCTTCTCTAACGACTAAATCTAAATGATGGTAGGGATCCTTCTGTTTCCAGTTCTTTAGTAAATTTAATAGGGGGGGGGGAGCCAAGTTATTTACAGAGAGGCATTCATTAAGATTTTGGGCAGAACGCCTTATGCATATTACCCCAACAAGAAATAAGGTGCTCAGTAATCTTCATAAATGTTTCTAAAAGTCAATAGAACGTTTATAACGTTCGCTAAATGACCCATTTCATGTTGGGATTACATCAATGTCCCTAAACCAATTTTATTCAAAATTGACAATTTTAGGAGAGATTTCTTATTTGAAAACTTTTATGTATCATACATGAGAGGAAGAACCCAGGAGAGGAATCCCCTTCGCCAAACTAAAATTCTGTTTATAATATTTTCATATACGTTGAATATTGTCTATAGTTTATTGTTCATTCCTTGAGAAGGTGTTGTAGGAGACAAAAGCACTCCAAATTCTTGTTTCATTTCTCGTGTGAGTTCTGTTAAATTTCATACCGTTAATTCACGTGAAAATTCGTAATTTTCCTCATATATATATATATATATATATATAAATTATTCTAGATAGAAGATAAAGAGGAGTTTCCCAAACAAAAGCGATAAAATCTTATCATCAACCATCGCAAAATGAGAAAACTTTCAAAAATGTTTTCAATTTCCTTTAAAAATTGAAATCGCTTCGCTTTCCTTAAATTGGCCCTTTTGAAGTATTAAGGGAAAAACCGAGCAGTAATTTCATCAAATTCGGTTGTTTCATCACGCGTTTTGTTCTATGTTTTTATGCGCTTAAAATTACCTGAGAGAGATGTTAACCAAACATGTAATGTTTGAATATGCAAGTTGGTCTAATTTGAGATTAGCTCTTACGATACTGCAGCTGGTATGTCAAATTGCTTAAATTAACTGTCTCGATATATTTTAATTTTATTCCATAATTTATAGTGAAGGGCGAGATGATGGTTCAATTTGATGAAACATTCGTGCGAAGAAATGTAAAATTCTTGTTGTCAATTCAGAGCGGCAAAAATCTTTTAAAATTATGTTAAAGAAGGTTCATTTTCACTGGTATGATCGGTTTAATATTAAATACAGTAACTGACCCCTTTCTGCCCTATAAGGAATTTACTTTTAACTTATATCTGCAGTATTGTGCAAATTAATGTGAACAGGACAAAAAAATTAGAATTTTCAGTAACCAGCATATATTTTGAAGGCTGGAACAAACCTTAATATTTGACATAGCTACCTTTAGTTTTTATAACGTCTTGAACACTCTTTGGCATAGAATGTACCAATTTTTCACAGATTTTCTTTAATTCTTCATCATGAAACCAGACTTGGATGACAGGCACGAACAGGTTTGTTTTAATTGTACAGCCCAGTTTTTGAAGTCGAGTCTTGCATATGTCCCATAGACTTTCGATTGGGTTTAGATCTTGCGAGTTTCCCGGCCACTCTAAACAGCTCATATTGTTCACCTTTAAGAACTCCTTAACACATTTTGATGTATAGCATGGAGCCAGATCCTGTTGGAAAACCCCCTTTGGGAACAGTTTTTGCAGCTGTAGTTTGCCATGGCGTTCTAGAACCTCAATATATCGCTTACTATTCATCATGCCTTCCACAGGCACTAATGAGCCAGTTCATCGTGCAGAAAACCAACTCCAGAACATTTTCTTTTCTGGGTGTTTCACAGTTTGGTTATTTTGGAACTGGCTGTGAGCCCACCAGGTGAATGGCGTACAAATCGATTTGCTTGACTTTGAACAAGAAAAATGACTCGTCTGAAAATAATACATTGTATCAATCTTTTGACCAACAAGCATATTTCATGGCCCACGCATAGCGTTTTGTCTTCATTATTGTTGTTAGCAACTGTTTTTCCATAGGTTTCTTGGCTTTGCGTCCCACCGCCAGCAATCGACGTCTTACCGTTGATGATGATACCTGGATATTTGATGCTGTTAATTTCTAGTTAAGTATGTCACTAGTTTTTCTGGGATCCTGCTTGTTCATTCGTATTAACTTTGCATCATCTCTGGGTGTTGTTTTCCATTTTCTTCCGTATTTGCCTCTCTTTGAGGAGGATATTGAGCCCGTGGTTTGCTTCTTCTTAATAATCTTATTGACCGCTTCCACACTAACTTTGATTGCATTGGCAATTTCTCTGTGTGAGCGATGTATGTTCATGCAAGTAATTATTTTACTTCTTTTACTTGGTGTAATGTCCAAATTCAACTCTGAAACGCATAGAGCCCCGAAATCACAAGTACTGACTCTGATGACTGAGAAGAATAAACTAAATTAGGCAGAAACTGAATGACAAGCTCGATTTCAAAAAATGCTGCAAAAATGTTTCAGTTGATAGACTAATGTAGTGTACAGTGTATCACAAATAATTAAACTTGGTCATAAAATTACATTTAAAAAGCTTTCATTGTTTTTTTTCATTAAAAACAATGAAAAATCATATTTTTGTTCCATGTTCACATTAATTTGCGCAACACTGTATCTATCTATCTATTTATCTATCTCTCTATACGTATATAACCCCATCAGGATTCGAACCCGGGACTTTTGATTAGGGATTCCGGCTGCTGACCACTGATATCATATTTGAATGGGGACTATTTTGCATCTGCAAAATCGCACGCGCTCATGTGATTCTCTCTCTCTCTCTCTCTCTCTCTCTCTCTCTCTCTCTCTCTCTCTCTGTACACAAATATATATACATACGAGTATATATAATATCTGTAACACATGTTTCGATTGAAGCCCATATTAAAGCTAATTAGTACTGAAAATCTAACAGTAAATTATCATTTGATAAGTGCCAGTACCTGTATGAATATCTAGTGCACGCAAAGTGATATTTTCTTAAGTGACGAAAGTACGACATACGTATACCATAAAAAGTGAAACAAAGCAAATTATCTTTACTCGATTGGTTCCATCTGAAAAAAGTAGGTGTTCATCCATACGATTGAAACAAGGCACTTTG
Organism: Bathynomus jamesi; assembly: GCA_023014485.1. Classification (NCBI taxonomy): domain Eukaryota; kingdom Metazoa; phylum Arthropoda; class Malacostraca; order Isopoda; family Cirolanidae; genus Bathynomus; species Bathynomus jamesi. The sequence goes on from JAJOZX010000057.1 coordinate 662,490, forward strand.
TTTCCCCCCAAAATTCCAAGAGCCATCCCCCGATGTCCTCCGATGTCCCATGCAGCCGCTATCACGAGCACCAGTAAGTGGACATACACAAAGCGCGACATCCCCCATTCCCCGGAGTAACAGAGACCACTCTCCATCACCCTCACCCCTATAGTCAAAACCTTTGCGCCTCACCATCTCCTTCTTGAGCAAATATTTCGCTCACCAATCTATCTATCTATCTATTTCTATATATAATAGGCTAATGCTGTCTGTCTGTCTGTCTGTCTGTCTGTCCCACCCTAAAACACAGACACGACTTTTTGGAGAGAAAAAATTTCTTAAGTAAAAGTTATTTAAAATTAATCGAAACCTACGGGAAATTATAATTTTTTCAATCAGACAAAAATTGGAATTTTTAAAAATATATATACAGGGTGTCCCATAAGTCCGGCATCATAGGAGAAATTCATATTTTTCTATTTCTACAAACCATAATTCATATTTTTCTTATGCTCAGGATGCCAATTTCCCGTCCACCGTTCTGTTCAGTGACGAGGCTGTTTTTTATGGAAATGGTGAGGTAAATCGACAGAACACCCGCTACTGGTCTCAAAACAACCCTCACTGGTATACCTCTTCAAAGGAACAAGGTGCATCTCGGGTGATGGTATGGTGTGGCATTTGAAAGGATCGCATCATAGGTCCCCTCTTTTTCGATGAACATGTCACTGGAGGCACCTACCTACGTATGCTCAAGGAAGAAGCATTTCCCAGTGTCTTGGACGAAGAAGGAAATTTCCCAACATGGTTCCAGCAAGACGGCGCTCCCGCACATTACAGCACCCAAGTAAGGGAATACCCGTACCAACAATTCCCTGGTCATTGGATAGGACGTCGAGGCCTGTGGAATGGCCAGCTAGAAGCCCGGATCTCACGCCACTAGATTTTTATCTCTGGGGCCACTTGAAAGCGCTGGTATACGCAGAGAAAATTAGGAGTGTTGAACATTTGCGGCAGCGCATTATTGGGGCATGTAACACCATTACTCCTGACATCATTCACTGTGTGCTTGCTGACTGGGTATCACGTACGTCTGAATTTGTGTATTGAAAACAATGGTGGACATATTGAGCACGTTCTGTAAATAAAAGCTTTTGTTTTGCCTTTTTTTATTATTTTTCCTATGATGCCGGACTTATGGGACACCCTGTACAGTATATGCTCGCTCTCTCTCTCTCTCTCTCTGTCCCACCCTAAAACACGGAAAAGGCTCCTCGAGAAAAAAATTATTAGGTAAAAATTCCTTAAAATTAATCAAAACCTACGGGAAAATTATAATCTATCTCTTTATATAAAGCTGAAATCGGATAATGTTTGTTTGTTTGTGTATGTGCTCATTCCGTGAAATATTATTTTATTAAAAAAAGTAAAATTGCCCCTGTTGATTGCTTGTTTATGCGTGGTATTTTTACCACGGACTTCTGTTAGTCTTTATATAATATTGTTTATAAATAGCACGGAAATGGGTAACCGATTTCTACACTTCTGCAAGGTTTGCAACAATGCAACCGATGAATCTGGAGCAATTAGATGTAATCTTTGTCAATTTCTCTTTGATTTTAACTGCCTGAATTGGAAAGCTGAAGACATCACTCTTATAGCAAGTGCCAAATAACTAAATGGAGTAATATATTTCTATGAAAGATATCAGAAATAAATTCGTTTACGGTTTATAAAACAGAAAGAAAGACTGAGGAAACAGCGAAAGAAAAGAATATAAATAAATGATGAGCAGAAAGAAATAGGAAAGGAGACGAAGAAAAGTAAAGCAGATACAAACATGTCACATGTCGGAATACCGACACACGAAGAGGGGAAAGAAGTTATTGTAACAAAAGCAATAAAAGAAACACACGTAAATCAGTTGGAGAATACCAGAGTGAATAGAATAAATAGTGAAAAACAAGTGGGAAATCAATATAATAAATTAAACAAAAACAAAACAAAGGCCCCGAGTGATAATATGGAAAGCACTGTATGCATATAGTGTGCAGAGGGTTTTTGCAGATATAAGCAAGGACAGTGTATATATGAGCACCCCACCATGCGTAATTTCTATTATAATAACGGTCACTAAATTTGGCAACAGCTGCATATAGTGTGCAGAGGGTTTTTGCAGATATAAGCAAGGACAGTGTATATATGAGCACCCCACCATGCGCAATTTCTATTATAATAACGGTCACTGTAAATTTGGCAACAGCTGCAAATTTTATCATTACACTATTTGCAAGTACTATGCAACGCAAGGGGTCTGTAAATATGGTAAGAAATGCTACTATCATCACTTCTCAACAAACTCAAGAGATAAGTAAATCAAACAGTTATATGGAACTCTTCGCAGTAAAATTTGAAAAACTTAACGTGATACTAATAGTCATCTATAGACCTCCGAACACTCCAACTGCAAAATTCTCTGATGCCATTCCCGACATCAGAAACCTAATAAAGTCCTTAATCACCCCATCTCCGAATATAATACTCTCCAAAGATTTTAATTTCCCATCTATAAAATACAAAAGAATAGGAAGAAATGTGTACATATATACGCCAGGACAAGGGATAAATGTTGAAAGCTCTCACAAATGAATTTGTTTATGCAGGAGATAACAGATAACACCAGGAAAAAATAACTGCTCAGATCTGGTATTCACAAATAACACCAACTTAATCAATGAATAAAAATAACACTAACAAATATCTTAGACCACAACATTATCGAGGAATCCACTAATACGGCGAGAGCACTAAACGAAAATATTCATACTGAAGAAACAAGCAAATTTTAATTGTTGATATTCTCTAAGACTATAAATTGGGAAGAAATCAGATCCCATATGGCACAAATAGTGGAAAACAGTCGTAGAGGATAAAACAACCGAAATCATATTAATAACCTTATGAAAAAAAGGACGCTGGAAATCTTAGCAAAATATGTTTCGAATGTATAACCAAAGGCGAATCAGGCGAGTTTGTCTAAAACAATTCGTCTAAAATACAATTTGTCTAAATCAATTTGTCTAAAACAATTTATCTAAAATAGTTTGTCTAAAATCAATTTGTCTAATAACAATTTGTCTAAAATACAATTTGTCTAAAAATAATTTGTCTAAAATACAATTTGTCTAAACAAACAATTTAATATAATATGGCATACAAATTGTTGCCTGATGTACAATGCTATTTATTACTTGCCACGCCCCATCTTAAAAGGTTACCTCTTGTGCGGAATAGTACATCGAAATCAGTTATCCCGGAACCCATAACCCGGTTAGATTAGGTTAGGTTAGGTTAGGTATATTATGAAATAAAATCAACCCGTGTTCAATCTTTTCATCCTCACTCCAAATTTATCAAGCAGACAAATGCATTTCTAGTTATCTTCAGTTATTAGGGCAAATTGTATTTTAGACAAATTATTTTTAGACAAACTATTTTAGACAAACTATTTCGATGTACTATTCCGCACAAGAGGTAACCTTTTAAGATGGGGCGTGGCAAGTAATAAATAGCATTGTACATCAGGCAACAATTTGTATGCCATATTATATTAAATTGTTTGTTTAGACAAATTGTATTTTAGACAAATTATTTTTAGACAAATTGTATTTTAGACAAATTGTTATTAGACAAATTGATTTTAGACAAACTATTTTAGACAAATTGTTTTAGACAAATTGATTTAGACAAATTGTATTTTAGACGAATCGTTTTAGACAAATTCTCCTAGACGCAACCAAAGGAAAAGAGGAACTATTTCGAGAGGCAAAAGCGAACACTATTCCGCAAGAGAAGGAGAGTAGTTAATTGCACAGACAATAACACCAAAATCGTGATACAAGTAAAATTGGAAAGTATAGACAAGGAAATACAAGCCCTAGTTAGGGGCAAGTCAGAGAGAGAAGAGGAAGATGCGGTAAAAACAATAAAAGATAACCTAAAGTACTTCTATAGCTTCGTGAAAAGAAAACCATAAACGAGGACCACTATCGCACTCTTAAGGAAAGAAAATAATGAGTTAACCGATGATCTAATAATGAGAGCTCAGTATGAATCAGCTTTCAGTACTCTAAATAGAGACAAAGCGGTACCTGAGAGAAATACCTTTTTTGAAGAAGCATTAAATGGAGAGTGTATAACTGATTTTGAATTTACCACAGAAGCTATAACGAAAGCTATAAAACAAATGAAATCACACTCGACTGCAAGTTCGGACAAATGGAATGGCTTGTTGATTAAAAATTGTAAGAACGAAATAGCTACACTACTTTATTGGATATGGAGAAGAACCCTGGACACGGGGGAAGTACTGAGCATACTAAAAAGAGGGCGGTCATTGTTCCTACATATAAAGGGGGAAATAGGTCCCAAGCAAACAACTATAGATCAATGTCACTAACATCACATGTCGCCAAAATGTTTGGAAGAATAGTCAGGGAGAAAATACATGACTTTTTGGAGACACAGGAACGATTCAATGAGAACCAGCAAGGATTCCGATCAGGAAGATTATGCCTATCACAACTAATGGAACACTATAACAGTATCATAGACGCATTTGAGAGCAATGATAACTACGATGTAATATACACGGATTTTGCTAAAGCATTCGATAAGTGTGATCATGACGTAATAGTACATAAAATGAAACACAGGAATAACAATAAAAGTGAGCAAATGGATCTACAATTTCCTTAGGGAACTGCAGCAAGCCGTAAAAATCCAAGGTATATCATTATCAGGATCGGAAGTACGCAGCTGTTTCACAAGGAACAATACTAGCCCCACTCCTATTCATTATCATGCTGTTAGACATAGACAATGAAGTAGACGACAACAGTATAGTAACATCCTTTACTGATGATACAAAGATTAGCAGAAAAATCGGTAATACAGAAGAGGTGGAAGCCCTACTGAGGGACACAAATAAAATATACAAATGGTCAGAAGACAATAACATGAATTTTAACACCGAGAAATTTCAGCTCTTGATATGTGGAAGAAATTAAGAACTTAAACAGATAGCATAGACAGGAAATTCAGAGAAGCACGAAAACAAAAGATTTCGGGGGTAATAATGACCGATAATAAAATCTGAAACAGAATCAGATAGCGATAAACAAATAAAAATGAGTTACGGGACAGTTACTGAGAACCTTAAAAAAAAAGGGACGAGACTCCCCTACTGACAACATTGATCATACCAAAATTTTAATACTGTTCAGTCTTGACGTTCCCCTACAAAAAAGAAGAAATTAATAAACTAGAAGAAATCCAGAGGAATTTCACAGCAAAGATTGATGGCTGCAAAGAACTCTACTGGGAAAGATTAGGTACATTAAATTTGTGTTCGCTGGAAAGTGGAGAGAGAGATACACCATAATTTACATGTGGAAAATGATCGAAAAACTGGTACCTAACCTCAAACTAAATCCATTTAACATCCAAACGACAATGGAAAATAGGAAAGGTAGAATGTGTAGTGTTTCCAAACTAAAGGCCCGACAAGGGAACCTTCAACACTGAAGAAAAATAGCTTGGTTGTCAGGGGACCAAGGTTTTTTAACGTTTACAAAGGACATGAGGAACGTCACAGGGGTCAAAGTTGAAATCTTCAAAAGAAGACTAGATACCTGGCTCAGGACTGTACCAGATGAGCCGGGTGTGCCTGGATATGTGCGATGGAGATCGGAAGAAAGTAACTCGCTCCTCCATCAGGACATGCCTAGAGGTGAGGCCACCAGCTTGACCTTCGTGGGAAGAGACCGACGCACGGAACTTTTACCAGGTTTACCAGGTTTATATATATATATATATATATATATTAGACCACAAAGTCCAACATATTACATCTTTGTAAGTAAAAGTTAAACTGTTCTGCAAAGCGTACTGGCAAACATAAAGAGGATCAATGTACAGTTGCCCACATATGTAATGTTCCTCGCCTCACAGGCGACTCCGTACATGTAGCAACGCCACAGCGATAGTCAAGGTACCCCAACTGGGGGAAGGTGGGGTGGAAGTGGGGACAACCGAGTCCAACAACATATAACATTGACATACAGGTAAGGCACCATTCACAAATTACGTAACGCTATTTTTGCTAAAACCTGACCCCCCCCCTTGTAACGTTCCGTAACGTGTGGGGTGTGGGGTGGGGGAAGTGTTACATAACATCTTAGTGGGTGCTTGGTCTAGCGTTAAAGAACGTTCGTGGGAGATCTGGGGTGTCAAATTTTAACAAAAATAGCGTTACGTAATTTTTGAACGGCCCCTAATTATAATGTAATGTCGGAGTTCAACGCTGTTCACAATCATAGTAATCGTTTATCTTTATGAACACAATGTTTATTAGTCTTATACAATAATAAGGTTCCATTATGATTACTGCAAGACTATGTGAACAGATACCACAATACAACTTTTTATAAACGAGCGTAATAGAGCGTATAGACTTAGTAAGCGCAATGGACAGGTAGCTAACTTTAATAGATATATCGAGCTTAGACGTCAGGTTAAAAGATCAGTTAGGAATGCCAAGCGTAATTTAGAGATACTTATAGCTGCGGATAGTAAACATAATCCAAAAAAGTTTTTTGAATACGTTAATAATCGTAAGCCGGTAAAAAATAACATAGGCCCTCTAGTGGATGTTAATGGCGCTTTGGCTTCTGACGCTCAGGCGATGGCGGGTATTTTCAATAACTTTTTTGCGACAGTTTTTATCGTAGAAGACGTAAATAATGTCCCCGACGTGAACGATATCGTTCCATTTAGTAGCGAGACTATTTTGGATGATATAACTGTTTACGAGGCTGAGATTGCGCATTATATCGATAGGCTAAAAGTTAGCAAGGCTCCAGGCCCTGACGCGTTTTATCCCAGACACTTGAAAGATTTGAAAGAAGTTATCGTAGGCCCCTTAACGAAGATTTTTAATCAGTCACTCGAAACGGGGATTATTCCTGAAGACTTTAAATTAGCTAACGTCACGCCTATTTTTAAAAAAGGCGACCGCGCAGTAGCTAGTAATTATAGGCCCATTAGCTTAACGTCAATTGTAGGTAAACTTTTGGAATCCGTAGTTAGGGATCGTATCATCGATCACTTAGAAAGTAGAGATTTGATTAATAGTAGTCAGCATGGGTTTCGACGCCATAGGTCTTGTTTAACTAATTTGTTAGAATTTTATAACGAAATAGTGTGCGAATACGATAGGCATAGAGCAGCTGACGTTATTTATTTAGATTTTAAAAAGGCGTTCGATACAGTTCCGCATAGGAGACTAATTGCGAAGGTTAAAGCGCACGGTATACGCGGTCAGGTAGCCAACTGGTTAGAAGAATGGGTGCTAGGAGACAGAGGGTCGTAGTTAATGGTAGTGAATCGGGGTGGTTAGATGTAGGTAGCGGTGTCCCACAGGGTTCAGTGTTAGGCCCATTGCTATTCGTAATTTACATTAACGACATAGATGTAGGATTGACTAGTAACGTTTCAAAATTCGCGGACGATACTAAAATAGGAGGTAAGGTTGTTAACGAGGACGATAGAAATAGGATTCAAGACGATGTAGATAGGATTATGGAGTGGACAGATAAATGGCAGATGCAATTTAACGTAGACAAATGTAAAGTTTTGCATATAGGTTCTCGCAACAATAATTACGCGTACACGATGGATGATAGGGAGTTAGCGAGCGTTGACGAGGAAGTAGATTTAGGCGTACGCGTATCTAAGGATTTAAAGGTTAGGAACCAGTGCCTGGAGTCTTGCGCAAAAGCGAATAGGATGTTAGGCTTCATAGCGCGTAATTTCGAATTTAACCGAAGGATATTATATTGCCCCTTTACAAGTCCCTAGTCAGGCCTCATTTAGAATATGCCGTTCAGTTTTGGTGCCCGTACTTGCGTGAGGATATTGATAGGTTAGAAAGGGTTCAGCGTCGTGCCACGAAACTTATTCGTCATTGCGCAACAAGCCTTATGAAGATAGGATTAAAGTGTTAGACCTGTATTCACTCGAAACTAGGAGATTAAGGGGGGAGCTTATTGAAGTTTTCAAAATCGTTAATAACATCGATAACGTAAATTTTGACAAATTGTTCACTTTCGATAATAGTAATACTCGCATAACGGATTCAAGTTGCGTGGCAGACGTTTCATTACTAATATCGCCAAAAACTTCTTTACGTTTAAAATAATTGATAAATGGAATAATCTTCCCGCGTCAGTCGTTCATTCTACCAGCGTTAATATGTTTAAGAACCGTCTTGACAGACATTTTAAAAATATTAACGTTGTTTAAAATTAAAAAAGAAAGTTAACAACAGGAGCTCTGGTGGTGGTGCTCGAGGATGAGTCTGTTGACGATGAATGCCAGCTTGTGACATGCCAGCGTGTGATGCCAGCACAGCAATTAATTATTAAAAAATAAAAAAAATAAAAAAAAATAATTAAAAAAAAAAAAATTAGACTAACACGAAGGTAGATGTAGCTCGTAGCGTAAACTAACCCACTTTTTGTTTAACTGTACCTACTTTTTTTTTTTCCATGACTGTAACTCTCTTTACTTGCATGTTTGTAGTTTGCATGGTATGACAATGAGTTAAGACTGTGTTTGCATGGTTTGTAAGCGTTCTTATTTTACTTCCTTTCTTTTTTCACCCCTCTCCTATTTTCTCCGACTATTTTTCTGACTTGTTGGCAGTGGCCGGCGGATGATGATGGTGAGACTTTTTCCCTCTTTTTCTGAATGAATGTTAACCCACGAATGATAGGTGTTGCTCCTTACTCAACCCCTTATTCTCTTCTCTTCTCTTAACCCCTCTCTTTCCTTTCTCTCGGGCTAGCCTTAGAGTGGATCTTAGGGTCTTTGTTAGCCTTAGCTTCTGTAGATCTGTAGATCCTCCGCACTCCCTCATTCCCCTTCCTCACCCACCAGTCTTGTGTCTATTAAATCATTATGTGACAATACTAATAAAGCTGTTTGTAGAGTCCGTGTGCAGCTTTAAACCTTTACTAACTTACGAATCTACACGATTATATATATATATATATATATATATATATATATATATATATATATATATATATATATATATATTGACAATGAGCGAAAAAAAAAGTGAGACAGTGAGAGAGAGAGAGCGAGGTAGAGGGGCAGAGAAAGTTAGTGGAAAATGGCTTATCGATTGTTACACAAAGAACTTGTTAACAGTTTCAATCTGAATAACAGTAACTGATTATCAAAATCACATAAGAATAATCCACGGTTATACTAGCATAAACATATTTATATATATTTATAAATTCATACAATATCATACTAATGTTTGTGAAATGACGTTGATGGGCCAAACCGTGGTGTTGACATGGTTATTTGCTGTCGCCTTCCAGGAGAGGCTACATATGGGCGTGTCAGTAAAAACCATAAGGTGACGGTTGCAGGAAGCAGAATATCACCACCGGTTTATGGCTAATAATATGACCTAATAAAGTGTCAGAAAAAAATTGGTGCGTTTGTCCGGAATGTCCCCTTCATTTTGTTAAGCTACTTGACTGATAAGCTTGCGGTACCTCATCCTGATGAAGTATTTATGAGGACCTTAAAACCCCGAGTAGTATTTGCAAATCAAAATTACAACAAGGGGATGTGAAAGAATAAGGATCCGACTAGTCATTTGAATATAAGTCATGCCATTGTTTTCAGTGGTAATAAGTTATGTACAAAATGCTCGCTGGTACAGTTGCCCCGCATATGTAATGTTCCTCGCCTCACAGGCGACTCCGTACATGTGGCAACGCCGTAGTGTTAGTCAAGGTACCCCAACTGGGGGAAGGTGGGGTGGAAGGGGGACAACCGAGTCCAAGTCTGTGTTCATAAAGATAAACAATTAATATGATCGTGAACAGCGTTGAACTCCATGTAGTTTACTAGTCTTATACAGTAATAAGGTTCCATTATGATAACTGCAAATCTATATGAAGAGCTCCTACAGTAGGACTTTTTATATACTAGTGAATGCGAAATGTTCGCCTGCAGGAAATTTTCACGTTTTTCGCGTAGGCTATAGTTTACGCGAAAATATCCAGCAGGCGAAAATTTGACAATTTAAACTAATCTTTGGAAGATAGAAAATAAAACTTAGATCATTAAAATACTTTATTTGAAAAGTAAATTAATTATATTGTAATAAAACATTGTAAAGTAAAAGCAGTATAACAAGAATGTCATGAATGCCGCTAATTTCCCAACCCTTCCGAATGATCTCCCTCGTTTTGTGTTGCTTGTCCCATGCAGAGACAATCCATTTAGCATGAACAGGTTTCAGTGTAGAGAGCTTCAAATCTATCTTACCGAGAGATTCATTTAAGTTGAGTGCTGCTGAAACTTTATCCGCATACCAAGAGGCAGGGCCACCGAGAGCTGCTCTGGGCCCCGGGGAAGGATTTGTATATGGGCCCCCTGTTTACTCAGTATTTTAATATGAATGTTTTTTGTGTACATATCAAGCAAACTGATTACACTGGGCAACACGTATTTTATTGAATGATATCTGACACTTGATTCTAGGTAATTTGGGTGCGCTGAATACGAATTTCAACTCGGTTTGGCTCTATCAGGTCCTGATTCTTGTCGACAGCCTATGTGCCATTTTCCAGATTTTTCAAATTAGGACTAAAAAATTAAGTCATGTGTTAAATTTTTTTTTCAAGTTTCATGAATACAAGCAGTTCAAACTACAGTAAAATTACATTATAACGATAGAAATGACTTAAAATAAAAAAACAAACAGATATGAAGCTTTCACTGTGGCAAAAATTTTCTTTTGTAAGACTTTCTAGCGTATTTGCTTGTTGATGGCAGGTCTCTTTTCAAGCACCAGCAGTAATCAGCCATCATGTGGGAATCCCAGCGGCCTTGGTACCGTTCCTCCATAATTTTGATATCTTGGTGGAATCTCTCCCCTTGTTCGTCACTTACATCACCTAAATTACTTGGAAATTGGTCAAGATGGCTATTCAAAAAATACATTTTATGCTCATATTGCATCCTAACTCTTTGTAGTCCCTTAAAAGTTTTTTTACGATTTCTTCGTAGTTATCTGCCCTATAATTGCCTAAAAAGTTTTCTATCAAGTCCACGAATGAGAACCAGCCATTTTTTTCGCGTTCATTCATGACATTAGGAAAATTGCTGTCTTTAATCATTGTTCTTATTTGTGGACCGTCGAAAATTCCCGCCTTGATTTTTTCATAACTTAAACTTGGAAATTTTGAAGTTATGTATTTGAAACACTCGCCGTTCGTATCTAAAGCTTTTACATATTGTTTAATGAGGCCTAGTTTTATATGCAGAGGAGGAAATATGATTTTATCTCTGCTCACTAAAGGTGGATTAATTACGTTTTTTTCTCCGACAGTAAGTGATGTTCGTGCTGGCCAGATTTGTTTGAAATAATGTTCTTCCTTGGCTCTGCTGTCCCATAGGCAAAGGAAGCAGGGATATTTAGTATACCCTCCTTGTTGTCCTAGCAGAAAATTAACCATTTTTAAGTCAACACATATGATCCACTCGTGCTCCCTATATTTGATAAGATTTAAAACCTTTTCTATATGTTCATACTTTTCTTTTAATTTTGTTGAGTGCCCAATCGGTATCGAGCCGTATAGATTGCCATTATGCAACAACACACACTTAAGACTTCTTTTCGAACTGTCTAAAAACAAGCGCCAATCATTTGCATCGTAAGACTCAACCCCCATCTTCTTTAACAAACCAACTATGTCGCAGCAATATACTAAACTATCCTCTGTTCTAAAATATTTAACAAGTTCTTCTCTTTTTCTGTAAAATGAAATGTATGTGTTTGAAGTAAGCAAGTTTTTCTCTTTAAGTCTTGAAGCTAAAATTTCCGCAGCCTTTTTGGCAAATTTAGATCCCTTACAAGATCATTCAACTCGGCCTGGTTAAACTTTTGCGGATCGTTTTGACTTTCAAATACGCTGGGGTCAAAATCGGTGTCTGACTCCTCAAAGTGCATAACAATATTTTCAGGAACATCTTCAACTAATTCTTGAGTTGGCAGACCCTTAAATTTTGGAATGGGGATCTCATTTGAATGTAGCACAGGTCGTATCGCGGTGTCGAAATTTGGGTACTCGATACAATGTTTATTTTTCTTAGTGAAGCCTGAAGTCTTGACAAAGCAAAGGTAGCAATCGGTCTCGTGGTTAGTAGGCTCTCGCCACACCTGATATGGAAAAAAAATTGTAAAGCGTTAACAAAAGCGACGAGAGACTTGTTTTTATGAATTTTATCAAAAGTTATCACCCAAACATTTAACATTTCTATGTGTTTCAACCTTATGCAATATTTGAGATTCTTATAAACATTTTCTGTAAATTTTTGTTTATGTACCTAAGTTACAATTACATTTAGGTAAGTTACAGTATACTAGTGATTAAATTACGTAGTTTTATGAAATCATAAACTTACCATCGGAACTCCAAAAGGTATTTTTGAATCCGAACCCTTCGTCCAATGTCGCAGTCTTTCAATGCATATAGTGCAGGCTTTATGTGGAGCCCACGATTTATCTTGGTCCCCCAGTTTTATGCCAAAATAAGCTAAGTAAGCTCTTTTTACGAAGTCAGTTATATTTGCTCGTTGATGTGGAAGTGTAAAATTTCCACATATATAACAGAAGGAATCAGGGTTGTTTTTGCATTTGAACTTTCTAGTGCTTGATGACATATTGCTTGATTGTTCTGCCAATTTGTAAAGGTATTTAAAGCCCTTAATTCATATAAATTTAAGAAAATCTGAAATATAAACACAAAAATTAGTTTAAATAGGTACTTATTATGAAATAGGTACTTACAATCTATGAAATTAAACTAGAAACACGGATGAGTAGGTACAATATAAATTACGTCTAATTAAATCAACTATATTAAATCACGATGACAAAATTACTCACTAAATCATATGCCAATTCAAAATTATGTTAATGCCCAAACTTAATTAACTAACTCAACTGACTGACTGACTGACTGACTGACTGATTGAATTGACTGATTAACTCTGGAAACGAGTCGCTTTTATATATTTTAGTTGACCCTCTAGAATACTCTACAGAGAACAGGAACGCTCGAGAAAATTTTAGAATTCTATGATATTTTTAGCTTAATTTACTAATATTAAAATGGGTTAAAAATGACAAAATTAAAAATATTTTTAGGGTGTTACATATAAAAATATACATAATACAACAATACCATAACAATAGGTACAAATACCTAGATAAAAACCTAGTTGCATAATGTGTAACTGCAAAAAGACAGCGAGTATTGAGAAAAAAACCTTTTTATGAATACGACGAAAGAGGAGGGGTGTTGAGCAAAATCAGGACCTGATAGAGCAAAACCGAGTAAAAATTCGTGCTCAGCGCACCCAAATTACCTAGAACTAACTGTCAAATCTAATTCAATAGACAAAAATTTGAAATTTGTTCCCCAGTGTTATATGTCGAAGTCATTATTCAAAACATACAGTATGAATAAACAACGCAGAAGAAAATTACCATTTTATTTTTCGAGTCAATGATATTAATTCTATCACCATACAATTTACAAATGCAGTACCAGTCCATGCAGGCAAGACAATTGTTTACTGCAAGATTTTCATAATTAGAAGTGTACTTTCTTTGCCTTCTCTCCAGCAAAGTGGTAAATAATTCTGATGAAATTTAAAGTACGGGCTAACTGGCTTTCAATTACAATGGTTCCCAGATCTGTCTGTCGGTCTTGGGCATTGGTGGACCGCGGATAATTTATGTTTCAGTTTGACTTTGATAATCTCTATGAAATGTATGTTCATTAATTATATTTCTCTCTGTCATTTAATCAGTTGCTTTATTAATATTTTTAGATTTTATCCCCCCTCTTTCCTGGCCCCTTAGAGGTCCGAGCCCCGGGGATTTATCTCGGCTTCCCCGTCCTCTCGGCGGCCCTGTTAAGAGGTAAAACTTGCCTTGATATACGACCTCAACCTCGACCAATCACAGTCCAGAATAAATGTCGTCATTCATGACGTAATTTTAATCTGTAAGATTATAACTGGCAACTGTTGACCGCGAAATTATGATGCCGCGAACTCGTCCAAGGATATGAAAGAGCGAAAATTTGGTGCCGCGAAATTAACCTGGTTTACAGTATATATATACTTATAAACTCATACAATATTATACTAATGTTTATGAAATGACGTTGATGGGCCAAACCAAGGTGTTGACATGGTTACTGGCATTATCTACAGTATGTTCATACCATATTTCTACACCGTGTGACAAACACCGACTCTGAAAATGAATCCAGCTCAAGATAAAATTGCACAGCGAGGCCAGGTAATTAATATGCGGGAAGCAGGCCTCTCTGTAGCTGACATAGTCATGGAACTGGGAATTTCGAAGCCTACTGTTCGACGCTGGGTGCAGAGGTGGCAGGAGACTGGAAATCTGCTAGATCGTCCTAAATGTGGGGCACCAAGAAAGACCGTCTCAGGAGAAGACTGGAGAATAATCAACGAAGTGCGCTACATATGGGCGTGTCAGTGGACACCGTTAGGAGACGGTTGCATGAAGCAGAATATCACCAACGTACTCTTGCCAAAAAAGAGAGGATCGAGGAACGATATCGTCAGGCCAGGCCAGCATATAAATGATGATCTCGCATACTGGAGCAGAGTTATCTTCTCTGACGAGAAGACGTTTGCGTCTACAACTCACTGCCGTCTTCGGTGTTGACGACAGGACAACACGAGATATGCCCGCCAAAATATTTACGAAGTGGCACGGAGTGGGCACGTGACGGCGAATGTGTTGGGATGGATGCATCTGCAAGGACTAGGAGAGCTGCTGACTGAGATCCATGGGAGGTTTACGGCAGATCACTATATAGAGATCATGGAGGCAGTGATGTTGCCTTCTGTACGTGCGTATGCGTATGCCTGAGCAGATTATCTTTATGCAGGTATGTTGTATTTGTGTGTTATAGAATATTATACTATTACAAGAGCAAGATTTATGTATTACACGCATTTGTATGTCCGGTTTCCACATTTACATGGGACGAATAATGGTCATAAAATTTTTCTTTAACTCTTTCAGGATTTTATTCTTTAGGATTTTATTCTGGATAACTGCAGACTGTATTATTTGTATAATGGCGCACAATTACATTTAGCTGAGTAAAACCCCTAATACATAGGGGTTAAAACCTTTCTCGAATAGTGGGTTACTGATAAAACGTATGGATGAGATATAATTCTACTTTTAATATTTAAAATCCATTTGCAGGACAACTCTCCCATCCACACCGCCAGGATTGTTAGAAGGTGGTTCGAGGAGCAGCGAAATCCAGAACTACTGAACTGGCCTAGTAAGGGGTGTAACCTCAACACTATTGAGAACGTGTGGGGTAGTGTGGTGAACTCGTGGGAGCCTGGGCAGGAGCGGACCAGCCGCCAGCTGCTGGATCACGCTATGGCTGAGTGGGAGACGTTCCGAAGGAACCCACACATCATACATAACCATGTTGCATCTATGCCACACAGATTACAAGATGTAATAGAAATAATAGGGGATGGACCAAATACTAACTATGAACTGCGTATAGCTATGCCATTTATGTTAATCTATGGCAAATTGTGAGCATTTTGTATGATAAACTATTTAGTGAAACATTCTCAACCATTGCATATTTGTGGTAATAAAGAATTGGTGTTTTATTGTATGTGTGTGTATATATATTCCTTGTTAAGATCTAATATCTCCACATTAATAATGCAACAGGAAATCTGGAAAACATTAATGGGTTTATCTGTCCATCGTGTTTAAATCATTATCTCTCCACATTGATAATAGAAATACAATCTGGAAAACACTATTAATATAATAGGCATCAGCCATAAACCGGTGGTGATATTCTGCTTCCTGCAACCGTCACCTTATGGTTTTTACTGACACGCCCATATGTAGCCTCTCCTGGAAGGCGACAGCAAATAACCATGTCAACACCACGGTTTGGCCCATCAACGTCATTTCACAAACATTAGTATGATATTGTATGAATTTATAAATATATATAAATATGTTTATGCTAGTATAACCGTGGATTATTCTTATGTGATTTTGATAATCAGTTACTGTTATTCAGATTGAAACTGTTAACAAGTTCTTTGTGTAACAATCGATAAGCCATTTTCCACTAACTTTCTCTGCCCCTCTACCTCGCTCTCTCTCTCTCACTGTCTCACTTTTTTTTTCGCTCATTGTCAATATATATATATATATAATATATTATATAATATATATATATATATATATATATATATATATATAAATCGTGTAGATTCGTAAGTTAGTAAAGGTTTAAAGCTGCACACGGACTCTACAAACAGCTTTATTAGTATTGTCACATAATGATTTAATAGACACAAGACTGGTGGGTGAGGAAGGGGAATGATGGAGTGCGGAGGATGGTTGTGTAATGTCCATTTTTGGTTCAAATTCACTAGTATATAAAAAGTTGTATTGTGGTATCTGTTCACATAGTCTTGCAGTAATCATAATGGAACCTTATTATTGTATAAGACTAATAAACATTGTGTTCATAAAGATAAACGATTACTATGATTGTGAACAGCGTTGAACTCCGACATTACATTATAATTAGGGGCCGTTCAAAAATTACGTAACGCTTTTTTTGTTAAAATTTGACACCCCAGATCTCCCACGAACGTTCTGTAACGCTAGACCAAGCACCCATATATATATATATATATATATATATATATATATATATATTGACAAAGACCGAAAAAAAAAGAGACAGTGAGAGAGAGAGAGCGAGGTAGAGGGGCAGAGAAAGTTAGTGGAAAATGGCTTATCGATTGTTACACAAAGAACTTGTTAACAGTTTCAATCTGAATAACAGTAACTGATTATCAAAATCACATAAGAATAATCCACGGTTATATTAGCATAAACATATTTATATATATTATAAATTCATACAATATCATACTAATGTTTGTGAAATGACGTTGATGGGCCAAACCGTGGTGTTGACATGGTTATTTGCTGTCGCCTTCCAGGAGAGGCTACATATGGGCGTGTCAGTAAAAACCATAAGGTGACGGTTGCAGGAAGCAGAATATCACCACCGGTTTATGGCTGATGCCTATTATATTAATAGTGTTTTCCAGATTGTATTTCTATTATCAATGTGGAGAGATAATGATTTAAACACGATGGACAGATAAACCCATTAATGTTTTCCAGATTTCCTGTTGCATTATTAATGTGGAGATATTAGATCTTAACAAGGAATATATATACACACACATACAATAAAACACCAATTCTTTATTACCACAAATCTGCAATGGTTGAGAATGTTTCACTAAATAGTTTATCATACAAAATGCTCACAATTTGCCATAGATTAACATAAATGGCACAGCTATACGCAGTTCATAGTTAGTATTTGGTCCATCCCCCATTATTGTCTATTACATCTTGTAATCTGTGTGGCATAGATGCAACATGGTTATGTATGATGTGTGGGTTCCTTCAGAACGTCTCCCACTCAGCCATAGCGTGGTCCAGCAGCTGGCGGCTGGTCCGCTCCTGTCCAGGCTCCCACGAGTTCACCACACTACCCCACACATTCTCAATAGTGTTGAGGTTACACCCCTTACTAGGCCAGTTCAGTAGTTCTGGATTTCGCTGCTCCTCGAACCATCTTCTAACAATCCTGGCGGTGTGGATGGGAGAGTTGTCCTGCAAATAGATTTTAAATATTAAAAGTAGGATTATATCTCATCCATACGTTTCATCAGTAACCCACTATTCGAGAAAGGTTTTAACCCCTATGTATTAGGGGTTTCTCTCAGCTAAATGTAATTGTGCTGCATTATACAAATGATACAGTCTGCAGTTATCCAGAATAAAATCCTAAAGAATAAAATCCTGAAAGAGTTAAAGAAAAATTTTATGACCATTATTCGTCCCATGTAAATGTGGAAACCGGACATACAAATGCATGTAATACATAAATCTTACTCTAGTAATAGTATAATATTCTATAACACAAATACAAAATACCTGCATAAAGATAATCTGCTCAGGCATACGCATACGCACGTACAGAAGGCAACATCACTGCCTCCATGATCTCTATATAGTGATCTGCCGTAAACCTTCCATGGATCTCATTCAGCAGCTCTCCTAGTCCTTGCAGATGCATCCATCCCCACACATTCGCCGTCACGTGCCCACTCCGTGCCACTTCGTAAATATTTTGGCGGGCATATCTTGTGTTGTCCTGTCGTCAACACCGAAGACGGCCGTGAGTTGTAGACGCAAACGTCTTCTCGTCAGAGAAGATAACTCTGCTCCAGTATGCGAGATCATCATTTATATGCTGGCGAGGAAACGAGAGCCTGGCCTGACGATATCGTTCCTCGATCCTCTCTTTTCTGGCAGGAATACGTTGGTGATATTCTGCTTCATGCAACCGTCTCATTACGGTGTCCACTGACACGCCCATATGTAGTGCACTTCGTTGACTATTCTCCGTCTTCTTCTGAGATGGTCTTTCTTGGTGCCCCACATTTAGGACGATCTAGCAGATTCCCAGTCTCCTGCCACCTCTGCACCCAGCGTCGAACAGTAGGCTTCGAAATTCCCAGTTCCATGGCTATGTCAGCTACAGAGAGGCCTGCTTCCCGCATGTCAATTACCTGGCCTCGCTGTGCAATTTATCTTGAGCTGGATTCATTTTCAGAGTCGGTGTTTGTCATACGGCGTAGAAATATGGTATGAACATACTGTAGATCATGCCAGTAACCATGTCAACACCTCGGTTTGGCCCATGAACGTCATTTCATAAACATTAGTATAATATTGTATGAGTTTATAAGTATATATACTGTAAACCAGGTTAATTTCGCGGCACCAAATTTTCGCTCTTTCATATCCTTGGACGACTTCGCGGCATCATAATTTCGCGGTCAACAGTTGCCAGTTATAATCTTACAGATTAAAATTACGTCATGAATGACGACATTTATTCTGGACTGTGATTGGTCGAGGTTGAGGTCGTATATCAAGGCAAGTTTTACCTCTTAACAGGGCCGCCGAGAGGACGGGGAAGCCGGGATAAATCTCCGGGGCCCGGACCTCTAAGAGGCCCGGAAAGAGGGGGTGATAAAATCTAAAAATATTAATAAAGCAACTGATTAAATGACAGAGAGGAAATATAATTAATGAATATACATTTTATAGAGACTATCATAGTCAAACTGAAACAGATACAATATTATCTGCGGTCCACCAATGCCCAAGACCGACTGACAAATCTGGGAACCATTGTAATGGAAAGCCAGTTAGCCCGTACTTTAAATTTCATCAGAATTATTTACCACTTTGCTGGACAGAAGGCAAAGAAAGTACACTTCTAATTATGAAAATCTTGCAGTAAACAATTGTCTAATATCATTGACTCGAAAAATAAAATGGTCATTTTCTTCCGAGTTGTTTATTCATACGGTATGTTTTGAATAGTGACTTGGACATATAATCAGTTTGCTTGATATGTACACAAAAAATATTCATAATAAAATACTGAGTAAACAGGGTGGCCCATATACCAATCCTTCCCCGGGGCCGGGGGCAGCTCTCGATGGCCCTGCCTCTTGGTATGCGGATAAAGTTTCAGCAGCACTCAACGTAAATGAATCTCTCGGCAAGATAGATTTGAAGCTCTCCACACTGAAACCTGTTCATGCTAAATGGATTGTCTCTGCATGGGATAACCAACACAAAATGAGGGAGATCATTCGGAAGGGTTAGGAAATTAGCGGCATTCATGACATTCTTGTTATACAGTAATAATACAGTATAATTTAAAATGCTTTTACTGCTTTTACTTTACAATTTTTTATTACAATATAATGAATTTACTTTTCATATAAAGTATTTTAATGATCTAAGTTTTATTTTCTTAGTAGCTTCCAAAGATTAGTTTAAATTGTCAAATTTTCGCCTGCTGGATATTTTCGCGTAAACTATAGCCTACGCGAAAAACGCGAAAATTTCCTGCAGGCGAACATTTCGCATTCACTAGTATATAAAAAGTTCTATTGTAGTAGCTGTTCATATAGATTTGCAGTTATCATAATGGAACCTTATTACTGTATAAGACTAGTAAACTACATGGAGTTCAACGCTGTTCACGATCATATTAATTGTTTATCTTTATGAACACAGACTTGGACTCGTTTGTCCCCCCTCCACCCCACCTTCCCCCAGTTAGGGTACCTTGACTAACACTGGGGCGTTGCCACATGTACGGAGTCGCCTGTGAGGCGAGGAACATTACATATGCGGGGCAACTGTACCAGCGAGCATTTTGTACATAACTTATTACCACTGAAAACAATGGCATGACTTATATTCAAATAAATAGTCGGATCTTTATTCTTTCACATCCCCTTGTTGTTATTTTGATTTGCAAATAGTACTCGGGGTTTTAAGGTCCTCATAAATACTTCATCAGGATGAGGTACCGCAAGCTTATTAGTCAAGTAGCTTAACAAAATGAAGGGGACATTCCGGACAAACGCACCAATTTTTTTCTGACACTTTATTAGGTCATATTATTAGCTTTTTTATTGGAACCGAAAAATCTGACATGGATGGAGCTTCCATTTGACCGGTTGCAATACTGACCCTAATTTTGGCATGAAATTACACCTAAAAGGCATCGGATTTTCCAATCTTCCTCTATAGTAGAATTAGGATATAAGATTGTCAATCCTGTGTATGTAGAATATAAAAACACTGTAATTCAGTATATTTAGAATACAAAACACACTAATTTGATATATCACCATATTAAACAGCTAAACAAAAAATAAAAACATCATAATGTATGTAGAATATAAAAACACTTCAATTCTAAACATACAGCGAGTTCAGTTATATGTCACATTTGCAGCTGCAAAGTTCTGTTCACTTCCAGTGTGCCTTCTTGCGCGAACATCTTGCACCACAGCCACTCACGCTTTTGCACCCACACTTCACCAGTTCACTGCATGCTTTGGAGGCCATCGGTAGTGTGCTCCACACATAAGGCCAGGGCTTGCTCTCTGTGTCAAATGTCCATCCCGACCCTTTTGGAGTAGGAGTCTACTGCTGGGCCAGTTCACATGTCGTCCAGATTCCAGCTTGTTAGGCAGCGCGCCTCGAGTGTTGCAACAAAGCCTCCCTAGTCGGTGGAATCGTTTTGCTCTTTTTGCAGAACAACTCCCTCCGTGCCTCATTGACAGATTCCAGAGTGTTTGTCTTGTCATAGATGACGACTGTGAAGCGTTCCAGTAGTTGGAAGTGTTGGGAGTCCACGGTCAGTGGGGTGTGCGGATTTGCTGCCATGTAGTTGAATGCCTGGATGACCTCAGGGTGGGAATTCCAGGCTTCCCATGTTGACGTCTTCCCCTTTCCATAGAATTCTGAGGTTGGTTGTGTCACACCCTGTGAAACTGTGAAACAGGGGAAGGGCTGTGGACTTGTCTTTGCTCAGAGCATGGCAGATGGCATTGATATGTAGGTACATGAAGTTCTTGCCAGTGCCAAAGGCAACCCAGATGTCTGCAAGTGGATCTTTGGCAACGATGGCTTGGAATTTGCAGATGAGGATGATGACTACGTCAGGGTCCACAGTGCGCACCAAGCAGATGTTAGAACCACTCTCCATGGCATCTTGCAAGTGAATCAGTATTCTTGTATCTGCTTCCTCATGGTCACACTTCGGCATGCAGTGGCTGGTGCCTCTGTTGACAGATGTGCTGCTAGATGTGATGAAAATCTGCTTGCCTTCTGGGATTCTGTGGATGCAACATTGCTGGAGAGGAAAGCAAAGAGCTCTTGCTTATTGGTGGGGTCACACAGGAAATCTGGCCAGTTCCCTGGAACCTCATTTCGACCGGCGACCTTCTTCCTGATGCCTTTGCCGCTTTTCTCCCTGGTTGACTCTTTGATGCTGCTGAATACATAAGTGTTCCAGACCACGTCAACTCTTGCAGAGGTCTCCAACTGCTGCATGATGTGGGGAAGAAAGACACCATTGGCATATTCATCAAACGTGGTGATGTTGGTGATTGGCAGGAGGTGCACCACAGCATCATCATCAGGTATTTTCATATCGAAGGACCTAGGAGATTCTGACTGTGGCTCATCTGTCTCGTGGGTCAGAATGTTCAGCAGATCCGACTTCTTCCCCTGTTGTAGCTTACCACTGTCAGAGAGAGATGGAGGATGTGGATGATTTTCATGCTTGAAGAAGGTACCCATGTCTCCACCCCTCTGCTGCATGACTATGTATAATCTGGAGAAGAGTGTCACATCATCCTTCAACAGTGAGATCTGCCCTGCCTGCTTGGTCTTTGACTTGGGTGTTGGACAACTAAATAGAGGCAGGGAGTTCTTCTTGATGGGCTCATGGATAGAGCTTTTACGGTCAGTTAGCACTGACTGACGGTAGGCGTTATATTGTTCCTTTCTCACTGCTTCCACAGTACAGACTGTTGACAACAGACTCGTCGATGACATTCCGTGTGTCCAGTGTGAAAAGTTCATGGCTGTCATCTAGGAAAGGATCGCTCATCTCAGAGATAGCCTGAACCAGACCCAGTGTTTGCTCTTTGAATGTCTTCTGTGTTGACAGCCCCTCCTCATGGTGTTGTTGATTTTCTTCTTCTGAGGTGTACTCCTCCTCAAACTCTTGGAGAAGTCATGCTTGCTCAGGTCCAGCTATCATCCACTTCCTGAAAGCTGAAAGATTCTCAGTCAGTCCCACTGCACCCCCTGAACCCTTCACCAGCTCATTGTCCTGCTCGTGAGCCTGGTCGATTGGTATGGATGAGAATCGCTTGGTTGTCTTTGAAACAACCCAATGGCCGTTGTCTTCGAATTCCTCTTGGATGGCTGTAGGTAGGCTCTCCATGTCCCGTAGGTGCACGGGGATCCAACTGGCATAGTTGTGATGGTCAAGGGCAAAGAACCAACCAACCAAAGCCTTGAGTGATTCCACATACAGGGGGAAGTCTCGTTCTCGGTGTGCCCGCACGAAGATCAGACCAAAGATTTCCATCTTGAGAATGATATCCCAGTACTGAAATGTTGGACTCTTGCTGATCATATCTTGTCTCCACGTTTCTTTGGCCTTCTCGTCATGCGGTCCTTCAGTTATAGTATGTGTGAAGGCATACTGCTGGATCTTGGCCAGGGCCAGAGCACTCACTTGGTGGGCATGTCTTGTCTTGGTGAGGTGGGATGCCTTGAAGAAGGAGTCAGCTGTGCCAGAGGAGGCGATACCTGGTTGGGTCGGTGCAGTGGTCCACCCAGAGGCCTCGATGTAGTCCCCGAATGTTTTCCACATTGCCATCTCTATGTGCAGACCACCGAACATGATTACGTACTTGTCCTCGCCATGTGTTTGAAGCCAGTTCCACTGAACAAACTTGGCCGGTGCATACAGTGGTGCATCCAAAGTAATCACTGGAATCTGTCCAGGATTCAGGAACTGAGTGGCTTCGCGCTGTACATTCATCCAATGCTTGATCATGGCAGCTGAAGCAGCCTTCTCATAGAAGAGTGGCAAGAGTTGTGTGAGAGCGGGTTGTGAGTCGTCAGAGATGTGGTCTTGATGACTGGCATGGTAGACTGACCAGGCCACAGCATCTCCATTGGTTACCTCCTCCTTCTCGATCACCTTGATAGCATGCTCCAGCCAACATTTCTCTTTTCTCTCGTCCTCCCTCCAGACATCCCTCCACAGCTTTGACAGCATTGGATGTCTTGGGTACAGCCACACTTTTTCTTGAGTGCAGCAGCGGGCACAGTGGTGAAGCTGTCAGACAACAAATGGTTCTTCTTTGTTTCTAAAGAGGGCAGCCGTATCCCATCTTGAGGGTGTCCCATATAGGACTTGGTAGGGAACTGAAAGAGGCTGATGCCTGTACCGTGGAATGAACCTTTGGCTGTGGTGCTTCATGGGTTGTGATCCAAGTTGTCCAAGGCAACAATGGTAAAGAGGCCTTTGCGTAGCTGGGCAGAACTCACAGAACCTTTGTCCTTGATGTTCTCACAGACAGCAGTAGCCAGTTGATTCTCAAATAGAAGTACCCGATCATAGCTTACACTCAAGCCCATTGTGTACAGATGTGTTATCAACTTCTTGGACCTGGTTTGCGTGTGAACATTTAGTCCAAGGTAGAAGAGCAAGGGTGGTTCATGCTCCAACGAATGTCGAGACCTGGCAGTTGCAGCAGCCGCTCCCTTCATGACAGTTGGAGCCCTCTTCTTGCAGTTAAACAGGATCATTTGTGAGACCGTGAGGCATGACTGGGAGTCTGCAGAGTCCGGTCATCACCTTCAATCCTGGTCAGTAAATCTGTTTCGTGCAGATCTGCGGCCATGGTTCTTATGTTGCTGTCTGCCTGAAGAGTTGCAAAGTTATGGAGTTGCCCATCGCATTTGTTGCAGAATATGCACTTATTCTTATCCACGGGCATGCGGTGTCGACGTCGTTTGGCTGCAGTATCACTCTCAGTACTGCCAGCTCTCTCCCTCTTCCTTGCTCTTTCCAGTTTCCCTGTACTGAACTTGACATGTTTTGTGCCACTGTGCACGGTACTGAATAAACTGGGCTTTGTCCATGTCCTCACTAAAGTTGAATGGGACCAGGAGTCTCCCTAACTGCCTGAATTCACTGACATTGTTCAGAAAGGTTCTATATGCCTCTGAGCTGTCCCTGTGTTGATGCACATTAAGGGGGCATCGGAGTGTTTCAGAGGTTGTCTGCTGACATATTACACCAGGGCCGGCTCGAGGTTTGTCAGCGCCCCGGGCAAATTGAATTTCAGCACCCTTAAAACTTTTTACCATTTTAATAATTTTTTCATAATGCTAAAAAAATTACAAATATAAGAATAAAGAATTTATTACAGATAAATGAAAAAAAATCAAACGCAATAACAGACATTCAAATTCGTACATTATCCTAACTAAAATATTTTTTCCTCGACTTTAGATTTGCAAATTTTTTCGTATTTATATTTCTGACAAAGTCATTTTTCTATTGACAGAATTGCTAAAGAATTTAAGCTATTGGCTAATATAATGTTATAATCCCTGAAAATTTTACTCCACATCAGGAAATTTTCACATTTGACTTTTATTTCATTTTATTTTATTTATTTATATTTAGATTTTTCGCTTTGTATTTGGAAGATCCCAAACACATGACGTGGCGCCCCTTAGCACGTGGCACCCCGGGCAACTGCCCGAGTTGCCGGTACCTTGAGCCGGCCCTGATTACACACATAGTCCAGTTCATTGTATGCAACTGCAAGGGTCCTCAGCCACAGTCTGCAATACAAAGAAGCATTTGTCAGAATTTGTCATCCTTACCGACCATCACAAATGTGGAAAAACAATCTGTAAACCAAAAAATTAATATTTTTTTCATTCTACATGTTTGAATGTTGCTGCTGCCAAGCAATATGCATAGTATTATAATATGCTACAACAGTAATTGAGCTCTCAGAGCCAATATCTTTATTTCTAACCGAAAAACTGATTTTTTCCTGGTTTTCGTCCACCCATTTTTGAAAAATGGCTGAAACAGGCTCCAGCAAGTTCAGATTACTTGGTTTCAATACAAATATCAAAATTTATACCACACAGATTGTCAGAAAAAAAATGTTGCTCTTGTCAGGCATGTACCCACATTGTCAAAATGTGGTCCTAAGCTGCCTGACTATATGTTTTATTCCCGAAGCAACAAAATTACACGTTCTAATCACAATCATATCACCTCAGGCTTGTTCTACACAAATTAGATCAAGAATTCAGGGAGCTATTGAAGAATAGGGACCCCAGCCTTCTTTAGTTAGCTTTATAAGGCTAACTAACGAAAATATCATGACCTAACCTAACCAATCGTCAAGGGCGTACAGTTAACCTAACGACTGGTTAGGTTAGGTCGTGATATTTTCGTTAGTTAGCCTTATAAGCCTAACTAAAAAAGGCTGGGGTCCCTATTCTTCAATAGCTCCGAATTCAGCATATCTGTAGTTTCAAATCCTCCTGTAGAGTGATTGCATATTTAAACTGATATTGCGTTTATTTCCCAGTAATATTAAAATAAATAGGAAATAAAAATTATAAATATTGTTTCATGGTTATCTTCTGATCTGTTTACTTTCAATAAATAACCTAGAATTAGTTTAAATACTTAATAACTTTAACTCTTTATGGACGACTGCATTCATAACTTGATACAAGAAAAAGTTCTTTCCATAGAAGTTTAAAATGACAGTGCCAAGTGCCGGCACAGAGATAATAACAGTAATTAGGATATAAGACTTCCCAAATGACAAACAATTTAACGGCGACGGCCATAATTCACGAAACGCTGAAGAAGTTTTGTCGAGCGCAAAAACTGATAATAAAAATAAACGAGCTATACTCATTTCGTCAACAAGACCAAACAATCGTAACTCTAGAAAACTAAATTAACCTAACGTAACCTAACCTAGCTTAATCTAACCCACAATATACTTCTCGATAGAATGTCAAGTCGATCACGTGTCGTTAGACCGAAATAGATGGCGATAAAAGAAAACTATTTCACTCAACTCGACTAAATTTTACCTAACCCAGTGCGACCAAACCGGGTACAATGTAAACATAATTTAACTCAACTCAAACAGATATAACCCAAGTTAATCTAATAACACGTAACCTTTTTTGCAAAGGTAACAATCACAAGTTTCTTCAACAGCATTTTTATTGAAGTATTCAATTCACGACGATGAAACTTTATTGTTGGTGAAAATGTATCTATTTTCTCGAACGAAGATGACGAAAGTAAAATTGCTCTTATCTATATTCAAATTTTGCTGCGCACATCTTCCCACACACACACACACACACACACACACACGTGTGTGTGCGTATCTCCGCATAAGCGAGGTACCGACATTTTTAAATCCATATATTTAGAAAACGAATTAATGAAACCTAATTTAACGTAACCTAACCTAACCTTTGTGCGATCGAGCCGAGAAGGGTGTGATAAGTGTTTTGGACGCAACTGAGTGCTCGAGGGGTGTTTTTTGTAATTAAATAGCGAGGTACTAGCTAATCTATTTTAAACTAACCTAACTAAACCGTAACTAACCTATTTCTAGAAATTTTTATGTGAATATTTTAATTTTCCGAGGTACCAAACGTGTTACTTCACAAAAGAATTACCCCACTCTATCTGTGAATTATCATACACTCGACCACGCTTATGCACAGTTGCTTACGTGCACACACACACACACACACACATATATATATATATATATATATATACCTTTGGTAACCTTTGGTTAGCTTCCGCCCGAATTGTTCATTCTGACGAAGGTCAAGCTTTTCACTCCACCTTAGACCTACAGTTTAACGTGGAATCCGAACCACGCCCCATCAGCAGCCCAGCGTCTTAACCACTAGGCCACCTAGGGTACCCATTTATCTACCAAGTTCAATGTTCCCTCTAAGGTGTGCGCGTGTGCGCGCGCACACGCGTTGTGAAACCCGCGCACACAGCAAAATAAAATGCGCACAGGCTCAAGCGTATCATGAGTCACGACAGTAAATGAAGTAATTTAAAAAATATACCGTCACACAAGGTCTGACCATTTGCATCAACATACTCTATAGTCGCTCTTTTAAGTATGATATTAACCCCTTCCGCCCGACTTCGCCGACGTCCGCGCAATTACGCAATACAGATTTTTTTTCCTCTATGTATTTGCATTTTTTTTCTTGTATACATTAACGCATTGAATATAAACCTTCTCTTTCTTATTTTTGCATAAAAATGAATAGTAATTATCTCATAATTCATAAAAAATAAAATTATTTTTTATTTTATTCCTATTTTGTGAATGGATAAAATCATATATTAATCTTGATAGTCTATTTTAAATTTCTAAATGCTAAAAATTGTTTTGAGAAATGATAACTAAAATAGTCATTTTCAATTAATGTTATTTTTATTTTATTTCTTTGTTTTGTTGAATTTTATTTTACTATTTTTTATTTTATTCATATTTTTAGAATGGATAAAATGGTGCTCTTCCAATATGTGCTCTACCGCGAAACTGTGATCTACCATATTCCAATACGTGCTCTACCGTGAAACTAGCCTTATAAGGCTAAGTAACAAAAATATCATGACTTAACCTAACCAATCGTTAGGTCAACTATATGCCCTTGACGATTGGTTAGGTTAAGTCGTGATATTTTCGTTAGTTAGCCTGGAATATGGAATATTAGTTGGAATATGGTAGATCACAGTTTCGCGGTAGAGCACATATTGGAAGAGCACCGATCAAGCTATCACCTTATGGAAATAATATTTATTAAGTAGTTAATATTTATACAGGGTGTACATAAAGTCAGGATCTATTTTTGTGAAATAATTATTTTTTCTATTTTTCTTTTCAGAAGCCCTTAGAATGAATACAGAAGAGCGTGTGGCAATAGTAATTTGGCGAATCGAGGGAAAGAAATACAATGACATCAGAGAGAAGTTTAGAAGGAGATTTCATAAGCCGGGGCCAATAGACAAGACAATACGAAAATTGGTGAACAAATTTAAACGAACGGGATCTGTAAATGATGAAGCAAGATCAGGACGACCGTGTATGTCAGATCTTACCGTGAATGCAGTACGCGGAATTATCAATGAGGAGCCACGTACGTCCGTTCGTGCTGCATCACACAGACTCGGCCTCCCGACGTCATCTGTGCACAAAATTCTGAAAGTTAATTTGCAGAAGAAAAGCTATCATTTGCAGGTTTTACATGATTTACATGAGGAAGATTTCCCTCGACGAAGTGCTGTGTGTGCTGATCTCGTAGAACAAATCTGGAGTGATAATTTAATGGACAACATTCTCTTTAGTGATGAAGCCACTTTCCATACGTGTGGAAAAGTAAATCGCCATAACTGTCGAATTTGGGCAGATGAAAGACCGAATGATTTCGCCCAAAATTGGGAAAGAGACTCACCTAAAGTTAATGTCTGGATGGGTTTAACAAAATCTAAGGTTTATGGTCCTTTTTTCTTTGCTGAAGCTACATTACGGGGCTTATTTATCTGGACATGTTGCAGCAATTCCTTGAACCTCAGCTGATTGGGGATAGGATTGTTAGTACCGTCGTCTATCAACATGATGGTGCTCTTTGTCACTATGCCAAAATTGTTCAGGATTATCTAAATGGACGTTTTCCAAATCGCTGGATCGGACGCGGAAGCAACAGACCTTGGCCAGCGAGATCACCAGATTTTACCCCTTTAGATTTCTTTGCATGGGGCTTTATCAAATCGCACGTCTATCAGACGAAGATTACCAGTCTTGAAAACTTACGTACACGTATACGAACTGCTGCAGATAACATAACCCCGCAAATACTCCAGAATGTGTTTAAAAATGCTGCGGAACGATTTGAGCTGTGCAGGGATACTGATGGGCGTCACGTCGAATCCTACTCTTAATTATTTAATAAATGTTACCACTTTATCATTTTATGATTGAATTCCATATAATTTCCAAGTGCGTCACAAAAATAGATCCTGACTTTATGTACACCCTGTATATATTTCATTTTGAAGATAATAGCGCTCAGAAAAGTTTGCACAATTTTTCACCATGAATCTAAATGTATGCACAACGAAAATTTCTTGCGCACACGGACTAAAAAAAATTAGAGGGAACATTGCTACCAACCACTTTCTTTATTGTGTGGAATATATATATATATATATATATATATATATATATATATATATATATATATATATATATATATACAGGGTGGGTAAAAAAAAGTGACCCCTTAGAGGTAAACTGTCATATTAAAAAAGAGTAAGGGGACTAGAGCTCCCAAACTTCATAGATGCTTATCTTAGCATGTTGTTCGTCTTAATTGAGAAGTTGCTCGATGTGTCCTCCTTCCTGTTCAACGCAGGCCTCCAGATGTGGACGCCACTGATCAATACACCTGTTTACATATCGTTGAGACACCTTTTCCCAGCCGAGCAGAATTCTTTCGCGTAGTTCATCTACGTCTCTTATATTGGTAACAGGGATGTAAACTTTGGACTTCAGGGCTTCCCAAACACCATATTCTAGTGGTGAAAGATCGGGGCTACTAACCGGCCACATATACATATATAAAATCTGGTGTTTCGTTCTCAAGGAATGTGGCAGTTTGTCGTGCTCTGTGAGCAGGGGCTCTATCTTGTTGGAAAGTATATCTTTCACTCTATCTAACTGATATTCGACGAATTAGTGTTGAAAGATATACTTTCCAACAAGATGGAGCCCCTGCTCACAGAGCACGACAAACTGTCACATTCCTTGAGAACGAAACACCAGATTTTATCGAACCCAATATGGTGTTTCGGAAGCCCTGAAGTCCAAAGTTTACATCCCTGTTACCAATATAAGAGACGTAGATGAACTACGCGAAAGAATTCTGCTCGGCTGGGAGAAGGTGTATCAACGATATGTAAACAGGTGTACTGATCAGTGGCGTCCACATCTGGAGGCCTGCGTTGAGCAGGAAGGGAGACACATCGAGCAACTTCTCAATTAAGAAGAACAACATGCTAAGGTAAGCCTCTATGAAGTTTGGGAGCTCTAGTCTCCTTACTTTTTTTAATATGATAATTTATCTCTAAGGGGTCACTTTTTTTTACCTACCCTGTATGTGTATATATATATATATATATATATATACTGATAAAATGTTTCTTAAAATCCAAAAAAGCTTTCTGAAAATTCAGATAATTAAACTTTTTAATGATACCAAAAAAATATATTTTCTCCAAAAATAAAATATATCCTCTAAAACTCAAAAAAAAAAAAAATTCTACATAGGTCTTAAACATAGTTTTTCTTGTGAAAAAGAAAATTAATTGTCTGGATTTTAACTGTTTCTTTTGTAAATTTATAAAGAAATCTCTTCTCAGTGTGTGTATATATACATATATATATACACGAGTATATATGTTACACGCAGACTGTGCATGGAAGAAGAAACGCTTGTAAGATATTAAATTCACTTTGTTCCGTGCAGTCTGTGAGTAACATGAAAGTCATCTCAGGGTACCATTCTGAGTTGGATCACATTAAACAGACGCGTTAAGTGCCTCGAAAAGTGGACGCTCAAAGTTTCCGGGTGAGGTTTAAGTGTTAGATTTTAGCTTAAAATACAAAAGTTACCCTTTTTCTTTGATGGGAAGTCAATCCAACGTAAATTCAACGAGTTTCTTGCGAATAATGAGGTTCTGAATGTAGCTATCCAGGTTAACTTTAAATTCTAGATCCTGTCCCAAAGCAGGGTCCTCTTTACTTAGCAGATAACTGGTGAAGGAAGTTATATTTTGGGGTCCCTTCGCTCGTGATCCGTTGCCCACATGGGGCTTCCATTATGAAAAAGAAAAACTTTTGTATTTGCCATTTACTATTACTTATTCGGACCATAATGGATTTAATATCCCAGAAAGGTTCTTTGTTCCATGCACAGTCTGTGTGTAACATAAAAATTATCTCAGGAGACCATTCTGAGTGGTATTGAATTGGATTGAATTGAATAACCTTTATTAACAATAAAATAAATACATTGTTTTTACAATTTACATTGACATAAATAATTGTGAAGCTGGACTACTTACTTTATTTTATATAACCCTTAAACTTTAGGCTTTACTGGGCTCTTAATTAAAAATAAAACAGCTAGTTATTATTAATAATACATTAACCATGAATAAGAATGTATTAATTAGGGTATGCATTAATCTGAAATTATTTTTATCGGTATAACAAATGCAAACTCATTATTGAAAATATTATACCAATACCATACAAAGAAATCAATATTACACACGAGAGATAAGAGATGAACAATCACAAGTAATGTATCTTTAATCCTAGATTATACACGAGAAATGAATAAACGATAGTAATGTACAATTGTACATGAACCTCGTAATATATATATATATATAATATATATATATATATATATATATATATATATATATATATATATATATATATATATGGGATGAATTTCACAATTAAACACGTGAAATAAATGAATGGTGCAAAGCCACAAGGAAAAGGAAAAAGGATGCCAAGGCCTTTCGTGTATTCAGAAGTACACTTCATCAGGATTCCCTGACGAGGTGTACTTCTGAATGCACGAAAGGATTTGGAATAATTTTTCTTTTTGCTTGTGGGTTTGTATCATATATATATATATATATAAAGAAGGACAAGCTTGTCACTTCACCTTAGACCTACAGTTTAAGGTGTAAAAAGAATCCGAACGGCGCCCCACCAGCAGCCCAGCGTCTTAACCACTAGGCTACCCAGGGTACCCATTTATCTACCAACCAATTTCTTTATTGTGTGGAAGGATGAACAGCTGGGTTTTACTGTGCGCCACCCGTCGTCACCGGGTCTCGATCCTGGGGCCGATAGATTCGTTGTCAGCGATGCTAACCATTACATCACCGATACGCATATATACACATACATATATATATAATATATATATATATATATATATATATATAAAACATCATCCCCCTCGAACGGCCCTAACATCAAACGGAGATTCATGCCTCTTATACAGTGTCAAGTGCCAATCCATTGGCACTGACCTTTTTAATCCGCATAGGAAATCAATTTTTTTTTAGGTTAGTGATTAACTGCGTGTAACAGGTTTCCTATAGCTGCCCAAATATCTATATACACAGAAACTATGTATGTATGGTATGACACACACACACACACACACCACACACATATATATATATATATATATATATATATATATATATATATATATAAAATTCTGTTCTATAGAAACACATCGACTCTGTCCTTTGTGGACCGTACATTTCTGCTCTCGTGTCTTACTTCGGAATCCACTTTAAGATATTAAATTTATAGTACAGAAAAGTCCAGTATATTTCTGCATTTTATTCCATTCCTCGCTATTATTTGACATATATTGTATAAGAAAGCATAAATGCTGGTCTCTTTGAAATACTGATTTATAGTTAGTAATACATGTCGCTGTTGAATGGAGGAACACACAAATCATGTAGTTTGAAACTGCTCAAAAGCGGTAAGCATTAAACATATATACTGTAGTAAATGGCTTCCAATTTTTTTAACGTGTATATATATATATATATACACAACGACGGTACATTTTATACAGAGTGTCTGAAAATTTTCAGAGACCAATCCACATTCATATAATTGTGCTCAAAGAGAAAACAGTCTTTATGCAATGAAAGAAAGCACAACTATACACATTTTCCTGTTTTACGCTAACATGATGATCCTCTCCTTACAGCGCAGACGAAGGGTTCTCCAGTACTTACCCCACAAACGTTGTTGTAGCGAGCAGCGGAGTCTGCACTCATATTCCTCCTGGTATTTTCAAGTCCACTTGTCGTATAGACATCACCTGGTACCCGTTCGACGACCAAATATGTGATATGAAGTTCGGTTCTTGGACATACGACATGTCAAAGGTAGGATGATCTAGTCACGAAGCTTTTTTAGCTTTAGGTCTCTCATATGAAAAACATTTTTCGCCCTAAATTAAAGAATAAAAAGGAGTGTATATATATATATATATATATATATATATATATATATATACATACATACATACAGTATGGTGATATTATTAGGATTACACAAACAAAGTCGAATTTCTCAAAGTCGACATTCAACCTCACAAGTCGCTTTTATTCCATTTTGACTTATTCAAATATATGCAGTGAAAATAACTAATTTTAAACTTTTCAGCCTTTCACTTAAGCTACGAACGCATTGATTAATTAAAATATAAGCTAAGCTAAACGAAATTAACCTAACCTAACCTAACCTAACACAATTTAAGTGGTAAATTAAATGGCAAATTTAATATATCCATATTCCCTTCTAATGCCTTTGCTGTATCAAATTACACTGTACAAACTTTTGGAACACCCCGTATTAACGAAGAAAAATATATACGTATATGAATATTAATATTAATATACATATTTTTACGTTAACACCCCCAAAATTTAATTATCAGTTAAGAAAATGAAGGTAAAAACAAAGTAAACCCATTTGACCATTTTTACTTAATTAATCTTTGCTGCTTCGGAACTCAAAATTTACACAAGTTTCCTATTTCTTTGCATTTAACATGAGAGGAAATGTAGCGGAGAAAGGGTAACTCTCGAAAATTTTGATAAATTAGCCCTTCGTAAGGCAGAACAACAGGGTGACACACAATCAGTTCACTATTTTAAAAATTAATTATATAAAAACCAGTGTATCATATTTGTAGACCTTCTTTACGACTCTCTTACAATGTTTACAGTTAAGATTTACAGGTAATTACTTTATAGACCAGAAAGAAAAACAATTACTCTCATTACCAAAGCACTTGAAATAATTATTTTCTCCTTATATATACATATATATATATATATATACATACTGTATTTAGTTTAATTTGCCTGTAATGTAGTCTTAACAATTATCATTGCTTGTGCATGGTTTATCAGGACCAATAAGTCAGGTTTTTGTTTCAATTTTTAAGTCTTACAAATCACTTATTTTTCTTCATTGAATCTCGTGCGTTCATCCAGTCTAAAGCTTGCTCTACACAAACTGAACCAAAAAGCCAAAGTGGTGTAATTTGGAGTTTACATTGATTGCAAGCGTTTATAATTAATTTTTAAAGGTAACTTCACTCAAGTATATATTGTCTGTTTGAAAATATTCTATAAAGTTTATTTTACTGTAAAAAATACTAATAATTGAAAAAAAATAGAGATAATAAAGGATTCTTCATAATTTTTACAGTTTTATATGTTTTTAGTAATTGTAAATGAACGTTTCTTAATATATTATATTTTTGTTATATTAAGAACGTTCTTTAATATATTATATTCTTAATATATTAAGGACGTTTCTTAATATATTATATTTTTAATATATTAAGCACGTTCTTTAATATATTATATTCTTAATATATTAAGGACGTTTCTTAATATATTATATTCTTAATATATTAAGAACGTTTCTTAATATATTAACTGTTTCTTAATATACCAAATCTATTTCTATACGTATCTATTTCTATACGTTTCTATCGTATAAAGTTTCGATATGATAACACGAAAATAACATTAGAACGTATTGTCAAAAAGACAGCATCCGTAACTCAGTGTCTAACACCATTTCCCAGTAAGTGAACTGAAGACATTGAGGTCGGGGGTTCGAATCACGATGTTGCTGGTAATAATAATAATACGGGAGTCAGAGCAATGGACTGCATTAGTTGGCCTGAGCCCTGTGCCAGTTTCTAGAGACCCTCCTGAGTGATTATTATTAATCTCTAAATACAAAACATACGCAAATTAAAACTAAAATGTTATAAATTACTTTATAAATGTTGAAATACGTAGAATTCAAAGAATTATTATTATTATGATTATTATTATTATTATCAATAAAATAACGACGTCAATTGGACTGAAAGTAGATTTGGACCAATATTCTTCTTTAGTGGAGCTTCACTACACCTGTGAGCGTAAAAAATAACTGTTTTCGTTTTGTTTTTTCACTTTTATTTCATTCTCAAGTTGTTGTTTTTTTTTTTAACTAATTCGACATCAGTGAAAATGTTCTTTCCTCAAGTTTTAATTACATCACGAGTTTTGAAAAGTGCTGAACGAAGCTAATGGCGAGTATTGCATGTAATTGGTCCCATCCCAGTCACCCTCATTACCATTTCAATCTTCGTTCAAGAACGATAAATCCCAAAAGGGGAATCTCAAATCACAGATTTACTACTTTAAGTTAGAATCCTCATACACAATCCCCTTTGGGACCATAATTGCGTCATACCTCTCTTTTTACATTTTTCTAAATTTGGAATTTCCATTTTGAGTATTACCACTTTCGTATAACGAATGGGACTAAGAATGGCGTCAAGTGGGAAGTAATCTATGATATAATATAATATATATATATATATATAATATATATATATATATATATATATATATATATATATATTATATATATTGTGGAAAAGTGTTTCCACAAGAAAATAAATTTATGTTAAAATTTGAAGATATCATTCTGTTTGTATAAATTAAAATATTAATCTTTTAAAAGATATTATTCTGTTCATATAAATTAAAACATGGTGCCGTTAAATTTTTAATACAGTACAAAGTGTCTCAATGCCCAGTGGATCATCTGGCCTTTGTCTAACCCTAACGAAAACAGTGTTGCCACGTCTATAATCTTAAACAGAGATTTCTAAATTCTAAATGTTCTTTTCGATTAAAATAAATCACATAAAGAAGTTAAGTGTAAAACTACGATTATATATATATTCTCTTGCTAATATCGAATTATATAAATGCTTTTGCTAATATCATTGTTAGACAACCTTTGCAATCTTAAGAATCTTTTGTAAACGTGGAACCATGGGAGTTTCTTCAGGGCAGAGTGCAAACGCCTTGAGAGAAGGAGTCTCGCCTCGGCCTTCAAGGAGAGTGAGTGTTTTGCCCTTGGGCCAGCCAGTTGGCTGGGCCTCGTAGCTTTTTGATGTAAGCATTTATTCGTTAATAACTCTCTAAACAAGTGTAGTGAAAAGGATTTGATTCTCTAATTACTCTGTAGTGTAAAAGAAATCTAGTATTTTAAAAAGTGTTTCCAAACCTTGGAAATAAAGGCTACAAAGGAAAACTCGTCATTTTATATCCTTCAACGAGAGAAGTATTCCACTCCCTCAACGGACTGAGGGAGGGTACGCCATTGAGCGAAGGTACAAATTGTTTTATCGTAACTCGCAGTCAGATTAAGTAAGTACGAAAAGAAGAACCGTGGACGTCAGTCAGATTAATTAAACGGTATAAACTTCCTTGTTGGTGAGAAGAAGCGACTGAGAATACCTTAAAGGATATCGTCATATCCGACATATATATATACATATACACACATATATACACTGTGATGAATAAAACCACGAAGGAAAGGAAACACAAAAAGGTGCTCAAGCGCTTTCGTCTAATGACATCCTCAGGAACACTGAAGTACATAAAAGGTTACGGCCTATATATAGGTTACAGAAAGAAAATAAATAAATAACATACATACACACAAACATATATATATATATATATCTACATACATATCTACACACATACATATATATATATATATATATTATATATATATATATAATATATATATATGCAATAAACGGAGAAGTAAAATAAAAAAATTAAAATTAAAAATTAGAGGATTAACAAAGAGCATACAGATTTGTAAGGAAAAATATCGATTTTTAGCACAAGATCAAATGAATTATAAAATACAAATTTATACTGGAAATCTGCCCGGGTTTTAACACTTTGCCTTTTAGAGTCAAGTTTCGATATATATAAAAATAAAATGAAACTTCGACTCTAAAAGGCAAAGTGTTAAAACCGGGCAGATTTCCAGTATAAATTTGTATTTTTATAATTCATTTGATCTTGTGCTAAAATCGATATTTTTCCTTACAAATCTGTATGCCTCTTTGTTAATCCTCTAATTTTTAATTTATTTTTTATTTTACTTCTCCGTTTATTGCATATATATATATATATATGTATGTGTGTAGATATGTATGTATGTATATATATATATATATGTTTGTGTGTATGTATGTTATTTATTATTTTTTTTTTCTTTCTGTAACCTATATATAGGCCGTAACCTTTTATGTACTTCAGTGTTCCTGAGGATGTCATTAGACGAAAGCGCTTGAGCACCTTCTTGTGTTTCCTTTCCTTCGTGGTTTTATTCATCATAAATATTTTTCACGTGTTACTTTCGTGAAATAATTTTCATATACACTGTATATTTATATATTTTTTTTTTTCATATATGTATATATAGTTTTATATATACAGTATATATTTATATACCTCGTTAACCTCGTTGCGGTTCCGTGCGTCGGTCTCTCTTCACACGAAGGTCAAACTGGTGGCTCCGCCTCTAGGCCTGGCTTAGTGGAGGAGCGAGTTGCTCTCTTGCGCTCTCCACCGCACATAGCCAGGTACACCCGGCTCATCTGTTACAGTCCTGAGCCAGACATCTAGTCTTCTCTTCAAGACTTCAACTTTTACCCCTGTAACGTTTCTGAGGTCCTTAGGAAGCTGGTTAAAAAGTCTTTTCCCCCTGAGAAGTGACAACCAAGCTATTTTCCTTCAGTGTTGAGGAGGTCCCTTGTCGGGCCTTTAATTTGGGAACACTACACATCCTGCCTTTCCTATTTTTCAGTGTTGTTTGAATGGTAATTGGGTTTAGTTTGAGGTTTGGTACCAGTTTTTCAAT
The DNA here is from genome assembly GCA_023014485.1 of Bathynomus jamesi. NCBI lineage: Eukaryota > Metazoa > Arthropoda > Malacostraca > Isopoda > Cirolanidae > Bathynomus > Bathynomus jamesi. Next base: position 701,142 of record JAJOZX010000057.1, read on the forward strand.
CATTTTCCATATGTAGATTATGGTGTACCTCTCTCTTCTTCTTTCCACGGAGTACAGATTTAGATTACGTAGTCTTTCCCAGTAGTTGAGTTCTTTGCAGCCATCAATCTTGGCTGTGAAATATCTCTACGTTTCTTCTAGTTTATTAAATTCTTCCTTTTAATATGAGGACGTCAAAACTGAGCAGTATTCAAGTTTTGGTATGATCAGTGTTCTCAGCGGGGGAATCATTACTGTCTTGTCCCTCCTTTTGAACGTTCTTTGTACCTGTCCCGCGACTCTTTTTGCTTTGTTTATTGCTATCTGATTTTGTGTCTCGAATTTGGCATATTCTATCATTCTTACCCCCAAGTCGACCGTTTTGTGCTTGTCTGAATTACCTGTCTATCTGGAGCATAATATGCAGTCTGTTTAATTTCCTCATTTCTACCATATCTCAAGAGCTGAAATTTCTCGGTGTTAAATGTCATATTGTTGTCTTCTGACCATTTGTATGGGGAATATATATATATATATATATATATAATATATATATATATTACTTTTAAGCGCCGTGCGCGCACACACAAACACACACACACACACACACACACACACCACACACACACACACACACATGACGAAAAACACTAACTAGAATAAAATACAAGTAATATTTATTGTATTTTATACTGCTATTATCTTGAAATATTTATTTATCATAACACTGATCATGGCATTCATATTAGGAATTTTGTTATGAGGGGTATAAGATTCAGTATATAAGGGTATGAGATTCAGTATATGAGGGTATGAGATTCAGTAATCGTGAGTGTCGATGTTATTCATGTCTTGTCGACCAAATAGATTCAGCTGTTTGCAATTAATTAAGAAAATTCTTGGTTTACGTCCTCTGGTTGTCCCCATTCATGAATTCTGTTTTGCGCAACAACAAGACAAAAAACAAAGACCAGACACAGAATCATAAAAACGAGGAAAAAACATCAACACTAATTTCAGACACTGAAAATAAGCAAGGAAATTAATTACAGTAAAATGTACTTTATTTTGAAATACTACAAAGCAGTCTTAAAACCAACACACCACACACACACACACACACACACACACACACACCAATCCTAAAGGCGTCTGTAAATGAGATGAGATGAAACTAAAATAAATTCGCTGTAAATATTTTATATTATATAAAGGTAACACTGCTCAACAAAGATTTTCTCTTTTTGATAAATGTGGGTGATTCTTATGTTTTTTTTCATGCTGATTACGAACATGAAAACAGATGTTTTCTATCACCCACAGTTTTTGAGGGATTTTCAATTTAAAACTCTTTGAGAACGAGAGAGCATTCCTCAGTTTTCATCATAATACAAGATTTATTGTTAGTCATTTATTTTTTATAAAATCTTTATATTATGCATATTATTATTTATATTTACATGTTTATATATAATATGCATATATTTATTTAAGTATACAAAGTAGGAGATCAAGACAAAGTCATGTATGTTGTGTTTCTTAAAAGGTTAAAAGGTACTCATTCTTCGGATCACCTGACGATCCGTCACCCCAGCCTTTTTTAATTAGTTTTATAAGGCTAACTAACGAAAATATCACGATCGAACCTAACCAATCGTCAAGGGCGTACAGTTGACCTAACGATTGGTTAGGTTAGGTCGTGATATTTTCGTTAGTTAGACTTATAAAGCTAACTAAAAAAGGCTAGGGTGACGGATCTTCAGGTGATCCCATTCTTCAATGCCTTTTGCGGTCCCAATGGTATGAAGAGAACAAAGAGACCACTCGACTGATTGCTACTTCTGTTTAACGAAGATAAGTGGACATTCCTCAAAATGTAAACATGCGATTCAATATCCTAATTTAATGTCAGCCATGAAACCTCTTTCACAGTGTGACGATTTGCCGGTACCAAAACTACCAAAGACATGGACCTTAGATGATGATGAACTTGATGATGAATCTTGTAATGAACCTTTGAACAGACAAGATGACATGGATACACAATTTCAACCACCTTCATCGGATGAACCTCATTTAATTTCTCAGTCAGAATTAAATGATCTTGTCAGAGAGTTGAATCTCTCTAAAAATCAGGCTGAGCTTAGGGTCTATCTTAAAAGGTTGGAATCTCTTACAAAAGACAAAATATAATAATTTCGTAAGCGTCAGACACACTTCACATCGTTTTTCTCTATGGAAAATGATTTAGTGTATTGTAATGATGTGAACACTCTCATGTAGGAACTTGGTCGAGAGCACAATCCAAAGGAATGAAGGCTTTTTGTCGATTCATCATAGTTGAGTTTGAAAGCTGTACTACTGCACAATGGTAAGGTTTATTCTTCGGTTCCGATTGCACATAAAGTTTATATGAAGGAATCATATGACAATATGCAGTTACTTTTGAAACATAGTGACTATGATAAACCTCCTGGCATATTTGTGGTGATCTGAAAGTGATTACACTTCTCCTCAGCTTACAGTTGGATACACAAAGTTCTCTTGTTTCCTATGCGAGTGGGACAGCCGAACTAAGGGAAGTCATTGTACGCAGAAAGAGTGGTCACTTCAACAAAATTTGGTTCCAGGACAGAAAAATGATGCCCATCAACCCCTAGGAGATCCAGCAAAAGTCTTCTTAACACGTATCCATATCAAACTTGGTTTAATGAAAAATTTTGTAAAAGCCATGAATAAAGACAGACCCGGATTTCTATATCTAAAATAGAAGTTCCTTAGAATGAGCGAAGCGAAAATCAAAGAAGGCATTTTCGTGGGTCCACAGATCAGAGAAGTGATGAAAGACTGCATATGATGAGTCTTTGAATGAGGTTGAAATAACAGCATGGAAAGCTTTCAAAGAAGTGACTACGTCACTACGAGTTTTCTCGGCAGCGTCAAATCAGAAAATTATGTTTCCCTGGTGGAACAAATGCTTAGTGTTTACCATGCATTTCCTACATTCCCACCTGGACTTCTTCCCATCAAACCTGGGCGCTGTCAGCGATGAGCATGGTGAAAGATTTCATCAGGATATATCAACCATGGTAAAGCGGTACTGAAGAAGATATAACCCCAGTATGTTGGCCGACTACTGTTGGACATTTATAAGGGAAGCCCCCTAGTACTAGTTGTAAGCAAAAATCAGCTGCAAAAACATTTTAGTTAAGGTACTCTTCTTTTTTGTACGATTAAATATAAGAAAGAGTAAGAAAATCTGTCAATTTTCATTTGCATTTCCTTCGAAATTGGTGAGGGATAGAAAAATTATCTTTTCAAATTTGTAATCAGCGAAAAAAGGTACATTGAAATCACATAAATTCATTCGAAGGAAGCAAAAAGTTCTATTTTGTCGTTCAGTGTAATTAGTATTAAAAATTAATTCAAAAGAAAACATAATGAACTTTGTTTTTTTTATATAACCTAAAAACTTCTATATTTTTAAATTAAATTGCCTCTTATGAAAATACTACCAATTAGATTATCAGAATGAAATGAGAGGCCCCAAATTGTTTGCTTATCCAAGTAGTCGTGACTGACCTAAGGCATGGCTCGGCTAGACATCGATACCTTATAATAAGTTTGGAGCTATTGAAGAATAGGGACCCCAGCCTTCTTTAGTTAGGCTTATAAGGTTAACTAACGAAAATATCACGACCTAACCTAACCAATCGTTAGGTTAACTGTACGCCCTTGACGATTGGTTAGGTTAGGTCATGATATTTTCGTTAGCTAGCCTTATAAAGCTAACTAAAGAAGGCTGGGGTCCCTATTCTTCAATAGCTCCATAAGTTTTTATATCATCTTTATATCAGTTTTTATATCATTTATATCGTTACCTTTCATATATGGGCTACGTCATGCCTATATCGAAACACCGCTTCCCGACACATCAGCAAAGCGACATTGGGTCTGGATAGTAGTTGACTGGGTGACCACCCTCTGTGTACAAGTAATGTAACAACCTGAGGTTCAGATACCACGTAAAGCTGTTAGTCCATTCCGTCATATGACCCCTTATCATTACAAAGGAGGTTAAACAATCCGAAAACATTATTATCATTATATTATCATCACCAACATCATCATCGCTTTTTATAGATCTGCAGCATAGAAGTAACTACTGAAACAGCAAATACAGGTATGGTTTCCAAGCAACTCGATATACAGTATATCACAAAAACCTCCCCGAACGAAAAAAATTGTTATCATGAAGAACCAACTAACAGTTCGATTTAGTAAGTCTAGACTTTAAAGATTTTCGCTCGAGACGAAACAGTTTCCATGTAACGTGTAAGTGTAGAATTTGTTTACATTTTAGCGTATACTAATTTAATATTATATATTATTCATTTATTTTATATGAAAAAATAAGTTATCTGTACATGTTACGGCTATAGACATATGATAGATCAGAATAATTGAGGCAAACATACTTGACCAAACAAGAGTACAGATTAGGAGTTCCCGACTCCACGGGCACCATGATGCAGGTGGAGGGTTTCCTAGGCGCCCTTGTATTCCATTCAGAAACTCTATACTAGAATAATGAATGCCTTTAATCTGTGAAGACAAAAATTGATCATTAAAATTCTTTTCTGCAGAGTTAGAATACCATAAATCAATTCGTAACTTCAGAATTCAGGGCCGGCCTTGGCATAGGCGAATTTGCTGCTAGCTAAAAAAATAAAAGAAAAAGCTAAAAGATTACTCTCAGATGAAAATTACGGCGCACGTGTATGATATCATTATGTTAAAAACAAATTCGCATTCGTTTATGTATGACTGTTTCCCATTCTGTTAACCTTTTACTTCCCTCTGTCATTTTAAAGTAAAACGACAGCTGAATCATGCCATGAGTATATTGGCGCTCATAAGTATTCTTGCAGAGAAATATTCAGTTATATTCGTCCTTATCTTTTGTACCATGCAAAGGATAGTTAGGAAAAGTTTACCATTCGTTTGGAAAAATTTAACAAATAAAAAAATTACTTTAACTCCAACATAAAATGTAAAACATCAAAGAATTTGAGGAAAATAAAAAAAAGTTAAAATGCAAAAGTTTTCGTACATTTACTTACAAAGTTATTTAATACTTTGTATGTCCACCTTTTGCTTGAACGACTTCAATGATTCGTTTTGAGTATTTTTCTATAAGGTTTCGACAAAGTTTCTCAGTAGAAATTTTAGCCCAGCCTTCTAAAAAAAAAATGGCTGCAATTCAATCAGATTCGAAGGGTTTCTCTTGCGGATAGCTTTTATCAAATCAAACCATACATTCTTTATTAAATTAAGATCTGAGCTTTTGACTGGGCCACTCGAGAAGCTTGAAATTCTTTTGTTGAAGCCATTTCATGGTAGTCTTACTTTTATGTTTTGGATCATTATCTTGTTGCCGTACCCAATTGCGACCCATTCGCAACTCCCGAACTGAAGGCAATACATTTTCTTCGAAAATTTCCTGATATTCCTTCGAATTCAAGATTCCATTGATAACAAGTTTTCCTGGAACAGAAGCACTAAAGCACCCCCAAAGACGCAAACTACCACCACCATGTTTAACTGCAGGAAGGATTTTTACCTCGAACGTAGTATTTGCTCTTTGTTGCTCGTTGTTCCCGAATAATTCAATGTTTGTCTCGTCTGTAGAGAGAACTTTCTTCCAGAATGCAAATCCACCATTGTGATGATTATTGGCATACTTTAAACGGACTTCTTTGTGCGCTTTTCGTAGCAGAGGTTTTCTTCGTGCAACTTTTCCATGCAGATCATTCTTTCTCAATGTGCGACGTACAGTAGAGGGATGGACCTCGATCCTAGACATTCTTAATGTTTGGCAAATATCACCTGCAGTCACTCGTGAATTCGCATCAGACATTCTTTTAATCCGTCTAGCTGTACGTTCTGAAAACTCACGAGGTCGTCCACACCTTGGTAGAGTTTTGGTTGCTCCAAAGCCTTTCCATTTCTTTATAACTGCAGCAACCGTCGTAAATGGAATTCGAAGTTCTTCTCCTATTTTCCTATAACTCTTTGCAGACTGTATGCAACAATAACAGATTTCTTAAGATCTGTAGACAGCTCTTTACCACGACGACCAATTGCTTACTAATGCTTTGTACAGTCATCCGTCTTCCGTAAAGATTCATATATAAAATTCTAGAATTCAGAATTGCCAACAGTCTCTAATCAATAAACAACCAACTACTGAAATTTTTGTAAATTCTTTAAGCCAAAGGTGTGCACACAAAGTATTAAATAATTTTGTAAAACGTTTGCATTTTAACTTTTTTTATTTTCCTCAAATTCGTTGATGTTTTACATTATATGTTGGAGTTAAAGTAATTTTTTTATTTGTTAAATTTTTCCAAACGAACTTTTCCTATCGTATGCATGGTACAAAAGACAAGGACGAATATAACCGAAATGTTTCTCTGTACGAATACTTATGAGCACCACTGTAAATGAAAAATTTCATTGGCTGTTGGAAATTCCCCCAAAGATATTTTTTTTTTTATTGTATTAGAAACGATTTTCAGACTGTGCATACGGATAGGAGAATAACAGACGGTGTACTTTTATTCCACACGTTTATTTACTATTTTCACTATCTTTTCAGCTTGTTTGTTTATCAGCTAAAAGAAATCTGAAAAATATATAGAGTAACTAAATAAACCTAACATCACACTCGGGAATATCAACTAGCCTAATCCGAAATACTTAATAATTTATTTTCCCTATCTTCCAATGTATTAACGTAAAGGTCGATAAAAATGGCGGCTGATGGTCACGTGACTAACTCATTTTCGCCAAAAGGCCAAAAGGCCAATTATATTGGGTAGAATGAGTGACAAAAAGTTAAATGAATGAATGTATTATCCTCGGGCAGACAACCGTTGAGAACAAGTATGTTCCTTAATTCCATTATAAGAATTTAGTTTACATTTGCAGTAGTTCATTCCTAAATCTCTTATCTTTGTTTAATATCATAATAATCAAATTTTTTTCGATATTATTTCTCAGCCAATTTCTGAATAGCATCAAGACTCAATAAGACGAAAAATTCTCGTTGATTTTAGGACTAAAATAATTTCTAGTAAAATAAAACGTGACTTATCGTAATCAATGTCTAACAACTTGTTATTCATCTCTTTGACACCTCTTTAAGCTTAGACAGTTTATTACATGCTAGGATCGGTGTAACTACAGTGACGACCCCCCCGCCAACTGTTCGACCCTGGGTTCCATCTACACTAAAAGAGGCTGAAATTCACAGAAGATTATCTGTACAGTATGTTGAACAATTTTTGCCACAGCGGAGCGTGTACGAATGGATCGAAATATTCAAAAATGACCGAACAAGTGTCCCCAACTCAGAATGTTCAGGCCGGCCGTCTACATCGACCACTAAGTCGACATTTTTTCGACATTTTTTAACATTTCACAATAATGTGAGAAATGTCTACGTTAACATTTCAATAGCGTTTCGAATTTTACTGACAATTTCAATTACTGTGGCAGTTTGGTAGTTTTTCCAAACTGAAGTTAATAAAAAACTATCCACGCTTAACCATGTCGCAAGAAAGACATGTCAACCATGTCAACTGAAAATGACATTTTCCAGAATTTTGATTACTTTTCAGCCCAACTCTCTAACGTAAGAGTTAATCGGTATTTTCAATCCTTCATCTACTCAACCGGTCAACTTTAGAATAATCTTTCTCAATCCATCTTTCCCTCTGTCTATGAACTGCAACCTTCGCACTTGGCCGCTCCTTCCTACATATAAAATATATATACTGTATATAGAATATTATGCAAGATGACGCACGAATTTGAATTTTGAGCAGAAGCTGTGGGCATTATATACAGTGTATATATATATACATATACACACACACACACACACACACACACACAGTGTATATATATGTGAAAAAGAAAGAAATTGAATGAAACCATATTTGAAAAGGTGTGGCCAAAAAAAAAATGAAGAAAATATTTGTGCTGCCTGAAACAAAGAGTTAATTAAGTTAGCTCAAATGTTGTCATAAAGGAATGTATGTTTTTAATTTCGAGTAGTGTTATAAGTTCCAAGCATAGTTCCTAATTAAGAGCTTATGTAGTGAACGTGTTTCAGGTATAAACGGGGGAAGTTTTTCGGTTACGGTATTGCAGTGATGCAAATTGAAATATGGAAACAAAAATAAATAAAAGAGAAGATGAAGAAAAGTATTTGGCTAATGTTAAAAATATATAAAGCATACGGACTGTGCGTATATATATATATATATATTCCTTTTAATCATCTAATGACCACGAAAGAACGTTAAAATAAATTGAGGAGAGAGAAGAGAGAGAGAGAGAGTTGGCAGAAAAATATTATAAAAATATTATCAGAGTTCTATCCATGGGGCAATAAAAAATAACTGATTTAAAATATATACATATATACTCTAAAAAACAGTTAATTTTTAATCCTTTATGCTAAACGTTACCAAATTACCTTATTGTGTTAACTAATTAATACGTTACTAGGGTGTGACAAAAGTTGGTAACGTACCAACTTTTATTACGAATATTGAAAGAATTCTAATCTCTAATTATAGCGGTAACAAATGCGTTATTGCGGGAGATTTAAATATTGATCTCACAAGAGAACATTTAAATAATAACGCAAACTTCCTACACAACATTATGACTACATTTTGCGAGTAGTTTTAAATTAACTATTACAAAGCCAACTAAACTTCACAATGACATTAGAAATTCGACTCGCTTGATCAGATCTGGGTGCAGTCCCCGATTGACTGCATCTTGGGTATAATTATGTTAAAATCACGGATCACTTGACTTCGTACACCATGCTACTCACCATTTCTCTTCAAAGGAAACCATAAAAGTTGATTATAGATCTTACAGCTATAATAACAAATTAAAGTTCCTGAGAGAAATGCCAGCGTTTGACTGGACAAGAATAACCAAAAATAACCATGACATTGGAACAAAATTTCAAGCATTATCATTCTCAGATACACTAATGGATATATTCAACATAAATTTTCCTCTTAATTAAATCAAAAGTAATATCTAAAACTAAATACAATAATAACCAATGGATCACACCAGCACTCATTGTGAGTATTAAACGCGAGCATACACTCTTTAAACTATGGAAAACTGATATTATTACCGAGCAGACACGCAAAAATTACTGTAACAAACTAAATGCCGTCATTAAAACACAAAAGCAGATTATTATTGTTAAAAAATTTATGAACAAAAATTCAATCCAAAAAGCTATGGAACATGAAAGAGTTAATTAACACAAAAAAGGTTAAAATAAACCCCTTGTCCTCCCTCACACAAAGCGGAAATTCTTACAGTGAACCCAGAGACAATTAAATCATTAAACAACTTCTTTGCAAATATCGGTTCCAATACTGCAGCCTCGATCCCAATTACAGACATTCACAACCGACAATACATGCCACAACCAAATCTAAACTCCTTTTTCATTTTATCCAATCCTACCAAATGATATTTCTCTAGCAATAAAAAGTCTGAAAAATAAAGATTCTAACACCAATACGATGCCGGTAAAAATATACAAATTAGTGTCCAGTGAAATTGCAGTATCACTCAGTAAACTAATGACATAACAAGATGCCATAAATATGCTGTTAGAAAATATGTATCAGGACTTAAACAGCAAAAAACACTGCCTTGATCTTCCTCGACTTTCGCGTGAAATCTTATTGAATAAACTTCACATATATGGAATAAGAGGAAATATCCTCGATTGGTTTAAAATTTAAATCATATCTGTCAAATCGCCGCCATACATCAGATTAAAAGACACCTTATCCGACAAAGTGATGCTAACTAGTGGAGTCCCGCAAGGATCTATTCTGGGCCATTACTATTTCTAATTCACGCTAAAGATTTTCGTATCTCAACCACATTAAATTGCGTACAATACGCAGATGATACGACTTACTTCTTCCCATCATAACGCAGACTTTCTGATTAATGAAACGAACAGGCAATTAGAAAATGTGCATAAATGGATGTGCTAATAAACTTTTATTGAACCTGACAAAGTCATCTTATATGATTATTACCACAAAACTATCAAATAAAAATTGTGAATACTACTCTTGCAAGGGTGAACGAGGTTAAAGTACTTGCATTAATTTAGACGAAAAACTAAATTTCAAAAGTCATATACAACATATCAAATCCAAAATATCAAGATTTCTCTTCATGTTATTTAAACTAAAAGAGACTCTTCCTCAAAAAGCATTACGTACCCTTATTACTCCTTCATCCATCCACATTTATTATATTCCATTACAGTATCGGGTAGCTCAAAGAAATATATAAACATCCTTTGGAAGTAAGTCATAAAATTGTCTCTCGAATAATGAGAACAAAGTCACACTTCCTCAATGTTTAAAGAGCTAAATACTGTATTTTAAAACTAAGTGACTTATACAAATTCAATGTTGCACTTTTTGAACGTTTTCCTTCTGTTGGATATGATGATAGAAGAAGTTGGCAAAGACTTGGCGTGTAGTTGAGAGTTTGTAGCCTCCAATCGTAACTGATGTGTGAATTGTGTGATCTCCCAGCACACCTCCGTGAGCGCATCGTAGTGACGAAGAGATTTATATCTTCACTAACCATTACTCAAAACGTCAAGTCTGTACTGCCTTTTATAAAATATTACTCTGTGTTTACAGGTCTGAAATAAATATGAGTTCGCCATAAAATTTTTAATACAAAAAGTAGAAACAGTACACAAGAAGACCTGCAAACCACAATTTCGGACCTAACTAACAGTCAACAATACCTTACGACCGTTCTTTTTAAATTACGCAATTATATGGTACATGTCTGGTTGTAAACAATCGTCATACATCTGGCACTTCACAGAGTATGTAAAACTGTTTACTTAGCGTCTCCAGGCCCTTATAACGATAGGGTTTATATTGTTTGGGGGACAAAATCTGCTATTATATTTTTAACTATTAACGTGTCCCTCAACAACATTGACCAGGTCAGGTCAGGGTACTAGTATGAAATTCTTTCCAAAAGGATGAACTACCGTAATATATATGTATACACGGTGTCCCGAAAAAACTATATACTCTTTATAGCATCATATATTTAAAAATTTAAAAAACAAAAACAATATATTGTTATAGCAATTGCCAATGAAAGGTAAATTAGTAATCTAAGTGATCAAAATGTTATAGCGAGTTGTTTGCATATAAAATTTAATTAACTACGCCAAGTGCTCAAAATGTTCTCCGGCGGCATGAATGCACTTTTGAATGCGTCGACTAACTGATTCGCAGACATGGACTAATGTGGATGCTGTGATGGTCCCGCACTTTTCCCTAATTGCATCCTTAAGGTGTTCGAGTGTTGCAGGTCTTGTACCATAAACTGCATTCTTCAGGTAGCCCCACAAGTAAAAATCAAGTGGAGTCAAGTCCGGTGAACGTGGAGGATACTCAACGCTTCCTCTTCGTCCTATCCAACGATTAGACAACGTTTCATCGAAGTACCTTCTGAGATCACAATGATAATGAGGGGGTGCTCCATCTTGTTGAAAGTAGAAGTCGTCGTTTCCAAACAACTTCCGAACTGCAGGTATAATTTCTGTCCGCAGCATGTCGAGATATGCGGCACCGGTAACTGTCCCATTAAAGAAAAATGGTCCAACCAAACCCCTGGATGATAAACCACACCATGCTGTTAATCCTGGTAAATTAACATGTTTATCCACATAAATGTGTGGATTATCAAGTGACCAGTACCTGCAGTTGTGTCGATTTACTGTGCCATTCAGCTTGAAGGTAGCTTCATCAGACCACACGATTTTGTTGTATTGAAAGTGCATTCATGCCGCCGGAGAACATTTTGAGCACTTGGCGTAGTTAATTAAATTTTATATGCAAACAACTCGCTATAACATTTTGATCACTTAGATTACTAATTTACCTTTCATTGGCAATTGCTATAATAATATATTGTTTGTTTTTTTTAAATTATAAAATATATGATGCTATAAAGAGTATATAGTTTTTTTTGGGACACCCTATATATATTATGTAAAAAATTGTACATAGTTTGTAGTGCCTGAAAGAAAAGAATATTGCACGGTAAATATTTCGCAGAACACATCACCCGAAATTACATAGCAGATAATAATTTTCTGATGTATTGTAATGTGTTTTAACAGAATCTGATTAATTATTTTATCAGTTGTTTGTGCATTTGAGCGGGTTTTGAGATAAATAATTTTTTTCGAAGAAATAAAGGGTGTCCCAAAAGTCTTGGAGGGGTTTTATTTGGCTACAACTTTTTGTTTGGAGATAAAATAAAAAAAGGTTTGTAACACTTGAAAATATATTTATTGTGATTTTAATTACAAATTTAATATCTGATGAAAATCTTCATTTTCATTGCGTAAATCTAAAATCGCATTAGCGTACGTTATCCGACTCTGATGATCTTGTGGTTTAATTTCTTGAGCAAGTTGAATTTTGTACGGGTAAAGATTGATATCCTCTCTTAAAATTCGATGTAGGGAACTTCTTGAAATATTTCATTCCTGGCTGCGTCGTCGGACTGATGTGGATTTTCCTCAACGCTTTTACGAACCATCTCAACCAGAGTTGGACTTCGGCTTGTCCGAGGACGCCCAGTCCGTGGTTCGTTTCCCTGACCTTTTCCCATACGGAATTTACCAACGTACCGTCGAATAGCTCGATCAGAAGGAACAGAACGGGTGTTGAATTTTAATCGAAAAGCTCTTTCAGCGGCAACGATGGAAGAGTTGTTTGTCAAATAAAGTTCCACAATAGCCACTCTTTGTTGCACTGTCCAGGAGTCCATTTTCACTAATCGCAGCAAGGGTACTTTAATTAAAAAATAAAAATAATAAATCAATCAAAAAGAAAAAAGTTATAGCCAAATAAAACCCCTCCAAGACTTCTGGGACACCCTATATATATCTCAAAAGCTGCTCAATTTTACAAAAAACGGATATCGGATTCTGTTAAAACGCCTCAAAATACATCAAATAAATATTTTCTGGTATGTAATTTCATTTCCTTTATTGTAACCTAACCTAACCTATAAAATTACACATTTTTACACGCTTATTCTTACGGTCAATATAACTTATTATTGCTTATTACAATAGAAAATATTTCGGTCTTTTCTATAATTACACTCTTTTCCACAGTTCGAACATAAGCGAGTTTTTAATATCACACCGTGATTTGCAAAAAGATCCAAAGCTTTATCTTCGTCTAAGGCAGTGGTTCCCAACCTTGGTCCTGACCCAAATCAGAGTCCCGGGGATTCTTAAGCAGGGTCGCGAAGAGTCACTATATTCACTATTTCTTAATTCAGTTTATATTTATATATATATCTAAATTTTATCAAAAGCCTGAGGGTCGGAGGGTTGGTGGCCAATTTAGGGTCGCAGCAAAAAAAGGTTGGGAACCACTTGTCTAAGGCAACAAGAAGAATTAAGTCTTCAAAGTATAGTTCACAACCAGCACAGTTCATGGACGGTCACAGAAACACAGAAACAAAGATACAATTATTTTGCTGCCAATACTTTCGGCTGCCAATTTTGATTAGATAACATATTAAATATTAATTTTTTATCTTATTAATATTCATTTGCACAGCATATAAAACTTATTTTCTTTCATTATTTTTTACAAGAATTCTGAATATAGTGTTTTTATAAGGTTTAGGTGATGAGTTCCGTGGAATATTAACCTACTGCACGACCAATATCGCGACAAATATCGCAACGACTGTAACAATTATGATGATTGTACGTTCTGATTAAATTTAGAGTCTTGTCCTTTTTAAGTCAGATCTTGGTTCTTTTTAAAGTTTTCTGCATATAAGCTGACACCTTTGAGTAACCATTACTGGTTTTCCTAAGTCCATCATGTAACGTTTAAATTGATCTGAAAGAAGGTGTACTGTGTACAGTGGCGTAGTGAGGGAGAGGGGGCGAACGAGGCGGCTGCCCCGAGAGGCACTTTTTTGGGGCGACAAATTTGTTGGCAACAACAGTTACCATATACACATTTTGTGATAAATAAATTTACCAGATAAATGTAACACCATTACATATATAGGCGTTAAAGTAACGTGTAACGGTAAATCCGTTGCATAGGTCTAAAATGTAATGGATAAAGTTAACTACGGCCTTGTTTACCATGTAACGCGTAACAGCATCTACCGCCAATTTCAACTACTGCCTTTTTTTACTATGTAGCGCGTAACAGCATCTACCGCCAATTTCAACTACGGCCTTTTTTTTACCATGTAACGCGTAACAGCATCTACCGCCAATTTCAACTACGGCCTTTTTTACCATGTAACGCGTAACAGCATCTACCGCCAATTTCATTTAGCGATGCCCGTCTATCGTCTAGCCTTTATAGTTTTCGATTATATTAGCGATTTTATGTATTTTAAGCTTGACTTCGTTTTTCCTGCAATTTTGTTGTTTTAAACTAACTAGTGCAAAATGTACTATACGAGTATTTTATAAATTATCCTCTCAAGAAGTTTAATTTTTGTTTTTGGTTCCATCAATAATTTCATTGTAGCAAAAATGGTATTCTAAAAATTTGAAAAGATATCGAAATTAGGTTTTTGAACACTGGTCAACAATTTCATCGATAACATGAACGTTAAGTTTGGGTTTCTCACGTCACTCAGTTACCTGATGGACCCATCCAACGACAGCGACATTACCACGAAAATTCACCATCTCACAGAGATCTACGACGATATCATCGCCAGCGAGCTACAGAGGGAGATTCATCGTCTTCGTCGACGCATCAAAATGTATGAGGAAACCACTAGGAAGGAAACGATGGATTGGGAGGTACATGAAATCTTTCAATCTTTGCCTAACCTTCTCATCATACTGAGAGAACATTTCTCACCATGTGTGTGAACGTTGCAACGTGTGAGAGGAGCTTCTCCAAACTGAAACTGATTAAGACCAACCTCAGATCCACAATGAGCCAGTCTAGTCTCAGTAATCCCGCCATCCTCTGCACTGAGCGTCAACTAACAGAGTCAATTGACTTCGAAGTTGTGATAGACGAGTTTGCCTCACTGAAGGCTAGGAAGATATGAACGACACCGTCACAACAACAACTGCACACTTGGTAGGCCAATGACCATTTAGAAAAGCGATAAACAAAAGTGTAACTGTTTAATTGCAAATATACTGTACTTAATTGGATTTGTAATAAAGTTATTTCATTTGGCTCTGTGTTTAATTCAGCACGTAAGTTCTGAAGGAGCGGCACTTTCAGTTCTCGCCCCGAGCGGCATTTCTCCTTGATACGCCACTGACTGTGTAGTTGGTAAGTCACGAGAACCGGAAAGAATTTACATTGCACAGTTTTAAGCACAGACGTATATGGGATAGACCTGCTCTTCAGCCCTAAACCGTGAGATTTCCAGACCCTCTTTTTGACTTCAAACAAAGTCTTATATTTATAATATAATAATAATGTAATAATGTAATCAAAGCTTTTAAATTTAAAGCATTTATTATTATTATTATTATTATTATTATTATTATTCATTTGTAAATTCTAGTTTAATAAATGTTTACGATAAAAAAATAGTGAAACGATTTTTTTAATTCTCCGAAATTGAGGTATGTGGCAATTATTTGCCGTAGAGACCTGTATATATAAAGACTAATTCACAAGAGAAGTCTACCCCGCAGCAGAAACCCCCCACCAACGGCACTTTTCGTACCCTATAGAAGATAAAAAAAAAAAAAAATAAATAATAAAAAAATAAAAGAGGTAGAAAACCCAAACTATAAGCTAACAAGTCAAGCACCTGACAAAAGCTTGAACGCGCAAGGAAGGTGAAACATCCATCACCCCACCTTAACCCCCACCCAAAAAAAACAAAAAAAAACGCGCGTCCTTGGTGAGCCCGAGGACCTATCAACTCTTCATCTATATTTCCCATTTCCCCACTTTCTAACATCACTCAACAACTCTAATTTAACCTCTTATAACGTCAACTCACTCACTCGAAGTAGGTTCGAAGGCCTTTATAGGAGAGAAGAAACTGTTTTTCTGATTCAATCTGAAAAAACATGTAAAAAGTTTTAAGTTATGTTTTCATAGGCACAATTAAAACATATGATAATGATAATGATAAGCTTTATTGCCAGGATATAAATCCCATAACAGTACAATATTCTTGAAGGTAATAAGTGGTAAAATAAATCAAACAATAATACATTTTCAAAACAAACAAACTAAACGTTATGACTAAAGGAGATAAACTAAAGGAGACACGTACTGAAACAAGTAATAAAAAATGACAATAATGCTGTTTATTGGCAGGAGAGAGATCTCCCAACCTAGAAAACAGAGGTACAGTATCCATCAAGGTAATCAACGATACAACTAATTAAACACAAACTTTAAAAACAAAAAAAAGGATTACTGTAATAAAGAAATAACAGTGATAAAAGTAAGGAGATGAGAAATAAAAATAATAATAAAAAATAGTAACATTAGTTTCATAAAACTGAAAAGTACGTGTAATGGGGTGGCTAATGTAGGAGTTGAGTGGAGCTATAGACACACACACTTTCATACCAAGATGTCCACAGTCTAGAAGAAATAAAGCAGGACTAATGAATAGCTTGGACAATTGGATTGTCTGAGTTTTTAATTCTTCGCATTAGACTGTATTGGGTACGTCTTGTTATCTCAGGGAGGCTCGAAACGTTGCGGTTAGCGAACATTTGAGAGGCTGAGCATCTTGGAAGTAACTTATAACATATAATTAACTTATAATTTATAATTAATCCAGAGTTGCTGTTCATAAATATTAATGCAAAAAGCACGAAAATCATAATCATGTTTGCCTTAGCAGAGTAACTTCGATATCGTTTCCTTATGTCTGAGTCGTCACTCAAGGAACTGGTGATAGATGACCCAGATACTTAATTAAATTCTTGTACCTGCTCTATTGGTTCGTCTCTCAATTTGAAAATAATATTAGCTGTTTGGTTTGAGCTTTTGGGATAGAATTGCATAACCTTAGTTTTAGTAACATTAAAATTAATGTCATGGCTCTGAGAATATGATTCACAGATTTTTAAAAGACGGTCCAGACCTTTCATGGAAGCGCTTATTAACACCATATCATCGGCATAGACCAAGTTATTTATCCCCATGTCATCCATACAGCATCCCACTCTTGCCTCATTAAGAGAAGCAATTAATCCATCTATATATATATATATATATAACAGCAGAGGAGACAGTAAGGAACTTTGTCTGACTCCGCATGAGGGACCAAAACATTTGGACAATACGTCGCCCCATCTAGCAGTAAAGGTTTGGTGTATGTACCAAAATTTTAATAAATTTAAAACATATGGTGGAACATTTCTGTCTTCTAATTTTTTAAATACAAATTGGTTAGGAGACGTCCATAAGTAATCGTTTAGTCGGCGTAGCAAAAGTTTCTCAAGTAGTTTTGAGAAGCAGGAGTCAACAGCAATAGGCCTATAGTTATCGCTGGATAGAATGTCCCCATACTTATTTTTGACAAGAGGTGTGATATGAACCTTAATAAACTCTGCAAGAATATAACTGTGAGCAAGCATGGGTGAAAACAGTAATGAGATATGAAGACTGATCACATCATTAACATACTTTAAATGCCCATTCGACAGGTCATCTAATCTTTAATCAGACTCTTAATTTCAGAAGTCCTCGTATTTTCACTGGCTCCACCTAATGTCGTTCCATCGCAGCGTACATTAAGATTAACTCTTACCACGCTGTTAAAGCTGTCTGAGCACTTCTTTCTTCATAACTTAGCTCTTTCTACCTCCCCAGACATTCCATCAATTGTTGATGGGATGACATTCTTAGCACCCGTTTCTTTCTTCACAAATTTCCAGAATTTGTTATGGTCATTATTATTTAAATTAGACTCACAGGCGTTTGAAGCTCGAATGGAGTCTTGTTCCTGTTCACATCATTTTATTGCTGTTTTATCGTGAACCTACTTCTACTCATATTCATGGAAGCTACCCCTATTCTCGGACGACCACCATATATCGTAAGCATCCTTTAATTCCCTTTTTAGGGGTGTTATAAAATCATTCCATCCAAGAATAACTTTAGTATGACAATTGTACGATTTAACCCAAGGCCTTCCCGCTTCCCTTAGTATGGATGTTGTATCACTATAATACTTATCAACATGTAAAGTGAGAGTCATTTGAACAGGAATTTCTCCAGTCAAGGTACAATAATTTCTAAATTATTAAAAAGGTGCTCTGTTCTATCTTTATATTCTATTTTCTGTTGCATATTAACCTTAGACCAGTCGACCCGTTCATTTCTGCCTGAAGAGTTATGGCGTGTTTTATTTAAGTTGGTACAGTTAATTACTAGGTTCACTAGTCTATGATCTGAGAGAAGGAAATCATGCAAAATATGAACATTGACAATACGTTCCTTTAAATTATTACTAATGAGACAGTGATCAATCTATCTAGTGCAGGGTTTCTCAACGCGGGCGCTTAGGATCTTTATGTGGGCGCTGAGAAAAAGAAAGTTGAAAGGGGGGCGTTCGTGCTACAAAGGAGGCTCCGTTTTTTATAATCCCAATGAAAATATTCATATAATTTTTATACTTCGTTTTCTATGACTCATATATATTTTGTCTTTTTCAGGTATATTCTTTTACAGGTATTATTCTTTTATTCATGTATATTCATTTACTTTAGTAGTTTAGTACTGTTAAAATATGACGCAAAGTATGAAGAAAAAATGTAGACAGTACTCAGTGGAATACTTACAGTACGGCTTTATTTCATCTCCTCCAACGCACAACTATCTCAATGTTTAATCTGTGAACATATGTTCTCAAATGAATCAATGAAACACACTCGCCTAAAAGATCACCTGACGAAAATCCACCCAGAAAAGGCCAGTAAAGACTCAGTATTTTCAAGTCCTAAAGAACAAGTATGTGAAGAGAGGTACCATCAGCGACCTTCTCTCAAAGAACAACAGTCGAAATGATAGCGGTCTTGTTGCCTCTTACAACATTTCATTGCTGATTGCAAAATCTGGACAACCTTTCACTGTGGGAGAAAACCTTATTCTTCCAGCAATAAGAGAAGCAATTTCCACAGTGATGAAGTGCGATTCAACATCAGTGGTGAACTCCATCCCGTTAAGCAACGACACTGTGGCCAGGAGGATCGATGAAATGGCCCAGGACACAAAAGAGCAGTTGTGCGCTATGTTAAGGGAAACCCAGTTTTCCATTCAATTGGACGAATCCACTACTGCCGAAAACAACGCTCTTCCTATGGCATATGTCAGCTTTTATTTTTCTGGCAAAGAAAGAGAGTTCTTATTTGCCAAGTATTTGACGACCGATACCAAAGGGGAAACAATTTTCCAGGCGCTGAATGAGTATCTGCAAGAGCGAAAAATTCCTATCACCAACATTATAGCCTGCGCGACAGATGGCGCCCCAGCCATGGCAGGCCGATGCCGTGGTTTTATTGCGTTTATGAAAGCCACTGTTCCCGGTGTCCTTACTGTGCACTCTGTTTTACACCGTCATAATCTCGTCGCAAAACAGATGAGTTCACATCTCCATGAATCATTGCAGGTTGCAGTTTGGACCATCAATAAAATCAAGGTATCCCCCTGAATGACAGATTATTCCGACAGCTCTGCCATACGAACAACAAATTGTTTGAGCGCTTGTTGATGCATACTGAGGTACGCTGGCTGTCAGAAGGCAATTGCCTGGCGCGGTTTTGTGAGCTCTATGACACGGTGTTAGAGTTCCTTGAGAGAGTTGACTCTTCTCTTAAAGCCGCCTTGGAGTCCAGACGGTGGGATATCTTCTTGGCAGACGTCTTTGAGAAGATGAACGAGGTGTCCGTTAAACTCCAAGGTAGTGGTATCGCTCTCATCTACACGAAGAGGATCATCTGCAGCTTCATCGGAAGACTGTAGCTGTACAAACAGAACATAAACAGAAAAGAATTTGTTCAGTTTCCTCACTTGGCCAAAGTGAGACTCAACCTTATTGTTATTCTAAAAGTAAAAATTTCAAGTAGTGATCCTCATTGTTGCCAACTGTAGTTCCGCATGATAGTAACCTAACATAACCCAACACTTTCAAATGTAACTTATTATCATTGTCTCATCACATTATTTTGTTAATTGTGCACAAGTAAATCGAATCAATTACTGAAACTGCCTGTAAATGAGTACACTCATCTGAGCACCTTTCACTGTAAAAACTATTAAATAATTCTCCCTTGTGGCGCTTTCAGATGTGTGACACGTTGACAGATGACCGCCTCCTCTGCTACTCGGCTCATATCACCAAGATGAAAGAGGACTTAGAAATCAGATTCCAAGACCTTCGTGATTTACAAATCGCTGACTGGATTATGCGGCCTTTTGAAGTCGACGCCATCAACTGCGATCCCAGTATCCAGGAGGAACTTCAAGATCTGCAAAACGATGACGAAGCCAGATCTACATTTAATAGTTTTGTGGCTTGCATATGCACAATGCTACCCTGGACTGTGGGAGAAAGCTAGAGTTTTCATACTAGCTTTCCCGACATCGTATGCGGTTGAGCAGGGTTTCAGTCAAGTGCTATACATGCTACCGAAACAGAGAAACCGACTCAACATTGCAAAATCTGGCGCTCTTCATCTGAAGCTGATCACAATTAAACCTCACGTGCCGAAGTTATTAACCTTCTACCAAGCTAAGCTTATGGATCACATTAGTTGGCATTAATTTATTTCAAATTGTAAGGATTTCTGATTATTATTGCCTCACTATTTTTACAAGTGAATTACCATGTCTTAACGTTTCTCTAATTTCTTAAAAGTGTATAATATGTTGATTAATATAAACAGGAATGATTCATATTTGTTTTACTTATTTCCTACAGAATAAATCTAGTTGTGAATCAAACTATCTTCCTTTCCGTTGAAAGTTTGGGATGGGGCGTTGTTAGTCCTCTAAAATGGTCCGGGGGGCGTTGTTAGTCTTCTAAAATGGTCTGGGGGGGCGTTTATCCCAAAACGGTTACGAAACCCTGATCTAGTACCTCCATTCATATCGCTGACATACGTGAAAGTACTGCTATTTGTACCTCGAAATTCTACATGTACTTAATTCCACAGACCCGCACATGGTACTTGATTCTACAAAAACTTCTGACTCCACATCGGCATTAAAGTCACCCTTATTATGTAATGCGAATATTGTGGTTTATTTGAAAGTGACTTAATTTTATACATAAAGACGATATAATTAACATTTTTCTCATTACCCTTATATTTACTTCATGTGGACAATCGTATATAGGGTGCCTCATATACTTATGGCCGAGATTGTACACGGCACGGATATAGGGCAAAATAACCTTGGTTAACCTTGGTTTAACATATTTCGTACTTTTCTCATTTATTTGTCAAAGATGCATTTAAATAAATCTAACCACGGTATAAATTTCTTGCAGATCGATCTTCATCTTCAAAGTGAAAAAGGAGGAGAAATAAGTGGTTATATCAGCAACGGAGAATGGGATTTAATAGGTAAGACGAAACGCCTTAAAACCAATCAATTTACAATATATACTGATGTGCAAACACCTTAGGCAACCTATCACTTCATTCAGATAATGATATAGATTCCGTAAGACATTTTATCGATTATAAGCCATGTTCAAAAATTATGTGAGTACTGTCCATTCAATGATGTTTCCATTCGTATTCGTGGTCCACAAGTGAGAATGTACGAAAGTAAAAAAATCCCAATTGAGAAAAGCGTGTCTTGATTTGGGAAACAGTGTTTTCGTCGCTGAAACGACGCTGAGTGGGAATGTTTGATATATCCTAACGTAACTTATTTTAACCAATCATAACCTGACTTAAAATTAGCCTAATTAATCAGAACTTAACTTATCGTATCTTATCTAATCATAACTAATCGTAAACTAACCTATACCAAAGTGGGAAAGGCCGTGAATGAGAATGAAAATGACGTGAATTGGGAATAGACCGATTTGAAAATGCTCGTTTGAGATTCTCACTTTCTCACTTTCCCATTCTTGGGCGTGGAATCGAATGGGAATGACGGCAAGTGAGTGTAAACCAAATTATGTCACTAAAAAAACGATTCTGGATTCATAGCATGTAATTATACCGCTTCAACGTATCGCGTTTACTTTAAGAAAGTGTATTCGAACTTTGTCTGGCTTTATGTTGTTGAAAGCATGTTCACAATCAGCCAGTTTTTCTATAAAAAACATAAATAATGTTTTGTAAATGCATGAAAGCAAACCTTCAAGAGTTGGTAAAAGCCAATATTTTATTGATATACCTTTCATCGTCTTCGACGTCTGCTCTTATCATCAGTGGATCCAATTACGATGCATTTCTTGAGTGTTTTTTTTTGACACTCTGCTTTGAAACTCAGTTTTTTAACTAATTTCCCTAGATAGTAGCTTCTTCTGTATAAACTTATTAGGGTTTTCTTTACTTCATCCGGAAGAGTACACTTTGGAGTTGTATCTCATGAGCAGAAATAGAAAAACCATTACGAAAGTTAATTTATCAGTATGAAAAGTGGACCCAGTATTTGATATAGTAAAATACTGGCTTTTATCAACGCTTTAACCCTTCATTTCAGACATTTAAAAGAGAATATTGATACTTTTACAGAGGAACTGCTTGATTTTGAATTTGAATTCATGAAGCCAGATGGAAAGGTATATTATAACCTTGTTTGGTTAACCTTGGTATAGCTTCCGCTCGAATTGTTCATTCTGACGATGGTCAAGCTTGTCACTCCACCTTAGATCTTCATTCCGATTAAATTTTTTTTTGGGGGGAAGGGAGTTACACGCCAAAACTTTTGGAATAGAAAGGACGTGTTTTTTTTAATTGGAATAATCACGGAGTGGGACGGGTAACATATGGCAAAGGTTGTAAGAAATTTATAGCAGAGTTCCGGAACCTATCTTTCCAGAACAAAACACTACCTATATAGGGTGATTCACAACTTCTGCCTCACAAATAACTACACAGTAAATACCTTTTAAAGAGACGGGACTTAAGAATTACTCTGTATATGTTGTAGCCAAGATAACAGAGTTTAGCGACCTCTAAATATGAAATTATATTTATACGTATGTTCTAAATTTTAAAATATATTCTGATATTTTTGCAAGAAACAAGGAAAGATTTTTACATTTATATCCTATGAAGGAACCTTTATCCACCCCAAAAATATTTATGGGTAATTTTGTTATATTAAATATCTATAAAGTAAATCAGTCTTATCGACTGGAAATGTATATATATTTTATAAATTTTATAAAGAATACATAATAAGATGATATTTTCTTTATATTTTATAGCAAAATATAATGCGTATAGCTCAAATAAATGGTCTTCTCTTCTCTCTTCCTCATTTTATATATGTATACACACACACACACACACACACACACACACATAGTATATATATATATATATATATATATATATATATATATATATATATATATATATGCTTACATATTTAAGGCTAGATAAGGGTTTTATTACTGATGCCCACGAGGCGTCTCATTAGATATAAATATTTTACTGCTTGTATCATATTGGGAACATAAAAGTCTTAACATCTCCATTTACGACTGAACTTGACATACGAACACTTAAAGGAAAACATATCTTAGCTATATATATATATATATATATATATATATATATGTTTAACACAGACCGTGCATGGAACAAGGAACTCTTCTGGGAAAATTAAATCCACTATAGTCCGAATAAGTAATGGTAAATGACAAATACCATAGTTTTTTTTCCTTTTTCATGATTTTAGCCCGACGTGGGCAACGGGTCTCTCGCAAAGAGATCCCATAAATATAGCTTCCCTCACCAGCTATCTGCAAAGCAGACAGGATCCAGCTTTGGGACGTGGATCTAGGTTTAAAGCAAACCTAGATCCCTACACTCAGAACCTCTATATAAGTAAAAGACTCGTTGCATTCACGTCGTGTTGAATAAATCAAAGAAAAAGGGGGTAACTATTGTATTTTTAGCCAAAAAAACCAAAACTTAAACCTCAACCGGGACATTGAGCGTCCACTTTTCAAGGCACGAAACACGTCCGTTTAGTATACACAAACTCAGAATGGTTCCCTGAGAACATTATATGTTAAACACAGACCGTGCATGGAACAAGGAACTCTTCTGGGAAAATTAAATCCACTATAGTCCGAATAAGTAATGGTAAATGACAAATACCATAGTTTTTTTCCTTTTTCATGATTTTAGCCCGACGTGGGCAACGGGTCTCTCGCAAAGAGATCCCATAAATATAGCTTCCCTCACCAGCTATCTGCAAAGCAGACAGGATCCAGCTTTGGGACGTGGATCTAGGGTTTAAAGCAAACCTAGATCCCTACACTCAGAACCTCTATATAAGTAAAAGACTCGTTGCATTCACGTCGTGTTGAATAAATCAAAGAAAAAGGGGGTAACTATTGTATTTTTAGCCAAAAAAACCAAAACTTAAACCTCAACCGGGACATTGAGCGTCCACTTTTCAAGGCACGAAACACGTCCGTTTAGTATACACAAACTCAGAATGGTTCCCTGAGAACATTATATGTTAAACACAGACCGTGCATGGAACAAGGAACTCTTCTGGGAAAATTAAATCCACTATAGTCCGAATAAGTAATGGTAAATGACAAATACCAGAAGAGTTCCTTGTTCCATGCACGGTCTGTGTTTAACATATAATGTTCTCAGGGAACCATTCTGAGTTTGTGTATACTAAACGGACGTGTTTCGTGCCTTGAAAAGTGGACGCTCAATGTCCCGGTTGAGGTTTAAGTTTTGGTTTTTTTGGCTAAAAATACAATAGTTACCCCCTTTTTCTTTGATTTATTCAACACGACGTGAATGCAACGAGTCTTTTACTTATATAGAGGTTCTGAGTGTAGGGATCTAGGTTTGCTTTAAACCCTAGATCCACGTCCCAAAGCTGGATCCTGTCTGCTTTGCAGATAGCTGGTGAGGGAAGCTATATTTATGGGATCTCTTTGCGAGAGACCCGTTGCCCACGTCGGGCTAAAATCATGAAAAAGGAAAAAAACTATGGTATTTGTCATTTACCATTACTTATTCGGACTATAGTGGATTTAATTTTCCCAGAAGAGTTCCTTGTTCCATGCACGGTCTGTGTTTAACATATAATGTTCTCAGGGAACCATTCTGAGTTTGTGTATACTAAACGGACGTGTTTCGTGCCTTGAAAAGTGGACGCTCAATGTCCCGGTTGAGGTTTAAGTTTTGGTTTTTTTGGCTAAAAATACAATAGTTACCCCCTTTTTCTTTGATTTATTCAACACGACGTGAATGCAACGAGTCTTTTACTTATATAGAGGTTCTGAGTGTAGGGATCTAGGTTTGCTTTAAACCCTAGATCCACGTCCCAAAGCTGGATCCTGTCTGCTTTGCAGATAGCTGGTGAGGGAAGCTATATTTATGGGATCTCTTTGCGAGAGACCCGTTGCCCACGTCGGGCTAAAATCATGAAAAAGGAAAAAAACTATGGTATTTGTCATTTACCATTACTTATTCGGACTATAGTGGATTTAATTTTCCCAAAAGAGTTCCTTGTTCCATGCACGGTCTGTGTTTAACATATAATGTTCTCAGGGAACCATTCTGAGTTTGTGTATATATATATATATATATAGTATACTATATGTTAAACATATATATATATATATGTAGTCGATTTGATCCGAGAGCAATTCCAGTGTCGCGGTCACTTTTGAATCCCATCCGTTAGTCTATTGGATTTGTGAAACTTTGTATTCTAAATGTTTTCCTCCATTTCAGTCGATTGGTTTGGACTTGACTTTTCATTAATACGTAATTAAAATAAAAAATTTTAGGCTAAATTTTAATTAATGGATATGACGAAAAATAACGGACGTAAAATTATTAATTAGATATTAAAGTTTCACAGAAAATTTAAATTTAATTGTCAGAAGACAAAATGTGAAGATAAATTTAAGGAACGATAAAGAACGCTTCTTTGATAAATTTTTCAAATTTATTAAAAGAAATTTTTAAAGAAGATAAATTTAAAAATTTCAGAAATTGTTGTCAAACGTAATTAATTTAGTTTTATAATTTAAATTAACTATAAAAATTTTAAAGTGACTCGGAATTTAAATCTAAATAAAGGATTCCAAAGAAGGAAATGTCACGGAGGGATTGATGATCTAGTTATTATACAGGGTGGCCCATAACTCCCAATCGGTTATAATTAAAGCAAGAAATCCATGTAGCGGATTAAAAACAAATATTAAAAAAAAAAAAATTTAATTAAAATTTGCTTTTTAAAGTCATCAATAAATATTTCTAAACTTATTATAAACATTTTACTTTGTTCAATTTTTTTTATTTTCGTTTTAATTATAACTGATTGGGGCCACCCTGTAGTGTGTTAATTAAAACTCCAATGAACACACTGTCATGCGGTGTCACGGTTTTAAATACTTGAAGAAATGACGTGACGGTTCTTCGGGAATTGGCCAACATTTGCTTGTTTGGTATTTGGAGATAATAAGCGTATATTTGATTTCCTTATTCTGAATTTAAGGCGTACATTGGTCATTTCGCAAGAATTTAATGGTTACTTTTGGAAGGAAGAATAGAGAATAGAGAATAAGGAAAGAATAAGGAAGAATAGACGGAGAATCAATGATACCATTTATTTGAAATCTACAAATCTATAATAAATTACGAGATGTTAATTAGAAGAAATTAACAGGATTAATTTATAATCTGTGAAACAGAATCGCATTTTATAAGGATATCAAAACGCGAGTGTGTCACGTTTTTATGAACAACGTTAACTTTTAAAATAAGAATGTTGTTGTTATGATACTCGTATATATTCTGCGGGCTTGTGTAAGTTGTGAAGTTGTGGGAAGCATTTTGGCATATTACGTGGGGCCGCTAAAACTTTAGGATTTGAAATTATATTTCACATCAGGAAAAGAAAAAAGTTTAAGGAATGGATTCCTGGAATTTTAATAAGGATAATAATTAATTTAATTTACCTTAATTTTCTACAGGGTGGCCCATAAGTCCCAATCGGTTATAATTAAAGCGGAGCTCACACTAAGGTAATCAATTACTAAGGAAAGAATATTTGTCGACTTGATTATATTTTCCACTTTAAATAATAAATAAATATCCATAAACTTATTATAAACTCTTTACTCTGTTTGATTTTTTTTGTATTTTAGCTTTAATTATAACCGATTGAGACTTATGGGCCACCCTGTATAAATATATTTTGACGCGCAATAATGATAAACTGTTTAATGTCAAATTTAGTAATTTGCATCACTGCAAACTTGAGAGATAGTGACATCCAAAAGGTGAGAAAATAGAGCTTATGCTATGCGAGCGCATCATGTCATAGGTAGAAAAATATGTGCATCACAGGAAAGTATGTGGCGAACAATCTGAAAACAGGGGAAGGAGCGCGTTATGTTTGAATTTTCTCATTTACTTGAGGGTATGAATGCAAATAGTAATTATTAATTTTAACCTCATCTTTTTTGGATGACCTTGACAAATATGGTGGGAAAACCTATAGCTATATAACATAAATAATTAAAAGTTACGTTAGCTCCTATCTTCTGCTTTCCTTCATATCACTTCTCTCCTACTTTTTTAGGAGATATTTGTTCTAGTCCCTTAATTTCTATATCATTGTGTCAAATTACAGTCATACAAAGAAGTTTGCAGGGGCCTTCAACCTTTTTTAGCTTACCGCCCACTTTTTTGATTTTTTGAGAATTAAAAAACTTATCGCCCACCTTAGGGCAAAAAAAAAAATCATCACAATTAATAAAAGAAAAAAGAAAATAAATGTTTAATTACCTTTAATGAGAGCCTTGTGGTTGATGCTTGCTAACTAAAAACTTTAAGTTGGGTTTTTTTTAGTAAGAAACAAACGAAGATCTCTTCTCTCTGTTATATTCAAACGATTTCTTTCCTTGGTAAGAATGTGGTTCACTGCACTGAATCCTGATTCAACCATATACATATGAGGTAGGGAAAGCTACTAGTAGAGTGGAAATCTTATTCCATAAATGTGGATAGAGCTTGGGCATTTTTTTGTTCTGCCAAAGTTGTAGGTATCCACCTTCTTTGAAATTTGCTTTGCACTCAGCGTCATATTTTAATTGCAATAATTCCTCTTGACAGGTAACCTCAACATCACACGTTTATAATAAAAGGAGTTTCCATCTACGCATCGACTTTAAGGTTGATAATGTCTTGAATGCGATTTTCCATGTCAATTTTTAATGCAAGATGACTACTATATTTTTCCAAGTCACTAGCTGTGAGATCATCTTTGATTGATAACAATCAATTCAATTTTCTTTTATTGTAGAATAGATGTAGACTGTAGAAGAAAACGATTGTGTTTGTGCGTGCGTACGTGTGTGTGGTCTTAGTGCTAACTATATTTTTCGTCGATTTAGATCGGGTCTTTTGAAGTGTAAATTTTCATATTTACCACAAACTTAAGTGAATCTAATTACAGTTTTCGTGAAAATTTTCTACCGCCCACCTAAAATCACAATTCGCCCACTAGTGGGCGCTACCGCCCAGGTTGAAGGCCCCTGCTCTATTCAGTGGTTCTCAAATATTTTTTTTCCTTGTGGAGCATTTTCACGGAGATTTAAAATTTTTCTGAATATATACACACACACTGTGTGTGTGTGTGTGTGTGTGTGTGTGTATATATATATATATACTGTATATATATATGTACAGGGTGGGCGGAAAGTAGCTCCCTATTTTGGATTGGTAAAAAAATACGTATATTATCCATTTATTTCAGAAGAAATAATATGAAAAGGTAGGCATACATGGTAGGTTTTCTCTAAAATTCAATGTGGGCTCCAACTCTTTCCACCAGCTTCTGGAGCCGCCCAGGAATGGCGTCCACTGACTTTAGCAGGAACTCCGGCGGGATGGAGGACATGACTTCCCAATTCGGTCCTCCAGTTCTTCCAATGTCCTCGGTTTGGTGCGGTAGACTTCTTCCTTTACCCACCCCCAAAGAAAGAAGTCGCACGGTGTCAAGTCGGGGCTCCTGGCTGGCCATTAATGTGGACCACGACGACCCATCCAACGCCCAGGGAAGTGGGCATCCAGCCACTCACGGACAACAAGAGCGAAGTGCGGAGGGGCGCCATCTTGCATAAATATCAGATCGTCGATGTTCTCCCATGTGCTGACAACCGGCCAGACCTCGTTTCGCAACATAGCAAGGTACTGCTCAGCATTCATGGTGTTGCGCAGAAGGAACGGGCCCACAACCTGATCTGAGGTCATACCACACCACACCGTTACACTGAACCGATTCTGCCGTTTTTCAGCGGTAACCATGGGATCCTCTCCTGCCCAGTAGTGGCAATTGTGGCGGTTGACAAAGCCTCCGACGTGGAACACCGCCTCGTCGCTCCAGAGGATGTTGCGGAAGAGATGGGGCCAGTCTTCATGCCAAGCCAGCATGATTTCCCCGAACTCCATGCGAATGTCGCAGTCCTCGTCCGAGAGAGATTGGCAGTAATGCGGCTTCCACGCACGCCAGTTCAGCTCCTTCTTCAGCACAGTTCGCACTGAGTAGCGGGAGAGTCCACTTCCCCGAGCTGCCTGGCGAGTTGACTTTCGTGGACTCCGTGCGAACATTTCCTGAACTGCCTGCACCGTCTCCTGGGCCCTGGATGTCGAAGGGCGACCACATCTTCGAACATCTGCCACAGACCCCGTGGTCATGAGCTTCGAGTGGCAGTTCTTGATTGTTTTCGGGTCCACTTGGGCACGTGGTCCGTGAATGGCCCGCCACCATCTTTGAACTCGAACGACAGATTGCCAAACTTCGTACCGTGCCGCCAACTGGGCACGCTCCTGCAGTGTTAAACGCTCAGCCATGTTACCCTTCAATCTGAAATGAAAAAAAAAAAAATGAACGTTACAATTGTACCACTTTAGAGAACACAAAGAGAACACTTTAGAGAAAAAAAGATTACCGTTACAATTGTACCACTTTAGAGAACACACCATAACAATATAACAATACAATCACAATTTATACATAATTTATATGTAATTTAAATTAGGGAGCACTTTCCGCCCACCCTGTATATATATATATATATATATATAATATATATATATATATATATATATATATATATATATATATATATAATATATATATATAATATATAGTTAAACATATATATATATATATGTAGTCGATTTGATCCGAGAGCAATTCCAGTGTCGCGGTCACTTTTGAATCCCATCCGTTAGTCTATTGGATTTGTGAAACTTTGTATTCTAAATGTTTTCCTCCATTTCAGTCGATTGGTTTGGACTTGACTTTTCATTAATACGTAATTAAAATAAAAAATTTTAGGCTAAATTTTAATTAATGGATATGACGAAAAATAACGGACGTAAAATTATTAATTAGATATTAAAGTTTCACAGAAAATTTAAATTTAATTGTCAGAAGACAAAATGTGAAGATAAATTTAAGGAACGATAAAGAACGCTTCTTTGATAAATTTTTCAAATTTATTAAAAGAAATTTTTAAAGAAGATAAATTTAAAAATTTCAGAAATTGTTGTCAAACGTAATTAATTTAGTTTTATAATTTAAATTAACTATAAAAATTTTAAAGTGACTCGGAATTTAAATCTAAATAAAGGATTCCAAAGAAGGAAATGTCACGGAGGGATTGATGATCTAGTTATTATACAGGGTGGCCCATAACTCCCAATCGGTTATAATTAAAGCAAGAAATCCATGTAGCGGATTAAAAACAAATAATAAAAAAAAAAAAATTTAATTAAAATTTGCTTTTTAAAGTCATCAATAAATATTTCTAAACTTATTATAAACATTTTACTTTGTTCAATTTTTTTTATTTTCGTTTTAATTATAACTGATTGGGGCCACCCTGTAGTGTGTTAATTAAAACTCCAATGAACACACTGTCATGCGGTGTCACGGTTTTAAATACTTGAAGAAATGACGTGACGGTTCTTCGGGAATTGGCCAACATTTGCTTGTTTGGTATTTGGAGATAATAAGCGTATATTTGATTTCCTTATTCTGAATTTAAGGCGTACATTGGTCATTTCGCAAGAATTTAATGGTTACTTTTGGAAGGAAGAATAGAGAATAGAGAATAAGGAAAGAATAAGGAAGAATAGACGGAGAATCAATGATACCATTTATTTGAAATCTACAAATCTATAATAAATTACGAGATGTTAATTAGAAGAAATTAACAGGATTAATTTATAATCTGTGAAACAGAATCGCATTTTATAAGGATATCAAAACGCGAGTGTGTCACGTTTTTATGAACAACGTTAACTTTTAAAATAAGAATGTTGTTGTTATGATACTCGTATATATTCTGCGGGCTTGTGTAAGTTGTGAAGTTGTGGGAAGCATTTTGGCATTTTACGTGGGGCCGCTAAAACTTTAGGATTTGAAATTATATTTCACATCAGGAAAAGAAAAAAGTTTAAGGAATGGATTCCTGGAATTTTAATAAGGATAATAATTAATTTAATTTACCTTAATTTTCTACAGGGTGGCCCATAAGTCCCAATCGGTTATAATTAAAGCGGAGCTCACACTAAGGTAATCAATTACTAAGGAAAGAATATTTGTCGACTTGATTATATTTTCCACTTTAAATAATAAATAAATATCCATAAACTTATTATAAACTCTTTACTCTGTTTGATTTTTTTTGTATTTTAGCTTTAATTATAACCGATTGAGACTTATGGGCCACCCTGTATAAATATATTTTGACGCGCAATAATGATAAACTGTTTAATGTCAAATTTAGTAATTTGCATCACTGCAAACTTGAGAGATAGTGACATCCAAAAGGTGAGAAAATAGAGCTTATGCTATGCGAGCGCATCATGTCATAGGTAGAAAAATATGTGCATCACAGGAAAGTATGTGGCGAACAATCTGAAAACAGGGGAAGGAGCGCGTTATGTTTGAATTTTCTCATTTACTTGAGGGTATGAATGCAAATAGTAATTATTAATTTTAACCTCATCTTTTTTGGATGACCTTGACAAATATGGTGGGAAAACCTATAGCTATATAACATAAATAATTAAAAGTTACGTTAGCTCCTATCTTCTGCTTTCCTTCATATCACTTCTCTCCTACTTTTTTAGGAGATATTTGTTCTAGTCCCTTAATTTCTATATCATTGTGTCAAATTACAGTCATAAAAAGAAGTTTGCAGGGGCCTTCAACCTTTTTTAGCTTACCGCCCACTTTTTTGATTTTTTGAGAATTAAAAAACTTATCGCCCACCTTAGGGCAAAAAAAATAAATCATCACAATTAATAAAAGAAAAAAGAAAATAAATGTTTAATTACCTTTAATGAGAGCCTTGTGGTTGATGCTTGCTAACTAAAAACTTTAAGTTGGGTTTTATTTTAGTAAGAAACAAACGAAGATCTCTTCTCTCTGTTATATTCAAACGATTTCTTTCCTTGGTAAGAATGTGGTTCACTGCACTGAATCCTGATTCAACCATATACATATGAGGTAGGGAAAGCTACTAGTAGAGTGGAAATCTTATTCCATAAATGTGGATAGAGCTTGGGCATTTTTTTGTTCTGCCAAAGTTGTAGGTATCCACCTTCTTTGAAATTTGCTTTGCACTCAGCGTCATATTTTAATTGCAATAATTCCTCTTGACAGGTAACCTCAACATCACACGTTTATAATAAAAGAAGTTTCCATCTACGCATCGACTTTAAGGTTGATAATGTCTTGAATGCGATTTTCCATGTCAATTTTTAATGCAAGATGACTACTATATTTTTCCAAGTCACTAGCTGTGAGATCATCTTTGATTGATAACAATCAATTCAATTTTCTTTTATTGTAGAATAGATGTAGACTGTAGAAGAAAACGATTGTGTTTGTGCGTGCGTACGTGTGTGTGGTCTTAGTGCTAACTATATTTTTCGTCGATTTAGATCGGGTCTTTTGAAGTGTAAATTTTCATATTTACCACAAACTTAAGTGAATCTAATTACAATTTTCGTGAAAATTTTCTACCGCCCACCTAAAATCACAATTCGCCCACTAGTGGGCGCTACCGCCCAGGTTGAAGGCCCCTGCTCTATTCAGTGGTTCTCAAATATTTTTTTTCCTTGTGGAGCATTTTCACGGAGATTTAAAATTTTTCTGAATATATATACACACACTGTGTGTGTGTGTGTGTGTGTGTGTGTGTGTATATATACTGTATATATATATGTACAGGGTGGGCGGAAAGTAGCTCCCTATTTTGGATTGGTAAAAAAATACGTATATTATCCATTTATTTCAGAAGAAATAATATGAAAAGGTAGGCATACATGGTAGGTTTCTCTAAAATTCAATGTGGGCTCCAACTCTTTCCACCAGCTTCTGGAGCCGCCCAGGAATGGCGTCCACTGACTTTAGCAGGAACTCCGGCGGGATGGAGGACATGACTTCCCGAATTCGGTCCTCCAGTTCTTCCAATGTCCTCGGTTTGGTGCGGTAGACTTCTTCCTTTACCCACCCCCAAAGAAAGAAGTCGCACGGTGTCAAGTCGGGGCTCCTGGCTGGCCATTAATGTGGACCACGACGACCCATCCAACGCCCAGGGAAGTGGGCATCCAGCCACTCACGGACAACAAGAGCGAAGTGCGGAGGGGCGCCATCTTGCATAAATATCAGATCGTCGATGTTCTCCCATGTGCTGACAACCGGCCAGACCTCGTTTCGCAACATAGCAAGGTACTGCTCAGCATTCATGGTGTTGCGCAGAAGGAACGGGCCCACAACCTGATCTGAGGTCATACCACACCACACCGTTACACTGAACCGATTCTGCCGTTTTTCAGCGGTAACCATGGGATCCTCTCCTGCCCAGTAGTGGCAATTGTGGCGGTTGACAAAGCCTCCGACGTGGAACACCGCCTCGTCGCTCCAGAGGATGTTGCGGAAGAGATGGGGCCAGTCTTCATGCCAAGCCAGCATGATTTCCCCGAACTCCATGCGAATGTCGCAGTCCTCGTCCGAGAGAGATTGGCAGTAATGCGGCTTCCACGCACGCCAGTTCAGCTCCTTCTTCAGCACAGTTCGCACTGAGTAGCAGGAGAGTCCACTTCCCCGAGCTGCCTGGCGAGTTGACTTTCGTGGACTCCGTGCGAACATTTCCTGAACTGCCTGCACCGTCTCCTGGGCCCTGGATGTCGAAGGGCGACCACATCTTCGAACATCTGCCACAGACCCCGTGGTCATGAGCTTCGAGTGGCAGTTCTTGATTGTTTTCGGGTCCACTTGGGCACGTGGTCCGTGAATGGCCCGCCACCATCTTTGAACTCGAACGACAGATTGCCAAACTTCGTACCGTGCCGCCAACTGGGCACGCTCCTGCAGTGTTAAACGCTCAGCCATGTTACCCTTCAATCTGAAATGAAAAAAAAAAAATGAACGTTACAATTGTACCACTTTAGAGAACACAAAGAGAACACTTTAGAGAAAAAAAGATTACCGTTACAATTGTACCACTTTAGAGAACACACCATAACAATATAACAATACAATCACAATTTATACATAATTTATATGTAATTTAAATTAGGGAGCTACTTTCCGCCCACCCTGTATATATATATATACATTCAACTGCAAAGAACACTTGGAATATCGCGAAAAGCAAAAAAGTGGGCACACTTCTGTTTATAAAAGTTTTAAAATTCGAAAATATATTCTATGAGGAAACCATTCTATGAGGCAACCATTCAATCTGGCGTGAAGGCAACGAGTCTTTTGCTTATATTGAGGTTCTAAATGTAGCTGGGCTAGGCTGCTTTAAACCCTAGATCCTGTCCCAAAGCTGGATCCTATCAGCTTTGCAGATAGCTGGTGAGGGAAGCTATATTTTTGGGACCTCTTTGCGAGTGGCCCGTTGCCCACGTAGGGGCTAGCATCATGAAAAAGAAAAAAACTATAGTATTTGTCATTTACCATTACTTATTCGGACTATAGTGGATTTAATTTTCCTAGAAGAGTTCCTTGTTCCATGCACGGTCTGTGTGTATCATATATATATATATATATATATGGTGTCCCATAAATCCTACTTGATTATAATTAAAGCGAAAATCCATCTAGCGGAGCTCACACTGACGTAATCAATTACTGAGGAAAAAAAGTTCTTGGAGATGGTTATATTTTGCGCTTTGAATAATAAATAAATATTTCTAAACTTATTATACAGTTTTTACTTTTCTTAATTTTTGTATTTTCGCTTTAATTATAACCGATTGGGATTTATGGGCCACCCTGTATATATAATTTTCTTACATCACTAAAAAGTGTACGTTGCTCATAATTTTTCGTGGCACACTTCTGTACTTTCACCGCACACCCTTTGGGAATCCCTGCTCTATATAAACATGGGCTTATATTATTATACTTTATACATCAGTGATTTGGTCAGGAAATTGTGTTAGCTATATGACTGGATGTACAAACCGCAAGAACAAGACTTGGGAACGAAGCTACGCCTTGTTTCACACACACACACACACACCACATATATGCTGTTATGTTTCCACTTAATATTATTATTTTATATATAAATATATTTATGTTTTTATGCCTGTTTTCTTCTGAAAAGCGAAAACACAACGTTAACCAAGTTTCTCCGTACCTTCTACATATTAGAGGTAAATAAAACAAACTTATTACAAAAAATAATCTATTACGTCAATGAGTTTAACACCAAACAAAAATACAATGCACAATTAAAGATTTGACATCAATGAAACTTTTAAAGAAATGACATTTGAGACACTGATTCTTTACTTTAAGAATTTCAATTTCAGAATTAACGCAAGACAACTAAAATAGAATTGCTACAATATTTTTGAGTTACAATTATTAATTACTTATGACAGCAGTAACCTTCCTTTGTGGACGAGATTAAATCCTCGTAACCAAAATTTTGTAACACACTCTTAAACTTTATAAGCCAACACTTTATGAATTTTATACTCTATGAGTGAACAACAAATTGAATTCCGTTTTCTTCGGTTTACGTTATTTTTATTCTAAGGGGAAACTAACTCTTTATGTCTATTTTATCGAGCCACACACGAATTTCTTTCGCGTTTTCTTTACATTAGAATTTACGGAATGCCGAGTTAATTTAACTTTTGTTCTACCCGATTCACCGTCTTAATCTCGATGTTTATCGTCTTAGCTCCTAAACTACACTGACTATATTCTAATCTCAATTCCGTTATACTTATGCTCCGCCTTTCTTAAAGAAATTCTCGAATTAAAATTTTAAATCTTCTCGCGAGGATTTTCCTCAGGCGAAACCAAAGGATAAACAAAAGCAACTTTCTTAAGTTACAGTATATATATTCTCCTCATCTTAATTTCGGTCAATCATTCACTTCCAGAGGTGTCAAACAACAGTTCGTTTTCTGATAAGGCGAGCTTGATTTATACTCTTTCTCCGATAACTCTCTGGTCAATTTCAACCCTAAGTTTAAATAAAAGAAATTTAATTTTCATTTAACATTAAGTCGATTTTAAAATTATTTTATTCTTTTTTTCTTTCTACCATTTTGATATCTAAATTTTGATATGAGATTTACGCATACAAATTCGTTTCGTTTGCATGAGCAATCATCTTCGGTTTGATTTTATTTATTTATTTATTTATTTTAAAGGAAACAAAACTGAAGCATTATCAGATATTAATTCAGGCATTTTTCTATAAAATTGGTTGTAAACAATGTGATTCCTTTTACATTGGACAGACGGGAAAGGATTTGAACACCCGTGTAAAACAGCATCAATATCCCGTTAGAACGGGACAGTCATCCAGTGCCCTTTTTGTCAATTTGTCAGAGCTATCCCATTGTATTGATTAGAATAATGCTTCAGTTTTTTTCACTCAAGCAACATTGTTGATAGAAGGATTCTTGAGTCGCCATTATTCAATTTACAAATAATTTTAACATTAGCCAGGGCCTTTTTTCGCTTGATCCTGTTGTTTTGAATTCGTTTAGAACGGATTTAGACAAGAAGGGCAAGGTGCTAAAACTCTAGTAGCTTTTCCATATAAATTTGTATGCTTCTCCTAGAATATTTTTGTGCACCAATCACATTATCTTATTTTTTTCTTTGTGACCTATATATAGTTTCGAACTTGTTATTAATTTCAGTGTTCCTGAAAATGTCATTATAGGAAAAAGCTTGAACACCATTTCGTGTTTTCTTTTTCCTTCGTGGTTATTTTCATCATAAATATTATTCACGTGTTACTTTCGTGGAATAATTTTCATATATATATATATATATATATATATATATATATATATATATATATATATATATACACACTATAAGTGTCTTGAAGTCTAAGACATTGATTGAGTTATATATATATATATATATATATATATATATATATATATATATATATATATATCACTCAATCAAATGGAGAAATGGATTTATTAGAAATGGATTTACTGTATTACGTCCTCAATTCAACTTCTCATAATTGAGAATACTGAATATACATATACAGTGTGTGTGTGTGTGTGTGTGTGTGTATATATATATATATATGGTACACACAGACAGTGCATGGAACAAGGAACTCTTCTGGGATAATTAAATCCACTATAGTCCGAATAAGTAATGGTAAATGACAAATACCATTACTTATTCGGACTATAGTGGATTTAATTATCCCAGAAGAGTTCCTTGTTCCATGCACTGTCTGTGTGTATCATAAAAAACTCAGGGGACCATTCTGAGTTCATTCCCATATATATATAAGAACCTAAGAATCGCTTTTCATTTTTCGGAGCAATTCAACAGCCTCCCAAAGTCCCCATTCCAAGAAAAAACACCCCAGTTAGACTTCAATCCAAGAAAAAGCACCCCAATTAGACCCCAATCCAAGAAACAGCACCCCAGTTCGACCTCAATCCAAATTAAAGGATTTTAACATCAACATTCCTCGAAAACTTTGTCCAGGTCATTGCTTGATCGCACTTAGCACACAGCATCACTTTTTTAATAAGATTTTAATAAGATGGAGTTAAAACAGTGATGTAGGTCTCGAGATCGGTCTTGGTCTCGAGACCGATCTCGAGACCCAATTTGCAGATCTCGATCTCGATCTCGGTCTCCGCTATTTAGATCTCGGTCTCGATCTCGGTCTCGACAGACGCGGTCTCGGTTTTTCTCCCCGAGACCTTTCGAGACCATAATGAAAAATACATGTTATTGGCATACTCATGATGGTGGCTTGGTTGAACAGACACAATTCAGAATGTTTATGAAAGTTTGTAAAAGTAAGGGACTCTAGGTATTCACTAATCAGTCACCCTGTTTTGAGTTGCCACGTTTGTCTTGCAGGGGGGTGTGGGTCTGGATTTTTTTAGGTTAGGTTGGTCTCGATCTCGATCTCGAATTTTAAGGGTCTCGATCTCGGAAGGTAGATCTCGATCTCGAACCTTTGATCTCGGTCTCGATCTTGGTCTCACAGGATCAGGTCTCGGTCTCGGTCTCAGTCTCGGACTTGGTGGTCTCGACTACATCACTGAGTTAAAATGGAGTTAATTGCTCTAAAATGGTTAATTGAATGCCCGGTTAGGTTACTTGTACGCCCTTGACGATTGGTAAGGTTAAGTAGTGATATTTTCGTTAAAACTAACGAAAATCTTATGACTTAACCTAACCAATCGTCAAGGGCGTACAGTTGACCTAACCAGGCATTCAATTGACCTAACCTGGCATTCAATTGACCTAACCGAACATTCAATTGACCGGGGGCAACTCGCGAGTAGATAGATCACAGCACTGCATTATCACATGCTCACACTACAACAATAATATTCAGACTAAACTAGGTCTAAGTAGGCAACAAATAAACATTAATAACAACAACAAAAAATACTGTTTATGCGAGTTCGTTTGGAGAAAAAGGTATGCAAATGAAGATTTATTCATTAAAATATTATTAAATATTGCAAATTTTAGTAAATAAAGGATATTATCCGCGTTTTATTTTGTAAAACCCACTACATAACATTACATAATTTAGATAACGGTCATGCGCCGCCATGCAAACTAGTGCGCATATAAATGCAATTTTTTTCGTATGTTGCGCATATTTCTCCAGGAAAATAATGTCATTTTCGGGTGCTCTTCCAATATGTGCTCTACCGCGAAACTGTGAGCTACCATATTCCAATACGTTCTCTACCGTGAAACTAGCCTTATAAGGCTAACTAACGAAAATATCATGACTTAACCTAACCAATCGTTAGGTCAACTATACGCCCTTGACGATTGGTTAGGTTAAGTCGTGATATTTTCGTTAGTTAGCCTGGAATATGGAATATTAGTTGGAATATGGTAGATCACAGTTTCGCGGTAGAGCACATATTGGAAGAGCACCCATTTTCGTTATTAGAATATAAAAATTTATTAGTATACAAATTTTAGTGCGAAAATCCGCGGTGCGCCAAACTGAAAAGATCTTAAATTATTATCATGCATAAAAAGGTGTTTTGAGAAATGAGCAACAAGTTTTTGATGAAAGAAAAGTAACAGTTTATTGAAAATAACTAACATTTTATAGGGCGATGTGAGGGGGGAGGGGTATTGCTGGTGTTACATAATTTTTTAGGGGGTGGTTGGATAGGTGTGGCAGTGTTATTGGGGGGATGGGGGATATAAATTTTGGTAGAAAAAAGCGTGACATAATTTTGGAATGGCGCCTAACAAACATTTATTATTTTGGTGTTTTTTAATAAATATTGACTCGTGATTAATATCATGGCACCAAACAGGAGAATTAGTGATGGGGAAAGTGTGGAGAAAAGGCAAAGGCACAGTTTTGAGTTTAAAATGGATATTATAAGGTCTGGTGACTCTGGTAAGTCGTTGCGTCGATAGCAAGGTCGCTAAACTTAGAATAAGATTTAATCTAGATTAAATATTATTTTCTTTACTGTTAAATATTTTAAACGTTAGATTTTACACTATATAACACTCTGAGGTTGTTAAACTTATTAATTTATTGTGTAAATAATGGTTCGAAAATATTTTGTCCAAAGTCCAGGAACGTAACCCTCACTTATAACATGTAACCTATAGGAAAACGTAATCCAAATAACGATGTTTCGGATAACGATGCGTTTTCCAGGAACACATTAACGTCGCTATCTGAGGACTGCCTGTACCTAATCAAGGAATGAAGGGAAAAGACAAGAAGCCGAAAATATATATATATATATATATATCCGTACAGCGTAAACAAAATGGTTAGGAGGGGTTAACAAAAAATTAAAAAGTACTAATTAAAGGAAAAAGGTATTTTAACAAGATGTGATCCATTTTATACGTTTCCGAACTGTTATTGAAATTACTTATAAAGTGTATGAATGTGCATTCCAGAATGTTCCTCTTAGTTATATCTTTATTTTTAACACGAATTTTAGAACTTTCCCAACTAATACTATGCTTATACTCGTATAAATATGGTTAAACAATGCATTAGAATTATTTGCCGTCCTACACGCATATTTATGCTGTTTTACTCCCACGTTTGAAGTTTTCCCAGTTTGACCTATATAAACTGAGTCGCACTGCTTACATCGAGTCGAGTAGACAGAGCCAGCTGAATTATTTCGGCTGTTCCTTATTCGGTAAGACTTAGCAGTATTTTTATACTTATGGACTACGTTAGTTTCAATTGTTTTGAGTAAGATCGGAAGATATTTAAAATTTCCATGGTAAGGGAGGCTAAGGATTTTTTATGATCAGGCCTTTTCAATTACACTATTGCGATACCTTTTTTCAGCTTTGATTGAACAAATTTCTAGAAATGGAATAGGATAACGTAGTTTAATATCAATCTTCATAATACTGCATAACTCAGAATCTAAAAATTCAGGACTAACAACTCTTAATGGTCTGAGAAACATAGAACAAAAAATTGAAGATGGTGATGGTCAGAATAAAAATGAACATACGAGTTATTATTAGTAGGTTTGTGAAAAAATTCACATTTAAACTGATTTATGCATCTCCAAATTTTTTAAGTCCAGACTAGCTGACATTTTTGGTCACGAGTTTCTTGTGGTTTACCTCGCGGTCAAACATTTTAGGCAGTACCTTGAAGGAAGGGAATTCATAATATTCACGGATCACCGCTCTCTCACCTTTGCCATTAATTCTCATTCCGACCGTTATTTCCCAAGAGAGATGAGTCATTTTGACTACATTTCCCAATTCGCCAGTCACTTACGTCATATCAAACACCGTGAAAATTCTGCCGCAGACACCTTGTTACGCCTGACCATTTACACATTTCTTTTTCCGGCCAGCGATGACGTCATCAACTACGAGGCAATTAGAGCAGCTCATATGACACCACTTTTGTAGGCTCCTAATTTGTAATTAGCTTTCGTTATTAATGATTAAGTGGGTTGACGAAGTAATTATTTAAATGATTAATACTTCGGATTCACACTGATTTTTTGATCAAAACAAGGAAAAAAAGATAGATTTGTTTGTTTTTCTTTTAATTAACCAAACAAATAAATGTTTACAGTGAATAATATCATAATTGCAGTTAATAAATAAATATGGTAAATATGGTACTTACACCAAAGAAAGGCATTGAATATAAAACAAATTACAAATATATCCCTGAATTATAATTTAATTCAAGGATGGGGAATCGATGTGCACAAGTTACAAATATATACAACATGAACAAGTTACAAATATATACAACATGAACAAGTTACAAATATATAAAACATGAACAAGTTAACAAGTTACAAATATATAAAACGAACAAGTTAACAAGTTACAAATATATAAAACATGAACAAGTTACAAATATATAAAACATGAACAAGTTACAAATATATAAAACATGAATAAGTTTACAAAAATATACAACATGAACAGTTACAAATATATAAAACATGAACAAGTTAACAAGTTACAAATATATAAAACATGGACAAGTTAACAAGTTACAAATATATAAAACATGAACAAGTTACAAATATATCCCTAAATTATAATTTAATTCAGGGATGGGGAATCGATATGAACAAGTTATATATAAAACAAGTTACAAATATATAAAAGAAGTTACAAATATATCCCTAAATTATAATTTAATTCAGGGGTGGGGAATCGATATGAACTGGAATCGATAAACTGATAAAAATGATTTTTTTAAACTGAAATCGGAAAAAAAAACCGAACTCAAAAAGTTTTACCAAAATTGAAATCGGAACTGGAACTGAAATAAAATAAAATGAAAAACTGAAAACTGAAATCGAAATTGATATTTTTGGTTGTTTTGTAAATTAACCCATTAAGGACCACTGGTAGATTTTTCTACCAGAATTTCTTGATTTTTTTATTTTTATGATCTTTAATGGGTTAAAGAGTTTTTTAAAGAAGTTAAAATATTTTTAATTCAAATTTACTAACATGAGACACAACTTGTCAAACAAAAACAAAAATTTGGGTATTCAGACGTGATAGAAATGTTTTTGATTTATAGATACACTTCGTCTCATCCCGTAAGATTATCTCTGAAGAGATATATAGATATAGAAAGGCAATTTATCAGCTTTTTCTTCATGACTCTGTCTTTTTAATATATCCGCCTTTCATTAATTGGTCTTATAGCCCATGCGCAGTTTTCCGAGTAAATGAGAGAAAATGACTCGTATAGTTTTGAGAAAAAAGTTCGCTTAGAAACCTAAAACTTCTAAAGAAAAGCCTAAAATATTACGGCAGAATTCCAGAAGCCAGGTACAGTTCAGAGACGTCCATAATTACTAACCTAACCAAGCCTAGCCTAATACTATACTGTACTCAAAATACTTTCAGCTTTTATAAGTTTTTGGCTGTTTTGAGGTTACTGCGAAACTACTTACTCTCTAAATATATTATGTCATTCACAGTTAAGAAGAAAAAATCATACTAAGATGAGAAGTGGATTAGCACGAAAGTAAAAAAAAATATCTGACAGCTGTGTGACTTTAAGCATGCAGCTTAATTTTTAAGTATCAATTCATCTGAAGTTTTCGAAGGCGAAAGATCAGTCTTACTGACGAAGAATAACAATTGCGCCTTACAGTATGATACAAAATCAAATCAATAATAAAAGGCTTCATAAGAAATATATAACTCAAAGTTATGAATGTTAAATATTTGAGTTGAGTTTACTCCAACTAAGAAAATGTCGATATAATTTGTAAACTGAAAGCCAAAAAACTGAACTAAAAATCGAAACGGATATTTTGGTTTTGCAAAAACTGAAATCGAAAATCGAACTGATATATATATATCAGTTTCCTACCCCTATTATGAATTGTTAGTCAGAAACAACAGAACATAAATTACATTAAACTGAACAATAAAGCAAACATAATTGTTAATTCGAGAAATACACACGATAATAGTTCTTTCGTCGTTGAAAGAAAACGAATTGCTCACTGGTGAAAGAGTTATTTATAATATAATGGGACTCTAGGCGATAACTGAGCGACGGCCTATAGGCGGTTGTAGATCAGAACAGAGAGTTTACATTCACTAAATTAGAACAGACGAAGACAGAATGAGGAAGCCTATACACAAGATTGTCATTGAATTAAAGTAGGCGCAGTACAAATATGGGCCTATTCACCAGAGCACTTTCACTGAGTTTAAATAGGAGAAGGAGTGTGTGAGGGCCTATTCTACGGGATGTTTTTAGTGCCTTATTTGCGGGCAGATTGAATTCAAAATTTAACTGTATCATAAAATCTCTTGCGAATATGAGAACGTTAACGGGAGGTTGACATCAAGGTCAAGCTTCAATAAAAAACTTTCGGAGTAGGACAAAACAATCTTTGGTTGAACCTGATGTAGGTGCCTATAAAGCCTTCCTCAGAGCAGCTTTCTGCTGATAACGATAATATTTTTGAAGTCT
Organism: Bathynomus jamesi; assembly: GCA_023014485.1. Classification (NCBI taxonomy): domain Eukaryota; kingdom Metazoa; phylum Arthropoda; class Malacostraca; order Isopoda; family Cirolanidae; genus Bathynomus; species Bathynomus jamesi. The sequence continues at coordinate 745,488 of JAJOZX010000057.1, forward strand.
AAAAGTATCTTTTGATAAACTCCAGACGTTCTGGAACTCTTAGAAATCTTGTACCGGCAAGCGAAAACTTTGTAAAGGCGACCTCGTCTCATGACTTTAGATACAAACTTGAGAGAAGTATTAAAATTGTAGGCCTAAGGGTGAAATGTGTATGTATACGCGTGCGCGCACACACACACACACACACACACACACACACACACACAAGTGGGTGTATATACATATATATATACACACACACCTCATTGTACAAAACCTTTTGTACTTCTCCAAATAGCGGCGTTTATATATATATATATGTTGTTATGTTCCCACTTATATTATTATCATTATTATTATTAACCTTTAGTTAACTTCCGCCCGAATTGTTCATTCTGACGAAGGTCAAGCTTTTCACTCCACCTTAGACCTACTTTCTTTAGGGTGTGGAAGGATGAACAGCTTGGTTTTGCTGCGCGCCGACTGCCGTCACTAGGTCTCGAACCCGGGGCCGATGGATTCGTAGTCAGCGACGCTAACCACTACACTACACACACACACACACATATAATATATATATATATATATATATATATGTTAACCCCTCCGTCTATGGCCCGGGTTGGTTCGAAGTTGACGGGGGTTCTAGTAAGGTGGCAGCAACGGATGTGTGACTTGCAGTAGTTTTCTTCTATATTACTCTCCGAGTTCTTCTATAGCGGCTCGGAGGACTCTGATAGACTTACTAAAAATGCTGAAGGTTCCGGACTCTTCTTATAGCGTATCCGGAAAGTTTAATGACTAAGTTCTTCTGAAGAGAGCAAGGCTCGAAGGATAAGATAAAAACTATCTTTTACTGTAATTTACTGCTAAAATGTACAGGTAGTGCTCAGCCTCTGAATTAGCTTCTGAATGACAATGGAAGATTTTTACTGGGGTTTATATACCCAAAAACTGCTAACATCATTATTATTAAATGCTAAAAAGGCTGTATTTTTTTGCACAAATAAAGTAAATTTTCAGCTGTGGTAAGGCTTGAACGAGTAAACAAAATATTTGAAGACGAAACCATATTTTTATCTTAAACCGCGACTTTTCAGATCTGATGTTATCATGATCTGCCAAGTTAACTAAAAGTGGAAATCGGACTATGCATCTTTACACTAAAATATGCATATGAGTAAAATTTTAAGGTTTAAGATGTACAATTTTAATGCTTAGGCAAGACATGATCTCATCTTTTATAACGAAAGAGAATGTATACAAAATATGAACATTGCAAAGCTTAAGCAGGATTCCTTATTAAGCGAAATCTAAAAAAATGATTATGAGATTTTAAAAAACAACAGGTCACCAATTATTTGGCAAAGTAGAAAGCAAATCAAAAATTTTATCCAAACTCGCGTTGGGCGATTTTGGTCCTTATGTAAAAATGAATACACACACGTACATACATATGAGTATAGGCATTATATAAAGTTAAATATATAAGAATATACAGGATTATATAAATACATGAACCATATAACACATGAATTTTTAAAATGGATACTTTTTCTTAAATGGATACAGAACTATATAAATGAATACAAGAATTACATGAAGAATAAGATATATAGGAATATGGGAATTATTTATGGTTCATTTTTACAGGGCTCTTCCCTCTAGAATGATATTAATATAATAATGTAACATCCTAACTAATGCTAACTAGATGATAACTATTGGTTTTATAATACAGATTTATATATACAACATAAGTCGGGTGGTTAAGTCTAGTTCACGTGGTCTGGGTACGCACTCTTGGTCGTGCATAAATAGTTTCATGTTCCGTGTCACTTGGTTTTCTTTGTTCCCAGAATGATCTTTTCACCACAAATATACCGAGGATAATAGCACATACAATAATGATACTAACGGCAGATGTTGAGAAAATGGTTACCGGTTGTAGTATTTGTAAGAGGTTATTTTGGTTATCATCCGAAATTTTAAACCGGCTCAATTGATCATTCCATTCAGGGGCATGTAGTTCGGGTAGGATGGTTACAGGTTTTATGGAGAGATTTAAGATCTCTATGACGGGTTTAAATTTAATTTGCGACGGGAATGGGTATGAGTTATTAAGGGTAACCTTATACGGGTTGTATATTTGGAGGGCTTTTGAACGCAAGGAGCAACCAATTGGTAGCCGAATAACCATAGGGATTGTGATGAGGGAATAATTCGATGGACACTCGAGAGTAGCGGCAGTCCTGTTCGCGAAGGAAACCCAGATGTCTGGTCCAATTCGTAGTTGGATGGTTTTAGGGGAATGAAATTTTTTAAATGAACATACGGGGGCATGCCGGTCACGAATTAAATCGATAAAGCAAGACCTAGTAGTTGGAAGAATAACTGGTTTGAGTGGAGGGCAGACGAGTTGTTTATTTGGTTGCGGGAATCGGCAATGCCGGACGTCGCTATCTGACATCATAGAATAAGCTGATAGATCTTTGGTGAGGAAAAGGTAAGGTGGTACGGTGGGTAAATACAATCGATAGACATTAGAGTTATTTTGGTAGGGTGTTGGGAAAGGGTGAAATTTATATACGTCATAAGTGAGGACATCGAAAAATGGTATAATTATGAGGTATGTGTAGGGGCGTGGTCCATGTACAGTCCAGGTGTATTCTAGAAATTGAGGGTAATTAGTGTGGTTGAGTGGGAATATGGGTGATAATTTTAATTGTGACTGGGCGGTGTGAATCAAGGACTGAAGTATTTCCCATGGTATTAGGGTGGAAAGAGTGATTTTTCCATGGGCTAGCTGGGTTGCACGCAAAACCTTGGAATGAATCGTAGTTATTCGTTGTAAGTATTTATCGATTAGGGTTACTTGTAGGTTCATTATCTCTATTAATTCTAGATATCTTTTGTGTTCTTTGTATTGAGCTAACATGGATTCAAGGTATGTGAATCTGTCCGAAAGGGAGTGGAGGAAGCGATTGTTTTCGTGTAATGACCTAATAGTTTGTTCTAACATGTGTCCATTATATTGTCGATTTCGCGCGAAGAGATTCAATTTAAGTTCAATTCTTTTAATATCTTCTTCGGTTGCTAATCCGAATAAACCTTTGAACAGTTTCCCTCCTATATCTATCAGTCCCCTTTTACTTCTTTGGTTAAAGTTTTCTGAATTTTTAGTTTCAGTTTGTATCCATGGTAAGGCTAATATTTCTGATAGGGCGCGTGCTGTAGTTTGAATATTTTCGAGGGTATTTTCTAACAGAACGCGACTAATCTGATCTTTTCCTTGGAAAGAATTCTGGACTTTACTTTCAAACGTTTTTAATTGGGTTTGTATCTGAAGGAGATTGATTTTAATTCTAGCAGGGGGTTGCAAATTTATATAAAGGTCTGCGTGCCCTTTCAAAAATTTACCTTCTGCAAGTTTTTCTATAACAACTCCGGTAGAAATTTTAATGCTAGGTCTACAAGAGTAAATAATTTGGAAAATTATAAGGGGGACAATTTTATTCATTTCTACGCCTTAGGTTATACGGAGCTGGGGGTAGTTGTGTGGATACTTGTGTTTGTGGGCGAAGGGGTCGGCCTCGTTTTGGTGGCAATGGGGGTCGACCGTTGAGCTCGGATTCTGAGCGGGTTCGTTTCTTATGTGAAGGTTCTAGTTCACGTGGGTGATGCATTTGCGGGCGGTATGTAGGGTCCGTGCGTCGATCATCAATCGGTGAGGGTGGTGACAGAGGAGATGGTGGAGTTGGAGGAGATGGTGGAGTTCCACTGAGTGATCCTCTCGAAGGGGTTTCTCCAGGGTCTGGGTCCGATGGGACGCTTGGCTCTGGGGCCTCCTCTTGTTCAGAGATTGCCTCGAGTACTGGTGGTATTACGAGGTACCAATCTTCGTCATGGGTAGCGGTTCCCGCGGTGACCACTTCATTTTTTGATCCCTGCCCGATTTGTTAATATCTTGACCTTTTGAAGGATAGGCGGCTCGAACGCCTGGCAGCTGTTTTTTGGGAAGGTGTTGTTCGGAAGCTATCTTCAAATTGTCAGCGTGAATGATCTTTAGTTTGGAATGATCCCGGAGGTCGAGGATTTCATAACGATTTTTTCCGAGGTTTTTCATAATCCTATATGGGCCATCCCATTTTGGGTATAATTTGCGATGAGCACCTGGCGGTTTCACGCTCTTCAGATAACATCGCATACCGACGATTATAGTCCGTTGACGGGGATGACGCCTATGTTGCTCTTGCTCCATCTGTTGGTTTCGTTGGTCGAGGGCATAGCGGATTATGTCAAAAATCTTGAAAGATCGTTCAGCTAGTTGCTGATTTGCTTCTGCCATTTCGGAAGATGTTAGAACTGCCGGGTCGGTTTGGTCGGGCAAATCAAAAGGTAGACGCTTGTCGTAGTGATAGAGGACGAAATGAGGGGTGTCCCCGATGGACACATTATAGCCATTGTTGATGGCTGTTTGTACCATGGGAAGGGAATCATCCCATGTACGGGAGGATGCATCGACAACGTGGCGCAGGGCTTCCAAGATCTTTCGATTGTGCCTTTCCACTAAGCCGTTTGCCTGCGGATGGTATGCCACAATGTGTGTATTTTTAATTTTACACATGTTACAGAGTGACTCGAACAGTTTGGAAGTGAAACTAAGGGCGTTATCCGAGATTAGGATGGAAGGAGTGGTATGATTTTGGATGACGCGTTCCACTAGGGCTCTTGCCACAGTTTCCGAGGTCTGGTCTGGAATGGCGGCTACTTCGCTGTAACGCGAGAAGTGGTCCGTAAACACAATGATGTACTGATTTCCCTTTGATGTTTTGGGAAATGGTCCCAGTATATCCATTCCAGTTCTTTGCCAGGGCCTTTGGCATACTGGATATTTATGCATCGGAGCTGTGGATGGTACGTTGCCCTTATGCTTTAAACACGACGGACATTCGGCGATGTATTCTTGTACCTTTTTGTTCATCTCGGGAAAGTGGTATCGCTCCAAAAGACTCTTGATGGTGCGATCCGGCCCCATGTGTCCATACAAAGGTGAGTCGTGACAAAGTCCAATGGCTATATCGACGAGATCCTTTGGTATCTCCACGAGGTCGTTTCCATCTTCGTTCCTGAAATGTACGAGCCCATCTTTGAGGTTGTACTGTTCTTTTACCTTCGATGGTTCCTTTTGTTCCAGGCGCGCCCGAAGGTTTTGGGTGTGTTGGTCCTGTTGTTGGGAGTATTGCAGACACTCGTAGTCGAACACAGGAAGAATTCCTATTTTATTCACTTGGGCGTCGGGCTTGAGTCTCGACAATCCGTCTGGAATAACTTGCAGTTTTCCCGGTTTGTATACGATTTTTGCTGCAAAGTCCTGAATCAACAGAGCCCATCTACTCAATCGTCCTTCAAGTAGCTTGTCCTTGAAGAGGTACGTGAGTGGCTTATGATCAGTCTTGATGGTTACATCGTAGCCATAGACGATATTTCGGAATTTTTTCAAAGCCCAATATACCGCTAGGGCCTCTCGGTCCGTAGTGGAATAATTCCGTTGAGGTGCAGAGAGAAGTTGACTGGCATAAGCAATGGGTAATTCCACACCGTCTACGTCCTGTAACAGGACGGCTCCTAGTCCATAGGAGGAAGCATCTGTGGCTATGATGAAGGGTCTTGTGTAATCAGGATATTGTAAAATGGGATGACAGGTTAGTTTATTAATTAAAGTTTCAAAGGCATGTTGGTGATCGGATTCCCAGTTAAATTTCGAATTTTTCTGGAACAAATTAGTAATGGGTTTAGCAATATTGAAAATTGGGGGATAAAGTTCCGATAGAATCCGACAAAACCAATAAATGCACGGGCGTCGTCGATGGTTTGGGTACAGGGTACCTTTCCAGGGCTTCGAGTTTGGCTGGATCAGGTTTAATTCCTGTGGACGAGAGTAGGAATCCTAGGTATACCAGGGATTCTTGTAAAAAATTGCACTTTGCAAGCTTCAGTTTAAGGTGTGCTTTTCTCAAGTGTGATAGCACATTCTGAAGGCGTTGAAAGTGTGTTTTTATGTCCGAACTGTAGACGATAATATCGTCAAGATAAACGAGAGCTTCGACACCTAATAGGTCGGAAAGGACTATATTCATCAACCTAGAGAAATTAGCAGGCCCATTTCGGACTCCGAAAGGTAAAACCTGGAATTCGTAATGGCCTCGGTTAGTGGAGAAAGCAGTCAATGCCCGAGATTCGGGACTGACCTCCATTTGCCAATAACCCGATGCTAAATCGAGGGATGAAAAAAGTTCGCTTTCCCTACGTTCAGAATTGTTTCCTGCATGTTTGGAATCGGGAAACGGTCTGGGATGGTAATGTTGTTCAGGCGTCTAAAATCTATACAAGGGCGAGATGTTCCGTCCTTTTTGGAGACGAGAATCATAGGAGCGGACCAGGGACTAGCTGAAGGCTGAATGACATCCTGCTCCAACATGTCCTTGATGTGTTCCTCAATAGTGACTAATTGGGAATGTGGAACCCGATAGGGAGGAATGAAAATGGGTTTGGAATTGGGTTCCAACTTGATTTCAAAAGGGACCAAATTAGTTCGGCCCAGAGGATCTCCTTTTAGGGCAATCACATCTCTATTTCTTATCAGGAAATCGAGAAGTGATTCCATTAGTTTGGGATCCTGTAAAGCTGGTGACTCCTGAAGGGAGTGCTCCAGACATTTCTTATATTCTTCTTTTAATACTGAAGGATTTAACTCTAAGGAACTGGAAACACGATTTATCATACTGATGGGGAAATCTGAATCTACTTCTACTGTGGAAACAGTTCCTATTTTCTGATTTGAAGTTAATTCTATAGGACTTTTTCCTTTGTTTAAACAAACAACAGGGATAGCTGAATTCTGACTCTGACTAAGGACTTGGGCAATAAGAACATCTCTTTTGAAATTACTTTTCTCTGTAATCAGAGTACGCTCTGACTCTAATAATTTTCCTTGACTGTTAACTACTTTTGCTAGGAAACAAATCTTCTCATAAGGTGCTACTGTTATATGCTCGGTAGGGCATATGAAAAATTGTGAATCTGACTCTGGTTCGGCGACTAAAATTTGCCTTATTGGCTGAACTGAAGCTGGCTGACTGGAAACTGGCTGACTGGAAACTGGCTGACTGGAAACTGGCTGACTGGAAACTGGCTGACTGGAAACTGACTGACTGGAAACTGACTGACTGGAAACTGACTGACTGGAAACTGACTGACTGGAAACTGACTGTGTTGATCCAACTGGATTCAACAACTGGAACTGATTACCCTGGGGTCTGATTTCTGGAGCGGTTGTCCCTCTGGATACAACCGGCTGACTTGAACTGCTATCAAGTGGAGGGGGTTTCCTATTTCTTTCGGAAATCTGAACTGGACTAATTCTATTAGCATTAAGCTGTCTGTCATTCTCACGGAGATGGTGTGTCCTATTTCGACACTTTACTAACTTTCCGGCTGGGTAAATCTCCCATTGATTCCGGTTAAAAAAATCCATACCTAGTAGGATGTCTGTCTGAAAGGTGGCGACTGTGTCCACTATACAACATTTCGCGGGGTATACCGCGTTTCCAACTTCTAAATATAACTCAATTTCTCCGTATGTAGGTATGGGTGTGCCCGTAACTCCTCTGAGTTGGCAGGATGGTGCCTTAAGTTCATATTTGTAATTTGTTCTCTATAATTCATCTACACATTGTTTCTTAATTAACGTCGCGTGTGCTCCTGTATCTAGGAGAGCAGTTAAATCTTGGTTATCGGTGCTACAATTTATTATTAAATCTAGGAGGTCCGCACCTATTATCCTGATGGGGAGTTTGTGTGCGTATCTGGGTTCATTACTGTAATTTAGGAGGGAGGAGGTTGAACTGCGCCTCCAATGTAGGGTCTAAAAAAGGGCTCGAATGGTCTTCTATGGGAGGACCTGGGTCATATTCTACGGGATTATCATACGCTGGAGGGTGTTCTTAAAACTGTACTCTGGGGAAAATGATTCCTCCACGGGTACTTCTACGTACCGAACTAGTTGACCTTGCTGGTTGTACTGAGGTTTGTACATGGGGTAAGAGTGTGGTTGACCCTGTGGTCGTAATCTATTGGGTTGGTAGTTCGACTGAGGCTGGGAATGGACTGGTTTCTGGGGATTGGATGACTTTTGGGATACGTTTTGGGAACGTGGTTGGTTTGGTTTCTGAAAGTGGGGTCTATACCCTGCAGGGGCTTTATCAGCACACTTTTGGCGATCGCCACGGCGATGACCATGTTCGTGACAGTGGGAGCAATAAGAGGGATAATTACACTGACTTATCATGTGCCCAAAGCTATCGCAGTTAAAACACTGTGGAGGAGGGCGTGTATTCTGGGTTTGGGGGGCTTGTTTCTGGGGTGGTGTTCCCTGCATTGGCCTCGATTTATAGGGTTGTTGTTGTTGCTGTTGGTGTTGTGGCTGCTGCTGTTGAATAATGTACGGGGGTTTCTCTACTCTTTCGGTAGTTTTGGTTTGCTAAATCGGGGTAATGTTCCCGTGTTTTGTTTATGGCTACACTTACAGGTTTGTCAACATTTAAAAACTCCTGAAACTTTTTTTTAGGTGCTCCGGGTAGGTTTTGGTAAATATGTTGCTACTATTAGATTTCTTTGTTTCGAAGTGAAAGTTATGCCACATGCATTTTCTGCGGCACGGAGGGCTTCTCCTACAAGTTTATGTGTACGTGTAATAAAATTGTTTAAATCTTCGTGTTCCTCTTTCTTCCATTTAGCTTGGAAGACTGCTTCTAACGTGGCTAAGGGTTGTGCAAGTTATTTCTTTAAAAAATTCTAATAAGTTTTGTTTAAAATCGTCCCATGTTGTAGCTTCGCTAATTGATGGGACGTAGGTGACTGTGTCATGAGCATTCCCTTCTTTAGGGTCGATAAATCTTTTTGCTTCCCTAATTTTTATATCATCATCGGTGATATTTTCGCGTAAGAAATGTTGCTCTAAAGATTCAATCCAAGGTCTTACGCGTGGTTCAACAAACGATTATCTATGGTCCCCTTAAAAATTAAAACAGTATGGGGAAGGTTTACTAGTCTGCCTAAGTTAATGTATGCTGGGGGGGGGTTTGAGACTGAGACATATCTGGCTTTGTGTGTTTGGGAGTATGTTTGAAGGGCGCGGGGTAGGTGGAAAAATGGGTGTAGGTAAATTTTCGATGTCAGAAAGCGCACCGTCTGAATCGCTCATATGTGAAGGTACTTATTAATGTGTTCTAATTAGGTCTGCTTGACCGATCTTAATTTATGGAATGATCACTTAAGGGGTTTTCCTAACTACACTATCTAAAAAAATAAATGCACAACAATTTGCCTAACTAGGGGAAAATTTGAAAAGATTGCAAACAAAATAAAAATGTAAACAAAATTTCACTCGAATGTACGTGAAGGTATGGTAATACTATGTTTGGTACATTAAATAAAATTATACTATACTAACTAGAATAGTAAAAATAACTGTGAAAATAACTGTGAAATAATCTGTGAATAATCTGTGACAATAATTCTGTGAAAATACTGTTTTCAATAAAAAAATGTATCACTGGTGTCTGAAGTGTTCACTGTGTTTTGTGTTAATTCTGGCTCAATATTAAATATTAACTGTTAATAATATATGACTTTTCAAATGTTTTAGAGATTTTTAAAAAAGAGTTTTGTACTTAACAAGATTCCTACGGCGAAATCCTTAGAGACGTGTCCTGAAGACGTGTCTTGCTGGCCACTTGTTCTTGGATGAAAACTAGGCGTGGAGAACTTGGAGTCGTGACGCACCGGTTCAAGGGTGGATGTGACGAACTAGAAGTCGTGACACGCCGGTCAACTGGGTGTTGGTTCTGGTTCCAGGGTCTGGAAGACTGGAAGAATCCTGGAGTCGTGAAGATCCTGGTTAAAGGGTCGCCAGTTGTTAACCCCTCCGTCTATGGCCCGGGTGGTTCGAAGTCGACGGGGGTTCTAGTTAGGTGGCAGCAACGGATGTGTGACTTGCAGTAGTTTTCTTCTATATTACTCTCCGAGTTCTTCTATAGTGGCTCGGAGGACTCTGATAGACTTACTAAAAATGCTGAAGGTTCCGGACTCTTCTTATAGCGTATCCGGAAAGTTTAATGACTAAGTTCTTCTGAAGAGAGCAAGGCTCGAAGGATAAGATAAAAACTATCTTTACTGTAATTTACTGCTAAAATGTACAGGTAGTGCTCAGCCTCTGAATTAGCTTCTGAATGACAATGGAAGATTTTTAGGGGTTTATATACCCAAAAACTGCTAACATCATTATTATTAAATGCTAAAAAGGCTGTATTATTTTTGCACAATATTAAATAAAGTAAATTTTCAGCTGTGGTAAGGCTTGAACGAGTAAACAAAATATTTGAAGACGAAACCATATTTTTATCTTAAACCGCGACTTTTCAGATCTGATGTTATCATGATCTGCCAAGTTAACTAAAAGTGGAAATCGGACTATGCATCTTTACACTAAAATATGCATATGAGTAAAATTTTAAGGTTTAAGATGTACAATTTTAATGCTTAGGCAAGACATGATCTCATCTTTTATAACGAAAGAGAATGTATACAAAATATGAACATTGCAAAGCTTAAGCAGGATTCCTTATTAAGCGAAATCTAAAAAAATGATTATGAGATTTTAAAAAACAACAGGTCACCAATTATTTGGCAAAGTAGAAAGCAAATCAAAAATTTTATCCAAACTCGCGTTGGGCGATTTTGGTCCTTATGTAAAAATGAATACACACACGTACATACATATGAGTATAGGCATTATATAAAGTTAAATATATAAGAATATACAGGATTATATAAATACATGAACCGTATAACACATGAATTTTTAAAATAAATACTTTTTCTTAAAATGGATACGAGAACTATATAAATGAATACAAGAATTACATGAAGAATAAAATAGTATAGGAATATGGGAATTATTTATGGTTCATTTTACACACACATATATATAAATAAATATATATATATAAATATATATAAATAATTTTTTTTCACATGTTTTTATGCCTGTTTCGTCTCGTAAGCGAAGCCACAACGTTAACTACTGTAGGTTTCTCTGTACCTTTTATTAGAGGTAAATAAAACAAACTTATCACAAAAAATAATCTATTACATCAATGAGTTGAACACCAAATAAAAATACAATGAAAAAATGAAAATTTTACATCAATAAAATTTGTTAAAGAAATGATATTTGAGACACTGACTTTTTACTTTAAAACTTGGTAATTTCAGAATAAACACAAGACAATTAAAATAGAATTGCTAGAATATTTTAGTTACAATTTTTATCTACTTATCTTTTTGACAGTGGTGATCTTATATATTAATTCTAAGCAGTGGCTTCTATTATGTCTTCCTCTATCAAATATTTTATGACTATTTATTTTTTGTCTATCTCTTCAATGCATTCTGCATGCTCAGCTAAGTTTACCCAATCTGTCTTTTTAAGGTCCCCTTTAAGGGCTTCCACATTTGGGATCTTCACAAAAGATTCAACGTGGAAAGATATTGTAAAGTTGGGATAAAGTTTATCTGTTTACACTTTATCTTTACCTCTACCAGGATTAACCATTGGTCCTTGGCCCCTCCTTCCTGCAAAAAAAAAAAATATATTATATATATATATATGCTACAACTCAAAATGGCCCCTTGAGAAACTTTTATGTTACATATAGACCGTGTATGGAACAAGGCACTCTTCTGGGAAAATTAAATCCACTATAGGCCGAATAAGTAATGGTAAATGCCAAATACTATAGTCTTTATTTTTCATAATGTAAACCCAACGTTGGCAACAGGTCACTAGCGAAGAGGCCCCAAAATATAGCTCCTCACCAGCTATCTGCTAAGCAGATAGGATCCAGCTTTGGGACAGGGTCTAGGGTTTAAAGCTTCCCAACTATTGTATTTTTAGCTAAAAAACAAAACTTAAACGTCAACCGGAAAATTATTCGGACTGTAGTGGATTTAATTTTCCAGAAGAGTTCCTCGTTCCATGCACGGTCTGTGAGTAACATATATATATATATAATATATATATATATATATATATATATATATATATATATAATATATTAGTGCCTATAAAGTGTCAGTGCGGCCTAGTGATAAATTATTGAAAAAAACGTAATTGTAATAGTATACATAATTAATAGTTATAACACCCTCCCTCCTGTATTCGAACCAATGGCAGCATTTAATTCAAATCTCTCTCGTATTACATTGGGGTTCCATAGATGTAACATCATGCGTGATCACGCACGATTAGTGCAAAATGCAAAATTAATCCCACCAGGATTCGAACTCATCTACGGGACCCCAGTGTTATACCAAAGGGATTTGGATTAAATGCTGCTATTGGATCGAGTGCAGGATGGCTAGCAAGCACATAAAATAACTCTGGTCGTGCAAAATTACGTGGTTCCTCCGGTGTTCAAATATGTGCCAGGTTGTATTTGTTTTTAACTGTACCTTGGCTCGACTTCTACTGAATAGGTTCTGGGTTCAAATCCTGGTGGGGTAATTCTGCTTCATGTAAAACCGGACGTGTGTATATACTCGTATAAACACTATATATATAAAGACACGCTTTAGGAATTTCCTCAACGAAACCGTCGGAGAACGTTTCCATGGCGACCACCTCGCACATCGATGCATGCCAGTTGCCTGTTTATTTCATCCTTCACTTTCGTCACACATCGCAACATCAGTTCGATTCCTTCAAAAATCAACAGTTAAGCTGCCAATTAAGATGCCAGACCTAATCCAGCAGTCCTTTCCACGGTCTTGTGTCATTCCTTTTAAACTCTAATGACTGTAAATTCGTTCGCGCGTTATTATATAATTCATGTCATTATTCCAGTACCATTTACATACTGTGCATTTGTCCTTCAATATAATAAACATATAATAAGCTTCACACATTGCCTTCACTGTAAAATTAACGTCCGTGTGTTGCTGTGTGTTCTTGTCACTTTAGGGGTCACCAAATTATAGTTCCTTGTTGGCTGTAGGCATCTATAATAATAAAATTAGATAATTAAAGAATGTTACGTTGGTTGTTACATGACAATGGCCAGGGTGTGACTGAAGGTCGACGCATGTGAGAACTTTCTCCAAGCGAGATGCGAGGTGTAACGCTGTCTTTATCTGGTCGAAAACGATGAACAATGAACTCTGAAGCTATTCTCTTCATTATACTTTTTCCTACTTTCCTACAAATCTTCTTTCACCGCTATTTTCTGTCAGCAGTGGCTGACGGAGGAGGGAAGAGAGCCTCGTCTGTTCTATACTTTACTATTATTACTATTCCTGTGTAAAAGATTTACAAGTCTATAAGTGTAAGCATAGTATAAGTTTCCAGTGTTCTTTATTTTCACTGCAATTTCTAATTTTTCTACTTCCTTCTTGGGCTAACCTAGAGTGGAATTTAGAGTCTTTGTTAACATGTAAGCCTCTCTCTCTCTCTCTCTTCTCTCTCTCTCTCTCTATATATATATATATATATATATATATATATATATATATATATATATATATATATATGCCCCTCGGAGTTAAATTAAAATGAATTACTCCAAGAGGGTATAATATATGATAGTACTCCTGGATCGGGAAGACCGTCTCGATGTCTGGCGTTCCTGCAATCACAGAGCACTTCGTGGATCCTGTAGACTTCTTACCCCAAGTTCTCAAAAGTCAGAGAACAATAAAAACACGTCGGCAGTTATTAATTTAATCAAATTTAGGCAAGACGGTTATTAATCAGTTACAATAAATCAAATGTTTCTTTTTTACAGAGAGTTAATAATATGAATATTTCTCCCAATAAAAGTTTATAAGTATAATAATAGTTAATCCTTAATTGTAAAATATTAGATAAGCCAGAGACCCCTCTAAGACACCCTTATCCGTTCTGGATCTTCAAACTTGTATGAGTCAGTTGCTGAGTCTACTGCCTTTTCCTACAATCAGACTCCAATTGAAAACCCATTAATCTTCCAATTCCAAAAGCAATTCCCGAACGAGCTGACTTTCCCTCGTCAGCCCGGAGACCCGTCTCCTCGGAATCTGCCGTAAGGGCGTTGAGCCCCTTCTTATATAGCCAAAGGACCAGAACCTGCCAACGCCACCAAGCAAGCGGTTGACGTCACCTGAGAACTTTGGAGAAGCGAGCGTCTCACAATCCATTGTGTTTCCCAGGTGAAATCAAAGAAACCGTCCGCGTCACTGGCGTGTGATTTCCGTTCGGAAGGAAATTAGTCATACACTAGCGTGTGAATTATTAAATGAATGAAATTACATAAAAATAATTGTGTCATCAGGGCGCGGCTTTACTTCGATGATAAATCAAAATATAACATGCATAACATATATATATATATATACACACCTTTTTCTGGCGGAACGCACCGGAACGTCGTTCCGGTACCTTTTATTTTCAACATGCAGAAAAAATTTCATGTTTTTATTTTCATTCCTATTTAATTTTCTTTTTTTTTTGGTTACATGACAAAATTTTAGGAATATGAAGGACGCTTTTTCTTTTGGAATGGGATGGTCACCGAGTGGAATGAGGTAACAAATGGCAAAGATTGGTGTAAATTTATAGCAGAGTTCCAGAACTTTCTTTCCAGTAAAAACACTGTATATATTATATATATATATATATATATATATATATATAGGGGGGGATGTGGGGGTGGATGTGGGGGGGGGATGTGGGAGGGGGGTGGAGTAAAGGATCCTAAAATTAAAATAAAATTAAAATAAAGAATTAAAAACTAAAATCTAAAAACGCTGTAAACCACGCCCTAGAATTTAAAAGGTTAACAGCTAAAACATCAGAAGCCATTAAGCCTTTCAGAGAGCTTATTCTCCTTCTTTTAGATGTCAAGTACAGAATAAGAGGATAAAGGAAGGGAGAGCAGTAGTAAAAGGTCAAAATATTATATCTCAGGCAATTTGTGGGTAACACCGTTACCCTGTAAACGAAGTGAAGACTCTGAGGTCGAAGGTTCGAATCCCGATAATGCCTGTAATAATAATAATAGAGGAGTTAGCGCAATGGGCCGCATTAGTTGCTTGAGCGTTGTGCCAGTTTCTGGCATTCCTTACTGATTATTATACCTAAGGCAGGCAGAATTTATTCAGAAGGAACTTTAAAGATATATTCCATTTGAAGAGAGGTTTGGTTAGGCGGTCATTGTGACGTTCACCTTTCTTTACGTTAAATTTCTTGATATTTAGGACTGATTCAGTTAATTTTCTTTTACCCGTGTTGAATATAAGGACCAGCATCCAAAGAGCATCAGTGAATGTCAGTTCCCTAAAGTCCACTTTCCCGAAAATATAATAATGTTAACAATGTAATGATTGGGTTGTTTAACCTCCTTTGCAATACATAAGGTCATATGACAGAGGCGACCTACAGCTTTTGTGGGATCCGAACCACGAAACAACGCTAACAAGAATAACTTCGTGTAGTACAAGAAATTTGACAAAATAAATCATTTTAATCGACATAGTAATAAACTCTACATAGGTGAAACGAAGTACTTGAAAGATGGGATCTATAAACGTGGATAAGATCTTTGAACAGAAAATAATAATTCCGATTTGTAGCAGCATAAGATATCACGGGACCCTAATATCTCCGCTGAAGACTCCCAAGTACGTCTGCAAATATCCAACACAGCTAAAATAGTAAATTAATTGAATCCGTATGAGACCAACTCCGTATGAGATATTATATTTTAACCTTTTTCTGCTGGTCTTCCTTCCTTCCCACTCTTTCTCAGTCTGTTCCTGACATCTGAAAGAAGAAGAATAAACTCTGCGAAAAGCCGAATGGCTTCTGTTGTTTTAACTGTTAGTCTTTTAAATTCTAGTGTGTAGTTTTTAATGCTTTTAAATATTAGTTTTTTAATTTTTTAGTTTAATTTAATTTAATTTTTGGGATGCTTTTACATATACAATTTTAGTGCGGTTAATATATATATATATATATATAATATATATTATATATATATATATATATATATATATATATATATATATATATTAAGACACAATAACCGTATAAAAAATTAAGTAAAACAATTAAAATCTCCAATGATTAAAATATTAAAACACTAAAAAAACCGCAAACCTTTTCGAGAGAGTCTCGGTCTAACATAGACATCGACTAGATAAGGATCATAATATTGACATTGAAAACACTAACTTTTAAATATCAGTAATAATAATGACAAACGCAAACTCGTAGAATCTTTTACTACAAAATTACTGATACTTTTTAATATAAAACATAAGAACTTTCCAACTTGATTTTATGACTAACTTTTGCCTGCCAAAAAACTTCTGTGGTCCGAAATTATTTAAGCTTGTTTGAGTTGCCTGAAGCATTAAGCTTTTTATTAAATATTCCTTTGAAGTTCC
Organism: Bathynomus jamesi; assembly: GCA_023014485.1. Lineage (NCBI taxonomy): Eukaryota > Metazoa > Arthropoda > Malacostraca > Isopoda > Cirolanidae > Bathynomus > Bathynomus jamesi. The sequence continues at coordinate 762,012 of JAJOZX010000057.1, forward strand.
ACTCTTACTTTTAGTTTCTACCCACCGACCACAAGAACTGAAAAGGTTCTCTCGAAAGGTTTACTGTTTTATTACTTTAACCATTGGCAATTTTAATTGTTATTTTTAATATAAATATAAACACAGTGTGTGTGTGTGTGTGTGTGTGTGTGTGTATATATATAAACAGTGTGTGTGTGTGTATATATATATATATATATATACACACAAACTCAGAATGGTCCCCTGTTTAACATATATATATATAAACACAGGTGCTACTGTAGTATGCGGTCGACCTACGATTCGGCGGTTTACCTTTCAAGTATAATTTCTTATCTTGTTTGCTAATTGCTTGTTTACATCCCAATGTTAATCGCCCTTGACGATTGGTTAGGTTTAGTCATGATATTTTCGTTAGTTTTAACGAAAATATCATGATTAAACCTAACCAATCGTAGGTAGACCGCATACTACAGTAGCACCTAAACACAGAGAGTGTGTGTGTGTGTGTGTGTGTGAGGAGCCTTAATTTTACCTTTCAGACGTGGATATTAATTAGTGAGATGTAAATACGTTTTCCTTTACATCAGTTTTGTTATTTTCTGTATTGGTGTTCATTTCGTGGCACATTATTTATAAATTTGCTGTATTTCTTCATTTACCTAAATTACTATCTATGTCCTCTTCTCTTTTACCATTCTCCAGTTTGACTATGCATTTTTTTCCATGCATTTAATTCAAACGTAACCGTAGAGACCTGTGACTTTATTATTCGCTGTTTTTATCGCCTTCCCGCCATTTCTTTACAGATTGATGTATTCTTAGTGTTTTAAGGCATTGCACAGTATACAATTCGGGCCAGTGTTGTTACAGTTACAAATGTATGCAATTGCGCACTCCTTGAGGCACAATTTGTTTGTGTTCAGCTTTCCGATTTTAGAGTATTTTCGTATTTACTTCTTTGTATGTTTGAGAATTTTTTTTTCTTTCGACTTGCTTCAGTTCTTGGCAAATAGTTACTTTCCTTCTTCCTCGAGTCCTTTCGTGTTTTATGGTCTTTTATGCTCCTTTTCAGAGTCGAAGCTTGGGTTTTTGACGGCTGGGGAAAACCCTATTCATGCGGCCCGCTTCAAGGAGTTTCATTGCTAATTAATAATTATTAATAAGATAATATTTGTCTGTCAATAGCTGAAGTTTAAGCAATATTTCTGGTCAAAGAATCCCATTTACAGGACAATCCTTGACATAATCCAATAAATTATTAAGTGTACGTATAAATTACTGGATTACTGTGTAACGTGTATACAAGATTTAATACACAGCTTTCAATCAAGAAAGGAATGCATCATGCCACATTTAATGGAACGGCACCCTCCAACTGTCGTTCTCAGATACACAACTCGAGGGGGTCCAAACACCTGTGGCAAGTATGATTAAATCTGCTATAATTTTAAAGGTGCACCAAACAACCTTTGACATAATTGATAACACTCAAATGGTTATATCTCTCATCCCTGTTGACCAGCTGACTTATCTCAACGTTGCTTTCATCCAAACAAAACCCCTCCGCCGAGTCGCTGTAGTTCCAGTTTTTGTGATTATGTGCCCAATGAAGTCTCTTCTTTCTGTTAACCCTAGAGAACCAAGGCTTCTTTCTGGCTTTGCATACTTTGAGATGCCCTTCGTTTAGCCCTCTTATGATCGTTCATTCTGAAATATCTTTGTCAGTTGCCAACCGCAAGTCGTGACAAAGGTCGGAAGATGCTTTTCTGAGATCCCGAAGTGACAGGAGTCTTAGACGTCTGTCATCATGAGGGACTGCAGCCCTGCGACGCCTGTTAGAATACGACTGTGTATCCTGGAACCGTTTTAATGTGTTTCGGACCTCACATCAAAATCATTTCATTTTTTCGCGATAGCAATTGGACTAAAACTTTGAAAAGAGAATGGCCGAATCTGCGCTTTCTATGCTTTTGTAAATGCCCTCTTTTATCATCTTTATGTTGGCAAACGTATTGGTTACACTTATAAAGATAAATGCAACATTATTATCGTAAAACTACAGTTTTGACACGGTAATAACACATCTCATATAAATCCCAACTTGTTACCTCATCCGTACAATCATGAATTGCATCGTTTACAAAGCGTATAATGCTCCTTTTACCCATTCTGTTCTGGCTGACGCCAGACGATTTTATTTAGTCTCGGAAAGACCTCTGTGCAGTAAAGGATTAAGCAAACGTCTCTTAACCCTTTACTGCACAGAGGTCTTTCCGAGACTGAATAAAATCGACTGGCGTTAGCCAGAACAAAATCAGTAAATTCACACTGCGCGACAAAGGGTTCACTGCTCTCAGTGGAGAATAATGACATAAAGTAGGTTTCAAATTTATTTTACACTCTGCGAATAGGTCAACTCTAAAAATGTCCTGGATGACTAATAATTTTGGGCAAGGCTCTCTCTCTCTCTCTCTCTCTCTCTCTCTCTCTCTCTCTCTCTCTCTCTTTTTCTCTCTCTTTATATATATACATATATATATATATATATATATATATATATATGTGTGTGTGTGTTACAGCCCCAAAATATTTGCATTTAATACTATAAAAATGTTAATGGCATCATAACTGTTAGCATTTTTCTTGACTCTCATATTAACAATTATTATTTATTAACATCGTTCATGCTTACGAGGTCAGCAAAGATGCCAAATTTATATTGTGTATAAAATGCGCGATCTACAGAGCCCCGAAGGAATAAAATGAGCTTATAAACACCAATTATGTCCCAGTTTCAGCGGGTTTCTATCTTTCGTCCTCCGCACTCGCGTCTCATGCGTACATATATATTTACGTATAAATATTTACTCATAATTACTTCATAATTCCATTTGATAATTTGTATTAAAATTAACTCGCATATAGAAGGGGAGTCACGAGCCTGACTTTCAGTGTCATTAAGGATCGTCGCACGAAACTCGAAGCGCTTTAAAAAATTATTATATTAGACTTATTTATAGAAATATACGATGTTTTTGTACGTAAAAAAACTTAATAACAAAAACTATAGAAAACAATGAGTTATTTATATCTTGTAATAAGAAGTTTTTAGTTTCAGAATATAAATACTAATACATTTAAGAGGAATTTAAATGGTTTTAACGCTAATCTCTACTTAGAAAAGCTGATTATTTACTGTTCATCATAAGTACCCTCTGAAAATTATCAACAACGTAAGATATAGTTCATTTTTTCAAAATGGAAGTAAATTATTCATTATTCATTAAGGTTATAACTGAGGTCGGGCATTCGAACCCCCGATAATGTTGGTAATAATAATCAAAGAGTTAAGAGAATGGGCCTCTTTCGTCTGGCTTTCTCCCTTCCTATTATCCTTTCCCCCTTCAGGAGAAAATTCTTAATGGTTTAGAAACCCTTTGTCTCTCGTATGTAAAGTCATTATTTATCATTTTCTTATTAAAATCTTAATTAATTAATGTGAATTGTGCGTTATCCAAAGCTCATAACTGAAATGCATTAACAAAATTGAACCTGTTCTAGCTTTAACAAAACAGATCGTAATTTCATCTTTGGGAGATGTTGATTTTAGAATAAAAACAAATTGAAGAGAATAAATAAGAATATCAGTGAAAGTAATTCTTGACATTAATTTAAATTAACGATGGATCGTAGTAATAAAGAAAGGAAAAATATTCTAAAATTGAAAATCGAATGTTGTGTTGAAGGAAATAATAAAAATTAAACTAATTTAAGGTTAAAATCGTTATGACAAAATCTGACGAAGTTGAGAGGATCTAATATGAAGCTTCTAATTAGTAGATTGTTACACACACACACACACACACACACACACACACACACACACACACATATATATATATATATATATATAATATATATATATATATATATATATATATATATATATATACATAGTATATATATTAATGTTATAATGATGTTATAATGTTTCAGACAAGAAAGACCCTAGTATCCACTCATGGCTGGTCTACCTAACTGTGTTCGTAATTGTGTATTGTGCATATATATATATATATATATATATATTATATATATATATATATATATATATGCAGATTTAATTTAGGTAATCTTTCCCAGTGACCTCCTATTATCTGTCCAGTCATTAACTTTGCTTTGTTGACTGCTATCTCATTTTGTGTCTCAAATTTCGCATCGTCGGTCAGTGTAACTTCTAAATCTTATGCTTTTGAGTATGTCAGTTTCTTGTCCACTTCGGGTATGGTAAATTTATTTCATTTCCTTCTCAAGATCTGAAAATTTTTTGTTAACTTTAATATTGTTTGTCTTTTGACCATTTTTTATTTTCAGTTTCTCTGTTTGTAAAGGTGATGATGTTTTGCCGTTGTTTAACCTCCTTCCTGACGGTAAAGATCACACGAAGGAGGGGACCTATGAACCTATAGCTTTACGAAGGATCCGAACCACGGATCGCTGTATCTGGAGGCAGAAGACAGTCACGCATCCTTTTTGATACCCGCATCTAATGTCGCTTAATTTCGTTGATCTAACGGGAAGCGGTGTTACGACATGGCCACGACGTAGTCCTCCGTTTGTAGACTCTTTATCACCTCTGTTTTTTATATAGTTGATGATTTTTGTATCATCAGCAAAGGGTGCTATTATTATTACTCCATTAGCTATAGTGCTGCGAACGATTATAACTGTGGAGCAAGTACTGATCTTTGTGATATTGAGCTACGTACCTTCGATTCTGATAATAAGACTCGTAAGACTGTAACATCATGTTTACGCTGCCAAAGCAAGTTACCTATTTTATCTACTACTTCCATATCTTCATTTCATGAGTTACGATTCCATGATCATTATTGTTGAATGCCTTGGCCAAATCTGTGTGTATATACTATATTATGTAATAATTGTCATTCTTTTCAAGTACATCATCAATGGTATTGTTATAATGTTCTATTTGCCGTGATAGGCAAGATTTTCCTGATCGTAATACATGCTTTTTTTATTGAATATTTTGCTGGCAAAAAGTCGTAGATTCTTTCTGTAATTACTCTTTCCTATGTTTTGGTGAAATTAAATGTCAGTGATACTAATATATAGTCATTACTTGAGATCTATTTCTTCCTTTATATATAGGAACAATGTTCGCACTATTCAAGTTGCCCGGTAGTTCTATTGTGTACAGAAGTCTTCCCCATACCAAATGTACGAGGACCACTCAATATATTTTGCCCCACCTTTTTTTTTTCTTTCCAAGTTTCCTTGTAAGTTCCAGAAATTTTGTACACAAGTAGTTACATACCTTTTTTACAAGTTTGTATTTTTCCACATAGTCTCCATCCTTTTCTACGGCTTTCCTCCACCTCGAAACAAGGACCTTTATTCCTTGCTGGTAAAAGTCCGCTGGCTTCCGCTGGAGCCACCTCTTAACCTCCTCAACAACCTCATCGTCACTCTGAAACTTTCTT
>JAJOZX010000057.1:772500-787500 GCA_023014485.1 Bathynomus jamesi
AAAAAACACGAATACACTTATGAATCAAATTCGATGGATAAAGATTAAAAATAAAAAATTATTTAAGATATTCTATTTCCCCATCAAATGACAACCGGTGCTAGTGCCTCCGAGCAACTGATACAATGAGCAAACCAACCAACCAAACCAACCAATCGGACGAGATTCTAAAAGCTCGAATGAGTCGACATTTTAGATTAGAAATTTTGAAATTAAAAGGAATTGAACTAAAAAAAACTGGTACCAAGCAGAGTAGTGGTTTTGGATCACCTGAAGATCAGGGCCCCCAGCCTTCTTTAGTTAGCTTTATAAGGCTAACTAACGAAAATATCACGACCTAACTTAACCAATCGTTAGGTCAACTGTACACCCTTGACGATTGGTTAGGTTAGGTCGTGATATTTTCGTTAGTTAGCCTTATAAAGCTAACTAAAGAAGGCTGGGGGCCCTGATCTTCGGGTGATCCGTGGTTTTCTTTTGATAAACCAAAGTAATAAATGAGGACGTATCATGAGTGACTAAAACGTCCAAAAATGGCAATTTATCATTCGTCTCCGTTTTCATTGTAAATCTAGCGTTCTGATGACGAGAGTTCATGTACTCGAGAAACAAAAGAGCATCGCCTTTGGGTTTCAACAATAAAAAACAATAATCCACATAACGTTTGTTAGGACGAAATTGTAAGGGACAATATTTAGCCAAATCTAACCATAACCATAATGAAATAAAAACTATTAGCAAAATGTGTACCCAGGGGAGAACCCATAGCCACCCCGTTTACTTGTTTGTACACTTCATCATTAAATTTGAAAACCGTATCGTCATCATTAGATTTGAAAACCGTATCGTCATCATTAGATTTAAAAAACTGTATCGTCTTCATCGTGTGTAAACTCAGGTTTCCCAGAAATCGATCCATAGCTGATGTATTACGCCATAGATATAATGAAGCCACTTTGCGACAATTTAAGAAATGGTCTCAAAGTAGCTTCGTATTTATGCAGTTCATATGTAGAGATTTTGTTTTTAACCAAAATTGAAAAGGACATTAATTTGTGATTATTTTATGTATATATTCTAGATAGTCTTCTTGTTCATTATTATACATATTATGAAAAGTAATTATACATATTATGAAAAGTAATTATACATATTATGAAAGTAATATGGTACAAGATAACTATGGAATTTATATTTCGTGGAAAATTAGGTTCATTTAGCAGTCCACGCCATCGCCCTGAAGACTGAATATTGGAACTGGTTTGTTTAGTTGAATTAAAGCAATGAATGAAGAAAGATTGAACAGTTTAAAATGATACAAAGGAATAATAATTGGAATTGTTTGAATATAAGTGCTGACAGAAGCTCATGATCCTTTTTGCAGCGAGATACAGTAAGACAGTCGAAAGCACTTTGGATCTTTTCCGTTTGGGGGCTAGCAGCGAATTTTAATGAAAATCGGTATACTAATGTAGTTTTGGTCACTGATTTCAAAAATTACTTTCTTTTTTTTGGAGAAATGAAAAACAAACATTTTAGAGCACTTTAAATAATTAATGTGTTTTTAACGAAAATATCATGACTTAACCTAACCAATCGTCAAGGGCGTACAGTTGACCTAACCGGGCATTCAATTGACTTAACCTGGCATTCAGTTGACCTAACCGGGCATTCAAATGACCTAACTGGGCATTAGTTTTTGATTTTTTTTCTGCTACTTTTACAGATCTGCCGGGATTTTTCAAAAAACGTATTCTTCGTAAAGTTGCACTTTTTACCGTTTGACCGACGCTTTTGGCAACGAAAGAACTGAGTATTTTTATCAAAGGAACGCACTTTCCCACACTTAGAGCACTTTTTCATAAACAGTAGCAGTTTGTGACTCTGGCTAAATTTAACACAATCCTCTGTAACTAGTTTAAGCTAGTTAAAACACATATTAATTATTTAAAGTGCTCTAACATGTTTGTTTTTCATTTCTCCAAAAAAAGAAAGTTATTTTTTAAATCAATGACCAAAACTACATTAGTATATCGATTTTCATTAAAATTCGCTGCTAGCCCCCAAACGGAAAAGACCCAAAAATTCTAATCGACTCTTAATTGAGATCCCATCATAAACAATGTAAATTATGCAAATTTCGTAAATAATCATACATAATTTTCATAAAAAAATAAAAAAAATAAAAAACAAAAATATCACGACTTAACCTAACCAATCGTCAAGGACGTACAGTTGACCTAACGATTGGTTAGGTTAAGTCGTGATATTTTCATTAGTTAGCCTTATAAGGCTAACTAAAGAAGGCTGTTGATTTGTACTAGTTTTGGTCTTAATTATTAAATAAATAACTAAAATTATATGTACTTACATTAATATCAATGAAAAGACGAACACAACAGAGTAATAAACCACTAAAAGGAGCGTTTAGGTCCTGCTTCGGTTAACTTTTTGTTAGGTTTTAAACTTGCAGCGAAGGAAGGCGATTTATCTGTTGATTTCATTCCTACCCGAATTTATAGAGCGAACTTGTAGCTTATTACCGACATTGGTTTTTACGTTTAGTCTCTCCTTTGAAGAGAGACGTGCCCTTAATGGACGCTCTTTCCGTTTCAAATTGGAGAATGACGCATTTTATGTTGGATGGAGACAGTTTTACGGTCGGGAGAATCACGCAGGACGAGCTGTATCCATGTTAAGGTTCTGCATAACTTATATACATATATAAAATGTCAAGTTTCACGAAGATGAGGTTACACTAATTTAAGTTAAAATGGTGGATCACCTCCAGCCTCAATTATCAAATGATATCTTCGTTAAAACTAACGAAAATATCACGACTTAACCTAACCAATCGTCAAGGGCGTACAGTTGACCTAACCGGGCATTCAATTTAATTTATTCTTATATTTTGTACTGTAAAGCAAAAACAAGAATACATGGGGGCCCTGATCTTCAGATGATCCAAAATGGTTAGTTATTTCCCACGTAACCAATTTCGACTACTCACGATCTTTGAAACAAATTTTGACTTTGTCAAAGACACTGGTTTCCGTGAAATTTAATATTTACCATATATATATATATATATATATATATATATATATATATTATTATATATATATATATTGGCCTAATGACGGTAGGCCCATTAATAATATTTGTAATCGGACGAAGCGTAATTAATAGATCAATTAAAGAATTGTTCGGGTTGAGGCTCGAGGACACCATCTGATCTTTCAATCAAAACAATCGTTGAATTTTCCTTTAATTAAACAAGACGAGAAAAGAATTATAACAAATAAAGGTTATAACTGAGCAAATGCAGATACACAAAATGAACGACTTTTGAATTGAATAAATATTGTGAACCAGTTTATTACATGGCTTGTAATTGTAAGTTAAGTGAATTTTGATTAAACTTTTACGTTAATGAATAACAACAGGCCAAAGACGGGCTCTTAAAAGACCTTGTTACATGAAGGGAGACAGAAGATTTCTTTGTGAAGGCATGGAAAACTCGTAAGGTAAACCGTGTCCCTATATATATATATATATATATATATATATATATATATATATATAACTAGGACCAGCGTAGTTGGAAACATTTTGATTTATTCCAGGCGTTTCGGAACATTCGAGTTGCATCTTCAGTACCTAAAATTAAAATTTAAAAAAAGTATGTAGAGTGCCTATATGTACAGTAGATAGTAGGTGGTTTGTTTAATTTACTTAATGCCATTGTTGAATGTTCAATAGTAAAATTAGAGTTAATAACTTATTTATACTGATGATATAGTGTTAATCAGCGAATCAGTTGAAGGCTTGGGATGGTCAATAAAAAGTTAAAATTATACAGAAAGTCTTAAAATTATATGTTCAGTGTAGATAAAACGAGTTACGTATTTTAATCCTGAAATATCTCGATGGTAAAGTGCGCATACGAGTATATTGAAATTAAATAGTGGTCCTCTTGACGAGGAACATAAATTTACCCATAAATGTTGTTTCATATGAAGTTCCTTAAGCGACGATCCTGATATTAGAAAAAAGGATATTAAACCTTTTTTCATGAAGGGCCATATTTCAATTAATGACCCACACCGAGGGCCAGTGTGCAAATTTTAGATACAATTTTATTTTAAAATTAAATTGTATTAAAATAAAATATGCCATTAGATAATGAATTTTCAGTATCTGCCAGCCGGTATTAGCCAGCCGGGCCTGATACAAATCAATCTTTGGCGGGCCTGACTCTGGCCGCGGGCCAGATGGTTGTACACTTTCTTCTACCTTCTTAACGACTGTGTGTGTAAATTGGAATGAAACTCCGGAGAAAAATTGAACATAATTATTGTATACGATAAAGCATTCAGGATGTTAAAAAAGTTGCCACTTCCTGTAGATGTTCGGCCCTGCACATGTTGCCACGCATACCGTATCTAGTTTTACTGAAGTTAGCAGGCGAGCTCAGTACAGCTTAATGGATCGGGTGCGTCACTCAACCTATCCTTTATTTGAAACTCTGGCTCAGTCTTGTCATATACCTTTCAAAATTTAGTTGAAATGGGGAGAGGGCAGTTTTATTTAAATGCAATGCCACATTCAGTCAACAGTAATCTTTTGGTTTGGTTATTTGCTCTAATATTTTATATTTTATTGTATTAAAAATTAATTATTATTTATATTCTCTTTTGTAATTTTTGCGTGACTAATCGTACTACAGTACTTATTACCCTCATGCATGTATGAAAGCTGTCAAACATTACTTCCAGAGCCCTAAGACTCTGGTGGTATGGATTGGATGACATCTGTAATTCTTTCCCATATAAGTGTTCAAAAATTTTTGAATCACCCTGTGTGTGTGTGTGTGTGGATGTATATATATATACACACACACACACACACACACACACACACACACACACACACACACACACACATCGTTTACGCCCGTTCTCATTTAAATTTTTGTTCCTTCTCCGTGTTTGAATTTTTTTTTTCCCCCATTTTTGTTTTTCTTAATGAACGAAAAACAAAAGGGGTTTGAAATGCGAATAAATAAGTTTTGTCACATTTACACGATATTTTATAATGTGAGGTCATTCCACACATTTATGAATCGTCTGACTTGAGAAAAAGGATTCGTACATTACATTTCCGAGCCAGACTTTCTGCTTCTTCTTCTTCTTCTTCTTCTTCCTCTTCTTCTTCTTCTTCTTCTTCTTCTTCTTCAAATAAAGTTTAAAAGATTTTCTTTTTTTTACATTTTTATTACATTTTTACTGATTATTATTTGTTATTTTATTTTAGTATTTTATTTTATTAAGTAATTTACGTATTTATTTGTAAATTAAAATTTATTTAATTATTCCTCTAACTTTTAGTTTCGAATGAGATGATTTCCGTTTTCACCGATGAGTTAACCCTTTTAGGACGACTGGTACAAATTGGTAGCGTTTCAAATATACGCATTCATAATTTAACTCTACAAAAAATTTCGGTCTTAAAGGGTTAAATTTGCTGGGAAAATTTAACATTACCCGGTTTTTATCTTATCTATTTGGAGATTTGAAGATAAAAAAAACCACTGAATTTTAATTGACGTTCAAAACAAAAACGTAAACTTATTGTTGCGTGACATTTGCAGACGTTTAATTAAGAGGTTAAGTTAAATTTCATATTCTAGGTTCAGTGTTAACAAAGGTTTGGTTGGAGGAATACTGATCTCTCTCTCTCTCTCTCTCTCTCTCTCTCTCTCTCTCTCTCTCTCTCTCTCTCTCTCTCTTTCTATATATATATATATATATATATCGGGGATGGGAAACTGATAAATTTTTAAGTCCAGTTTTCGATTTCAGTTTAAGTTTGCAAAAATATCGATTTCAGTTCTGATTTAAGTTTTTAAGTTTTTTTTCGATTTGAATTTATTTTTAGATTCAAGTTTTATATTTTTCGGTTTGATTCAATTTAAATTTCGGATCACTTGAAGATCAGGGCCCTCAGCCCCTTCGTTAGTTAGCCTTATAAGGCTGACTATCGAAAATATCACGACTTAACCAATCGTCAAGGGGGTACATTAACATTTGAGTTGAAGTTTGGTCATTCCCACGGTTTATCTCACTCACTTATGTAAATAACTAGATGTAGATAGTATAGCTACTATCGAACTGAAAAATTTAATGGTCAGAAAAAACTGAAGGCGTCCTTACCAAGTGGTGATTAAACTTAGATCAAACGAAAGGAGCACAGTCATTACTGAAAAGTATTTTGATATGGGATAAAAATTTTCGGGTCAATCCCAGAATAGGCACCTGATGTACCTCAATCCCAGATGAAGCACCTGCGTTCAACCTCAATCCCAGAATAGGCACGTTGCAAGGAATTAAATAAAAAAAACCTGATGATTACAAAATTTATCGTTTATACAAAGTTTGTTACAAATGTAATAAAGGCAAAGTTATTAAAGGTTTAAAGTGGTTTAATAAATAAAGAAAAATTTTAGATATTATAAATTCCTGCAATATGAACCCGAATAGCAAAACTAACCAAAAAAGCAGAAGATATAGCAAAAGATTAGGTTAGGTTAGAGTTGATTTTTTCAAATATTGATAAAAACAATGAAATTATATCTCTAAAAACTGTTTATATTTTTTTCTCCTCAATCCCAGATTAAGCACCTGTGTTTTGCCTCAATCCCAGATTAAGCACCTAAAAATGATTTCAGGTGCCTATTCTGGGATTGATCCAAATTTTCCTCCCTAATTCTTTTTCTTTCATTTTAAAAATCATTGTCAATAGTACTTTCAGCTGCGGTTTTTCTAAATCGAATTAAAAGATAAATGAATATTTTAAATCCATACAAACGTTAAGTCGCAAAAAAAGGAAAATAATTCTCGTTATTTATATTTTTTAGCGATCCAAATGCTCCTCAAAACTGAAACGCAAAATTTTTAATCTATTCGAATTCAGATTTCAGTTTTTGATTGTTTTTCAATTTCAGTTCGAATTTCGATTTTTATTATCCGAATTTTTTTTCAGTTTGATATATATATATATATATATAGGGTGAACCAAAAGTAGGTGGACAGTAAATGATAACGTTTATTTTGAGAATACATATTTAATTTTTTTGTATACTATAATACAAAATAAAATTTAAATAAATTTAGTTATAATATTTAATATAATAAAACACAAACACCATAGTTATAATGAACACCATAGTTATAATATAATATAACACAAACCGTATTCAACCTACTGTCCACCTACTTTTGGTTCACCGTGTATATATATCAGTGATGTAGTCGAGACCACCATGGCTGAGACCGAGACCGAGACGAGAAAAAAGATCTCGATATATATATACAGGGTGGGCCGTAAGTTTCCATACATAGGAAAAATAAACATTTTTTTATGGACAACCATTTTTATTTATATAATATGCTCTACATGGTTGCCATTGTTTTGAAAACACATTTCAATACGTGTTCCCCACTGTTGATGAACACGCATTAGCACAGTTGACGTTATGCTTGTAATGGCGTTGGTGATACGTTCCTTTAGATGATTTATGTCTCGTATCTTTTCCTTATACACCATGGCCTTCAAGTGCCCCCAAAGATAGAAATCAAGGGGGGTGAGATCTGGGGATCTGGGAGGCCACTCCACAGGACCACGCCGACCAATCCAAGCATCCGGAAACTGCTGCTGATCCAAATACCGACGCACGTGAAGACCATAATGAGGTGGAGCTCCATCTTGCTGGAAGTAAACTGGGAAGTTACCTTCCTCGTTTAGCAGGGATGGGAAAATCTCTTCTTGCAACATGTTAAGATACCTTTCGGCATTAAAATTTCCACTGACAAAAATTGGTCCAATAATTCTGTCACCCCATATCCCGGCCCACACCATCACTTTACCGGCACCTTGCATCTTCGTCGGACTCAGCCAGTTAGGGTTAGCATTACTCCAGTAACGTATGTTTTGCCGATTAACCTCTCCATTGACGTAAAAATTTGCTTCATCAGTAAACAAGATCTTACATCAGTATGATTTCAATTCGTTGCTCTTTCGTCAAACGCATATTCTTAGGGTATCTGAAACATAAAAACAAACGTTTAATTTTTCCTATGTATGGAAACTTACGGCCCACCCTGTACAGTATATATATATATATATTATATATATATATATATAATATATATATATATATATATATATATATATATATAACAAGACGTGCTCAATACAGTCTAATGCAAAGAATTAAAAAATCAACCAACCCGATCATCCAAGCTATCCATGAATCCTGCCATTTATCCTCTAAGCTATGGACTTCTTGATACGAAAACGTCTGTCTGTAGCTCCACTTAACTTCGACATTGCAGTATTATTTCTAATCAATTGTATATATTTCTATCCTTAGTATATGAACTGTCATTGTATTAATAATATTTGTCATATGGACTATAGTCTGCCAATAAACCTTTTCATTTTCATTTTCATTTTAATTTTCATATATATATATATTTGTCAAAAATAAAAGCTATTTTTAATTTTTAATGAACCGTCTCTCATGTTTAGTTTGTTCACACATCCTTTTTGCCATTAACGTCATTTAACAAGTTTTCCAAAATGACAGGTTTGATTCTTATTTCCTTCCACATCTTAATAATATGTCAGTAAAGTTTGTCCTCTCCATCCTCAGTTGCCATTCATTAATCGTTTTCTACCGGTTTTCGACTGAGTTTAAGTCGTATGTTTTGCTTGACCAGTCGAGCAGATCAGTTACAGGTTGCTCTTGAAAAACCTACTGAACCTTTCTTGACGTATGAAATGAACATATGGCATAAGTACTATGCGCTCCTGATTTGGCATTGTCGTGGCTGCTGACTGATGATGGAATCACTTCTTCAAAGATTTCAGTTCATTTATCTGGCCTAAATTTATTTTCGATCATCGTCATTTTTCCCATTCTAAAGTCAGTCATCGAAGCCAAAATATTAACATACGCACGTCTACTTCTCGCTTCAGTGAGAAAGTTTTCTCAAAAATATCGGGTGTTATTGATATGCCAACATCGAACTTTGGCCCCGATTTTTTGTGCGAAAGGTCTTTTCATAGAAGAAAACAACTCTTTTTGCGTGATCATGAAGGTGGTGATGGGAAACGTTTAAACGAGTTTGTCTGTATATTTCCGTTAAGTTTTCTTTTAGCATTCCGGAATGCGATAATGAATTCGAAGTTCGCTTAATCATCATTGAATAGTTATTAAGCTAATTAACAACTAAAGGTTTCAACGGCGTTGGTAAAGGGGTTATTCCTTACTTCGAACGTTTTCGTGCCCTTTTTCCTTTTTTTCCTTTTTCTTCTTGTAGCGATCCTGAGGATTTTCTGCCTTTCATCTCTAAATTAAGCGATCTATATATATTTGACCTTTACACTTCTGATTCTCGGTTAAATCTGAAGTTGGTTTTGCCGTTTCTCGTACTCCAATCATTCGCCCACTTTGCGAAATCTTTTCAAGAAAGTAAGTATTCATATTTAATGGTGCAGCTCCTCCAAAAAGAAGCTGCACGATTGAATCTGTCCTGGAAATCTGCACGAATATTTTCAATGGTTTTGCCATTACGTGGTCGCTCATGGACCCAGGTACTAGCCAATACGCGTTGTTCAATCGTAGAGTTGCTGCTATCACTCATTTCAAATAGGTCTGAAAGAAAAACGAAAATTAGTTAGTAGTTTACTGGGGTGACAATACATTGTGAACACCCTGTACACCAATCTGACGCCATTAATTATGTATTCAAGTGTCTGAACCTCAGTAACATATTTTTTCTCTAGAAAGATAAAACAAAAACGGAAAGGGAATTCTTGAACAATACCAAAGCAAGGGCACACAGTACTGTACTTTAAAAATTAACTTGTTAAAAATTAAAACTAAATTATTAACTGTACAAACTTTCAATTATCACAATTTTAGCCAACAGATGCATATTAAAATTCTATTCCTTATGAAACTTTATTGTATAAAAGTATACATCTTAAATTTAAGATTAGATTACATAATTTAGCCTATAAGATGTTCGTTCAAGGTTATTTCTTCTTGAGTGCCTTTTCGGCTGCTTTCGTGACCATGTCTTTGATGACACAGACGGAAACGGTCCGTTTCATGTCACGGACGACGAGACGGCAGAGGGGAGGATACTTCTAGAATGAAAGCAATGAAAACTGGACAAGAATCTTTGGAGCACTATATATATATATATATATATATATATTATATATATGTGTGTGTGTGTGTGTGTGTGTGTGTGTATATATGTGTATATACACACACACACTCTATATATGTGTGTGTGTATATATATGGAAAATGATAAATAAAAGCAAAATATCACAGATTTCGTACAATAAGTATTATGTATCAAAATGAATGTAACTTCAAGAGTGAGTAAGAGGAAAAAGGCTTTTTAACATTTTTATATGTAAAAAGGTATCTAGAAAACCCAATATACTCAGTACCCATTCATAAGAAAAGGGGAAGGCGCACGATAAAGCTAATTATCAGACAATTAGTAATTTTTCTTTTTTTTTTACATTAATTTTCTATTAAATTTTTCTACAGGAAACTTTTTCTGCACCTGTAAATTATCATAAATTTTTACCTCATTAACGCAACGATGGATCTTCAAAAGACGTTTTGTGGTGTTGCAGAAACCTCCAAAGTTTTAAAGTTTGTTTCCCCTCATTATGAATTCTATTTCCCTCATTTCGTTTTCTCCTTATTTCGGGGGAAGAGCGCTAAGACTGAACTGAAATACCAGTTCCGATTCCAAGTATACTATCACACTACTTGCACGGGAAATATACAGTTTCAATCTAGGAGATTAATTTTTGCTTTTTTATCGAAAGAACGCGATGGTGCCCCGATGTATCTAGGTTGAAGGTACGTCATTCATTGGACAGAGTAAAAAAAAATCTAACATAAACCATTAGGTATTACTCAGTTTGATATTTCCGTTGCGATCAGTAAAATTTTATTCATCCAGTCAAGATTTTTCAGGTTATTCAGTTAAATAAATATATTTTGGTCGAAAGAAATTGCTTTCTTTATGTAGGAAGGAAGGAAGGAAGGGTCAAGGGCGAACAACAGCAAAAATGCCCCCCACCAAACGCAAAAGATAAATGAGAGAGCAGAAATCAAGGTCTCCGAGGCGGAGATGCATGTGTAAGATGCAATGAGGAATAGAGGGAGAAGCGTATATCTGAGCGCATGCTGGACTGCTCACAAGGTAGATAAGACACGGAAAATATCAGCTAAGGAGAACAGTGACAACAGAAACGGGAGTTCCAGCACTCCCTGTCTCCTGCCTAACGTCCCTCCTCCCCACTTCGGAGTACTTAAGAGTTCCTTTACTGCTTCTAGTTTTTTCTAGAAAAAAGTAAAGCAGCGTCAGTTTTATTTTTTTACAACTTTAAAAAGGTATCATTTTACATTTTCTGCGTAAAATGATTTTCTTTCTGTATTTGTGTCTTGTTTACATCGTCATGTAATTTTTTCAAATGTCTCCGTTCATAAACATTTTGTTTTTCATTGCAGCCGTGCCTGGAAGAAGGAACAGCACGCAGTATAACTGCTGTCCAGAAGTCTATGTGGACGTGACGTTTCAAATTCACATCCGCAGACGAACTCTTTATTACTTTAGCAACCTTATAATGCCGTGTGTCCTTATATCTTCAATGGCTCTTTTAGGTTTTACATTGCCTCCAGAGTCAGGAGAAAAGCTCACTTTGGGTATGTTAATGACCACCATCTTTATTATTGTTTCAACGGTAAACACTTTATTACGTAGGGTTACTTTATACTTTTGAAATTTAGTAAATAGAATTATATAATAATATACCTTCAATTAACATTCACGTTAGAGTTTAGAAATTCCCTAAATAGTTAATTTATACATACACTCGTTTGTATGTATGTAAGTATGTATGTGGTTAGAAAACCGTAAAAATAGCTTTTCAATTTCAATGAACCCATAACGAGAACAATGCGTTAGAATATACGTAAAAATTTCATTACATTAATAGGGTGTACCATAATTTTTTTTCTGCAGTGTTTACTCAAATACTGAAACCAATTAATATAGAATTAATGTAAATTAATTTATTTATTATGTGTTTTTTTTATAGAAAAATCCGTATTTTCTATTTTCCGGAAATAATTAAAAGCTTCATTTAATTTGGCTACAGTGTTATGAGTTGAAAGGTAATTTAAACGTAAGAGAGTCTAAACTAAGCCCATAAACATGTAATTAAATTATATGGTTTTATTATTAATATAAATGTAATTAATTAATTATTTATTAACATATTAAATAAACATTTTTACATGCAGTTTAAAACGTTTTTTCTTTGTAAGTAATTTGAAGTAGTTTTAAATTCTATATTATTTAGTTCAAGTTACGCGACGTCTTAGTTATTATTTAAGTCATCCATGCATGAAGATTTGATGCCAGTCAGTCATAAGTAATTGCCATACTCTCTCTCTCTCTCTCTCTCTCTCTCTCTCTATCTCTCTCTCTCTCTTCTCTCTCTCTCTCTCTCTTCTCTTTCTGTACATATATATATATATATAAGTTTTACTTTCGAAAATCTAAGTCTCATTGTATGAAGAAGAAGAAAACAAATAGTGTTATGAATATCTTTATCCTGCAGAGGTTTCGGTAACTTCTCTTATCAACATTCGTGCAACTCAACTAATAACTAATAACTAAATTAAATTTACAGTTAAGCGGAAGTATATACAAAATTTCAATAATTTCAACAATGATATAATTTCTGGTATTTTAAACTACAAATAGTTGCATTTTCATCTTCCAATATTTAATTTAATGACAATCTTATCATTAAGATTTGGTTCCTGTACAAATATAAGAATATTTTCTCATTAACATTAATTTACTATAATTGTTGATTTACAAAATATTTAAAAGTTTTAGTTTCTTGCGGATGATCTCAATTGATCCATGGATCAATTTTGCTATTTTCTTTATTCTTTAATTAGAATGCATTGTTTTGTGAACACTGTACGAGTATGGGATTGCATACTAAAAATAATTCCTTTACCTTCATCAGTATGTACGTTGCCAAGATAAAATGAATTGCACTCATTACAATTATATTTGTAAATAACTGATAAACGGAGGAACGATGATTTTTTCCTTTTTCATTTGGGGAAAATTATTCAGAATTACAGATTTTAGCGAAAATGCATCGTAGGAAAATTTGAGAATAAAATTTGTTCGTTTCAAGGGTTTCTTTTTAGAGGTTTAGAGGTACATTGTGTAGCTTTAGTTCTGGGATATATTTATTATGAAAATACTTCCGACAGATTCTTACGATAAAATGTAAATGAAAAATCCATTCCCTAATAAAAATGTACAGTTTATTTGAACAATAATATAACGTAAATTACTGTTGAAATTTTTTTATATACTTTTACTTCTGCTTAATTGTAAATTTCACTTAGTTTTTAATTATTAGTTGGCACTGATTGGCACTGATACTGTTAAGAGAAACTATAGAAAGATCTTCATAATGAAGATGCCATAACTGGACTGATTTTCCTTTTCTGCTCTTACTATATATATATATATATATATATATATATATATATATATATATATATATATATATATATATATATATATATATATATATATATATATCCAGTAGGAAAATGAAAGATAACTCCCGAATACTTCCGTACGTACCTCATCAATGAACGATGAAGGAAAGGAGAAAATAGTCATGAGAAGAAATAGAAATAAATTAAGACGAAGAGTAGAAAAAACTAATTCCAGCGCTAATCTGCGAATTGAGGCGTTTTATCAGGATTTTGTTACTTTTATACATTGAGACAATCTCATTTAAATTATTTAATCAATTAATTAAATTTATACAGAAACATCCTCAAATATTTTCCTTTTTAATATATTTGTTTTAATTCGAAATTCAACTTTTTACCTAATAATATATATATATATATATATGATGTAAAAGGGATTTAAAGTATGTTTTCAAATAAAGCATAATACCTTACTTTTTAGGCAGCTTTATTAGGACGAGTAAATCTTTAAATGTGCTGCGTTGGTGCCTCTGCAAACGTTTAATAGATACTCGATTTCAAGCAACGCCAGGCTCAACATCTCGAACGACACTGTGTGTTCATGACTGATGGAATCTGTTTCAGCAATTTCAAATTGCCCATCTTTTCGGAATAAATAAGGTCTTTCACGGATCTACAAAGGAAAGAATGAGTGGCGTGAAATCCGAGGATCTTGGGGTCTAAGCGATTGGGTCTACTCGTCCGATCCAACGGTCACAGAATTTGTCGCTCAGGACAGCAACCCCACTGCTATTGTAATGCGTTGATGCTTCAACTTGTTGAAAGACAATGGCCAATTCTTCTTCAGCCTTGAGGGACGACAAGGTTTTCAAGTATATCCAGATAGGTTGTACCAGTAACAGTTTCCTCTGTGAAGAATAAAGGACTTCGAGACCTGTTATGCATTAGCCCACACCACACATTTACTTTGGGGTTTACGTACGTATTCGACGGTAGCATATGGATGTTCTGAGACCAAAACTCTACAGTTGTGGCGATTTACTTTCCCGCTTGTGTGAAATGTTGTTTCACCGGTGAAAAGGGTGCGATTCAGAAAATTCTGGACTTCATCTAAGGTTTGCAACAGAGAAGCAGTAAACTCCACACGCTTCCGTCGATTGTCAGGTTTAATTTCTTGCACAATTTGGAATTTATGAGCGTGTAGACGAAGGCGTTTATGCGGGACTTTGTGAACTGTCGATTTCCGAATGGCCAGTTCACGGTTACATTGTGTAATCGATCTCTTTGGACTATGCGAAAACGACTATTTTATGGGTTCGATATCTTCATCTGACGTGAGGGATTTACCTGATAATTTCTTT
>JAJOZX010000057.1:792500-800000 GCA_023014485.1 Bathynomus jamesi
AGTCTTACGTGCTTTTTTTTTATTTTTTCATTTACTGAATTTTTCATAGTGAAATTTGGAATACAAACTTACAAAATGATTTTCATTATAAAATGGAGTTTCCATTACGTTTACATATTTCAAAATGACAAAAAGTTTCCATTTCGTTCACTTATTTCAAAATTACATAAAACGTTTCCATTACGTTCACATATTTCAAAATTACAAAAAGTTTCCATTACGTTCACATATTTCAAAATGACATGAAAAGTTTCCATTACATTCCCATATTTCGAAATGACATGAAAAGTTTTCATTACGTTCACATATTTCAAAATTACAAAAAAGGTTCCATTACGTTCACATATTTCGAAATGGCATGAAAAGTTTCCATTACGTTCACTTATTTCAAAATTACATAAAAAGTTTCCATTACGTTCACATATTTCAAAATTACAAAAAGTTTCCATTACGTTCACTTATTTCAAAATTACATAAAAAGTTTCCATTACGTTCACATATTTCAAAATTACAAAAAGTTTCCATTACGTTCACATATTTCAAAATGACATAAAAAGTTTCAAAATGTTCAAACGAATTCATGATTCCTGAATTCATCATTGACAGTAAAATAAACGTTATCTCTTACAGTAAAGATGAGGTACTCTATTATGAAATAATGAAAACAATTACCGCACCTTCTTATGCAAGTAAAGAAATACCAAATTTTAAAGTCAAATTACATATAAAACTCGATACAAAAATGATACTCAAAATCCAAAGACAAACGAAATTGTCCTCATTTTTCAAAAATATCCACGTTACTAAACATATACATTAAGTCTCCTTCAGTCCAACAAAGACGCGACTTAAATTCTCCATTTCTTGCCATGCGTTTAGTTGTAAAATTAAACCGAAAATGAACATAACATTATTGTACAGGGTGTACATAAAGTCAGGATCTATTTTTGTGAAGCACTTGGAAATTATATGGAATTCAATCATAAAATGATAAAGTGGTAACATTTATTAAATAATTAAGAGTAGGATTCGACGTGACGCCCATCAGTATCCCTGCACAGCTCAAATCGTTCCGCAGCATTTCTAAACATATTCTGGAGCATTTGCGGGGTTATGTTATCTGCAGCAGTTCGTATACGTGTATGTAAGTTTTCAAGACTCGTAATCTTCGTCTGATAGACGTGCGATTTGATAAAGCCCCATGCAAAGAAATCTAAAAGGGTTAAATCTGGTGATCTCGCTGGCCAAGGTCTGTTGCTTCCGCGTCCGATCCAGCGATTTGGAAAACGTCCATTTAGATAATCCTGAACAATTTTGGCATAGTGACAAGGAGCACCATCATGTTGATAGACGACGGTACTAACAATCCTATCCCCGTCGTCTATCAACATGATGGTGCTCCTTGTCACTATGCCAAAATTGTTCAGGATTATCTAAATGGACGTTGTTGTTGTTGTTGTTGTTGTTGTTGTTTAGCCGATCAGCCCACCCTGATCGAGCAAGCCGGCGGCACGCAGGTAACTGATCGCCCTCTTCGGAGTGGACCAGAGGTTCAGCGCACTAGTGATGTTGTGTTGTGCTCGTTGTTGTGCTAGAGCGGTACAGTCTGTCATAATGTGTTCAACTGTTTGTGGTGTGTCGTGGCACAGGTGGCAGGTGTCGTCTATGGAGTTGTCTAGTCTGTGTTTATATGTTAGTAAGTTGGGGTGATGTCCACATCGGAATCGTACTAAGTTAACTCGATCCGATCTGCTCAGGCTGATCTCTAACCTGTTAATGGGTGGCGGCTTCGCACCTAGGACCGCATTCGGACCGAGTCTTGTCAGTGCTTTGTGGGTTAGGTGTGTGTGTATGTGTTTTCTGTACTGTGTGATGTCTGTGGGGCGTGGTATGGAATGGAGTATTTGGTTATAATGTCTCTCTGGTGTTACCTTAATGGTGCGAGGGGTCGGTGCGTGATTGTACATGTAGTGGCAAGGGTGTTGTGGGTTAGTTGTCGCTGCTGCCATGAATTGTGTTCCCCTCATGTCTAAATGTTCCCTAACTTTCAGTATTTTTGTTTCTGTGTGCAGGTGTTCTATTGGTGTTGTTTGAGTGCATCCTGTAATGATACGAAGTGCGTTGTTTTGTATTGTCTGTAAGGTGTTTATGTGTGTGTTTGAGATAATGGGTGCCCAGCATGGGCTAGCATAGTCCATAACTGAGCGAATATATTGTTTGTATATGAGTGATGTTGTTTCTTGCTGGTGTCCAAAGTTTGTGCCTGTTAGTACCCTAAGCGTGTTAAGTCTTGACGTACATTTGTTTTTAATATCCTGAATGTGGTTTGCAAAACATAATGATGTGTTGTATGTGACCCCAAGTATTTTGGTCCTGTGAGTGTGTGGAATGTTGATGTTGTTTAGTGTAAGCTGTGGAATTACCTGGTGTTCTTTTGTGTTGCTTGTAAGCAAGGTGATGGTTGATTTTGTGGGCGCTACTTTGAGTCTATTGTGTGTGAGCCAGTCTTGTATACTGTTTATGTATGTTTGTAGGTTATTTGTAGCGGTGTCGATGTTGTTGTGGGTGGATGTTAGAGTGATGTCATCTGCATATGATGATAATGTAAGCTTGTTATCTATGGGTGTTGGAATGTCATGCATGTATAAGTTGAAGAGTGTTGGTGAGAGAACAGAGCCTTGAGGGACCCCGTTCGGAAAAATCTTGTTTTTGGATGACTTGCCATTAAATGTGACATGTGAGTATCTTCCTGAAAGATAGTTGTTCAGCCACCTTTTGGTGTTATTGTGCAGGTTTGTGTTGAGTATTTTGTTTATGAGAGGGAAGCGTGGGATAGCATCAAATGCTTTACTAATGTCTATTGTTGCTAATAGTGTACGTTGAGCTGGTCGTCTGGAGTTGATGCCATCCATGATGTGCTGCGTGAGGTTAGTGAGTAATGTCGTGGTTGAGTGGTGAGGTCTGAATCCATGTTGAGTAGGCGATAGTGGAATGTGTGGGTTGGTGATTTGTAAGATTAGTCTTTCTGTTACTTTGGAAGGTGTGCATAGTAAAGTAATGGGTCTATAGGAAGCTGGTTCTGTTGGATTTTTGTTTGGTTTGAGTAGTGTAATAATTTTACCTTGTTTCCATATGTCAGGAATAATACAGTGTTGGTATGAATATGTGCTGATATTTGTGAAAGCTAATATTCCTTGTGGCCCAAGTGTTTAAGGTGTATGTTAGATATGTTGTCTGGTCCAGTAGCCTTCGAATTCTTAATGGTTTTGATGATCTTGGTGGTCTGGTCTGTATTGAAGGGTGTAATGGTTGTGTCGAGTCTGTAGGTTTTCTTGTGTCTGGCTGTTTGTCTGTCTGCATGTTTCTGGTTGTTGTCTCTGTTTAAGTGACTTATCTTTGCGTAGTGATTAACTAGAATGTTAGCTTGTTGTGTGTATGTTGGGATATTATTTTGGCTGCGACAGATAGCCGCGTGTGAGGTGTGAATGCCGCTGTTAGAGTGGGTAATGCCGTTTATAGTCTTGTATAGCCTGGATGTATCTGTGGAGTGGTTTAATGTTGTTATGAATTCCCTGAATATTTCTGTTTGTTTTTCTTTGAGTTTGTTGTTTATTTCTGTGTTGAGCTGTTGTATCTGCTGTTTTATGGCTTCTGTGTGTGGGGTTTGTGTGTTATATTTGAGGTTGTTACGTTGCCTTATAAGGTGGGCTATTTCTCTATTGTAATTTGGGTTGTATTTCCTAATGTTGCCCTTCGGTATGTATTTGGATCGGACGCGGAAGCAACAGACCTTGGCCAGCGAGATCATCAGATTTAACCCCTTTAGATTTCTTTGCATGGGGCTTTATCAAATCGCACGTCTATCAGACGAAGATTACGAGTCTTGAAAACTTACGTACACGTATACGAACTGCTGCATATAACATAACCCCGCAAATGCTCCAGAATGTGTTTAGAAATGCTGCGGAACGATTTGAGCTGTGCAGGGATACTGATGGGCGTCACGTCGAATCCTACTCTTAATTATTTAATAAATGTTACCACTTTATCATTTTATGATTGAATTCCATATAATTTCCAAGTGCTTCACAAAAATAGATCCTGACTTTATGTACACCCGGTATATAATCACAATTATTGTGTGGAAAAGCTTTTAGGCTGTGTTTACACGTAACCAGTCAACGTTCGTGGCTCAATGGATAACACCGTTTCACTATAAATGTAGTGAAGATATTGTCACTGATATCCGGGATTCGAATCCCGGTAGTGCTGGTAATGAAAACCCAGGAGTTAGCGCAATGGGCTGCATTGGTTAGCCTGAGCGCTGTGCCAGTTTCTGGCCCTCCTGCGCATAACCATGCGTCGGGATTTAATATGATACACTGGTGAAAACGTCATTTTAAAATGAGTCGTAATTTTTTTTTTTTTTTTTGCATGCTTACATTTCGCTCTTAATAATGGCTTTAAGCAAAACTAATGTATATTTAGGCCCTATGTACTGTCTAGTAGAATTGAGTATACTACCGCAGTTGTTTGCGCAAATATATATATATATATTAAGGTTTTTTATATGGCTGGCTAATTCTCTCGCTACTTATTTGGTTCCATTATTCGTAATTTTCACTATAAGTTTAATTTTGTATTTGTCTATTTATGCTTATAAATTCGTACATATAAATTTCACATAACTTAAACAAAATTGCTTAAATAACTTATAAATAATTCATTACAAATTTAAGTGACTTAAGTTTAATTAAAGATTGTAATCTATATTAATTATAGCCTTCCATTTTCTTATATTTCTCTCATACATTATACAGCATATAGCGTAACCTTGACACGCAGCATAATTCCTTGGGGTTTTACCTCTAGATCTCTCTATCCTGATGAATTTCTTATCTTTTGTCTTTTATAACGTATAATGCTATCATATTCAACGGTCACGTAATCAGTTTTTGTAAGAGATATCTTGTATTAAAAACTCTGATTATGTCCATATCTACATAATAAACATAATTTGTAATACATATACAAATATAATCATTATATCCTAACTGTATATATATATATATATATATATATATATATATATATATATATATATATATATATATATATAAAGGAATTTTGCGTAGAACCTTTGTATTTCTATTATTATTAATTTGTTTACATCCAGTTATTTTTCAAATTATTTCCTCTATACTGTAATGACTGCTTCTCCAAAGATTAGAACGAAGTGTTACTTCCTCTTATTTCCACTAATGGTTCTTTTACAGCCACGTATTTCAACTGCATAATGTTCATGGTAGCGTCTTCGGTGGTTCTGACGGTGGTCGTTCTGAATTACCATCACCGGTCACCCTCAACTCATTCGATGCCCAACTGGGTAAGTGAGGAGCCCAGCTCTTCATGGAGCGAAGGGCGCAGGACTACACAAAGGCAGATTGTGGAGCCTGTTCCTCCTTGGGTAAGAACGATTTAAGGAGGGGCCATATAGCGCTTGGCCCCTTCCCTCAAACATGTGGGATCTTGTTGACTCTTCGGGCGTTTCCAATGCTCTCTGTATGCCCTCCCTTTCTTTGAAAATGCACCAGTCTCCAATTTCCTTCTATATTATCTAAACGTGGTTATTTGGTTTTTTGCTCCATTTATTAATATATTATGCGTAGTAGTAATGCGAGGTCGTTTGCCTGGTGTCTTTTAAACAGCAAAATAGGCGTCATCGAGCGATCTACAAACTTTGCTTCGCATCCTTTCATTTCCATGATTATGTTAAGTAAATGTTGCACAAGCAAGTAGGAAGGTTGTTCAGTAACGAACTATTTGAACTAAATCTAAAAACATTAGTCATATTTCAACAGCACTATTAAAGTAATGCATATGTTTAGAAATTAGGATATCGCGTTTCATAGCCATATAGAATGAATCGGCTGTAGTATTTGACTTATTATAAACATGTTCCATAATTTAATGATTAAATAAACGAATAAAAAAAAGTTTCCTCACTTTCAAAATACCACTTTTTTCAACACATTACAAAGTCATTCACCCCAATCATATGTTCATTCATTACTTTAATATGTACAATTGGAGAAAGGGGCACGTGGAAATTTTTCAAATTCAAGAGATGCGCAAGTGATAAGGTAAGGTACTTTTATTAAGTGTTACCAGTCCTTTAACTTATAGCAAGAAGATTCAATAAACATATGTTTACAGTAATTTTTTTTTTAGAGAAAAAACTATTCTTGTTTTGCGAAATTTCAACTGAAAATTGGACTTAGGTAAATGAATATGCATTAATAATAATTTAACAAAATATCAATGTACAACTAACTCATTATATTATCCTTTTTATCTCATATAGTATTTTGTTTTGTTTAGAGCAGTATTTATTTGTCTTTGAAATAGAAACCTATACCTACTAATCATTATTATAATAAAAAAATTACCGAATAGATATATCTGAACTATTATCATCTATAACGATTCATTACATCTCATACCTTTCAAACCCACTTTTATAATATCAATGTTTTAAACCTAGTTTTTGGCTTTGGTAGACCCCCTTCCCCTCCCACCCCACCTGCCTTGCTTATGAAATTAAGTTACATTCCACCCCCATCAGTGTGTTTGCACTCCATCAATGGGATACTGACCTTCTCGCTAACTGGTAATGTTCTAAAGTCTCTGTTATATAGTACCTAAATACACGTTTAAATATATTAAACTATTTTAATACACAAGGAAACATTAAATAAGGTTTATTATCTATTTTAAAACATTTTTCATAAATAAACATAATAAAGGAATATTTTATGGTATATAATTAAAAGTTATTAAACCGTAATTTACAATTATTTACAAGAATAAGACACTTAAAATGGTCTTATTCTTAAAAACAAAAAAGAAGGACATTTTGCATGGCGTAGGAATACTAAAAAAATCGGCGTAATTAAGATTAGAGAGACACTTTCAGTAAAACATAATTATTCGTAATTAAATTAAAGCCATAACGCCGAAAATGCATGAAAAGTGGTTCCAACTGTGCTCTAAATGTTTTTTTACAATGTGGAAAAGTGTTTACAATGTATTTGATATCGAAAGATATGCTCATTATTTATTTAATATATAAGGTTTTTATCATAACTATACATATATATATATATATATATATATATATATATTCTACATATGTTAGATTATATATAGGTATTCAAGCAAATTTTATATTTAATTGTTTGCATATATAATAATAATAATAATAATAATAAGAGGCATTATTAGTAATTAGTTTTGATTATTAAAATTATTATTTAGGACATAAAATTTCTTTTTTTTTCAGTATAAAATAATTTTTACTGAAAATAGATTTTTTTTGAAAAATTAGATATATTTCTTTTGATAATAGACAATAATAGACAGTATTTGTCATTTTGTTTCAAAGAGCTAGAAATTTATTTCTTTTCCAAAGTGCAGCCAATGAAGATGTCTTAAACACCG
>JAJOZX010000057.1:802500-847500 GCA_023014485.1 Bathynomus jamesi
ATTTCTGTGGACAGAATACGTTAGGTCGTTAAAGCATTTACGATGTGGAATTAACACTTCCAATTTTCTACTGCTACAGAGTAAAAAGCCAAATGCTATCTAAACATTTGTTAACTTTAGTGTAATACATGAAATAAAAGACAATAACATATATTTAAAGAAATGGTGATATTGCAGACGCCTTGGGAAATGTTTAAAGAACTCTGTAATGGTATATACCATAAATTATCATTAGGTTTACTAGAGTTACCTTTGTTAATATTATATTAGAAAATGAAAGAAAGAGAGAGAGAGAGAGAGAGGGGAGAGAGATATATATATATATATAGAGAGAGAAAGAGAGAAAGAAAGAGAGAGAGAGAGAGAGAGAGAGAGAGAGAGAGAGCGAGAGAGAGAAAGATAGAGAAATAGATAGAGAGAAAATTATGATCATTATGTACTTAGGGATTAAAACATTATCCTTCTTTTGCTGAATATTGCTCATGGTTTTTTTCTTAATTTTTATATATTTGAACAAATCATTAGTCATGGAATGTTAAAATGCAAATACTTGTTTACTTTTTCCAATAATAACATAGTCATTATTTTCTTTTATTGATATAGCAATGACGATACAGTACATTCGTGTATCTAATCCGTGTTTTTGTTTAGAAATTTTTAAATACCTAATTTTTGTTTAGTTTTTTAATTTATATTTTAATTATTACGAGAAATTTTAAACTTTTCAAAGTGAGTCATTGTTATGAAGCTCTTTAACCCTCATCAGGAACCATTAAGGGGGTGTCAAAATAATGAAAGAGATGATATTATCCGTTAAAAATTTTAAAATATCATGTGATTGCTTCAATACAGACCTTTTTATAGCACTATTTTGTAAGCTTTTAGGCCTCGGATCATGGAGACTCTATGGTTTCAAGTAAAATGAAGGTTCCTGACGAAGGTTAATCATATTATTGCAGTTTTTGGTGGATTTTATATATATTACTGACACTATGTATGTAAAAATGGAAAGAATGATTAGTTAAACTATATAGTAGTAAGGCCTGTTATACATATTTAAGCAAATAAAGAGTTATATATTACTGAGTAGGCTTTGTACAGACTTCTCAAGAACACCAATAATGATGATAATAATAATAATAATAATAATATTTTAATCTATGCCACATTAATGATAGTTTTGACAATATAAACGACCTTATATAAATATAAATTTGAAAATATTAAGGGTTTAGTTATAGATTGTTAAAAATAAAGCTTCATTTATGTTTGCAAGTTTGCAGGGTAACTTATAAAAAGCACTTGGCTATCTTTGCCATTAATTGCATAACTTCAGATGCTGTTTCTAAATGAATATTTTACAGTATTTATATTTTAGTGTTTGGTTTAGAATTTATATTCTTTCACTTACGAGATTTACAGCTTTTTTTTTTCTTTTTTTTAGAAATATGCTTGATGAATGAGGTACAATTTCAATTTTTTACAATTTTAATTGTAAATATAAATTGAATTAAAAGTCACAACTGACACTTTTAATTTTCTGATTTAAACTCCCCCACTAGTGAGTTTAGTGAGTTTACTTAACTTTCTTGGATCACCTCGAGTCAAAGTTCAATGAGTGAGTGGAAAATGCATTATTTATGCCCTTCAGCTAACTCGTAACTAAAACTCAAAATTCACAGTTAAAAATTTTTGCAATTTTAATTAAATTTTGAAAATATAAATTGACAATTAAATTTTAAACTTTAAAATCATGGTTAAAAATTGTAGTTTTCAACATGCATCGAAGTTTCAATTAGTGAGCCTGGTAGTTGTATACATATATATATATATATATATATATATATATATATATATATATATATATATATATGGATGTAAAAGAGCTAGTTTTATACCCAAACTAACCGTTTAACCCAGGTTAAATGAAGACAATCACTATATGGTTTAATCAGTCATTTATTTAGCCTCAAGTGGTGAAAAATCTCCATCTTCTTTAAAATATGAATGACGTCATAGAACGAAAATGTGGAATAGATGAATATTTGCTAAACATGAAAACAATAATCACTGATTTTGTACAGTACGATAATCGTTTCTCTTGAATAAATCAACTGTTTTTCTAAACATTTTATTCTTAAACCCTTAATATATATATATATATATATATATATATATATATATATATATATATATATATATATATATATATATGAAACTCAACCTAAATATACAACTAAATTAAAGAAAAAGATACTTAAAAAAAACTGCTCAACCGGATTTATTCAACAGTTTTTGAGTGCAACCATTTTACGGGTTTTATAAACATGTGAGGATCAAATCCTGTGAGGGGTATCCGTAGTGATGATAATATTAAAAACACAGAGAAGCAAAGCTGACCCGTATGAGATCAACTTGCGGAAGAAAGTCGAAATGTACGCACCTGACGTTCACGAAGTCGACAGCAAAATATTCTGTGAACGTGCGGCGCACTATCGAAAAGTGGATTTTGCGCAGGTTCGAAAAGTGGAGTTAGTTCATGTTAAGTTAAATGAGGTTAGTTAAGTTTACTTAAAATTAAAATTTCAAATACAGGGTGATTATTTTCTTTTAAAAACTGTATATTCCTGCATAAGGACGAAGTTGAATAAAACCAGTTCTCATATGGTGCATTATCGACTTTAGGAATTGTACAGGGTGGCCCGTAAGTTCCTTTAACCCCTTTACCCTAACCTTATTCTAGTAGCAAAAGGTTCAGCGGTTAAGTAACTTATGGGACACCCTGTACTTTGTTTATACATTTTAATATTTGTTAAAAGGTTTTTAGTTACATTACAATACAATTTTAAATTTAAAACATGGACTATGAAGCGTAAACAAATGTAAGCCTATTGAATAACGCCTATAGTTTTCTCATTTCTTACTCTACCTAATTGGTCAAATATACCCACGAAAAGGTGTTTATGCACCAAAGTAGAGAAGGTTAAGGATCATTTAGAGAGTGATGGAGACCAGCAGTATACCGATATAATAAACATTTCGATAAGTGATGTTCTGATATGGCTTAAATTCAGTTATTTAATTCAGCTCATTCATCAAATCATTTTATTCATTAAAAAGAGCTTCAAGTTACTGTGAAATTAATTAGAACGAAATTACGCGAATGCCAATAATTGACATCAAACATTTCACTTAATTGTTCGCATCGATGAAGCTTTGTACAAAATAAGTTAATTTCCAATTTTTTTAAAATATTTTGTCAAAGAACGTAAAAGAGAAACTCAGAATTAGTAATTCTTCTTCTTCCGCAGCTTATTATCCCATCTTTACATGGGGTCGCTGAAACCCAGAATTAGTAATACTGTACAGTATTCATAAATTTACATGCGTAAAAACATACTAAAAAATTTAGGCAGGTTTTAAATTCGTTATTACTAAACCTACTGAAACTTGTTTCACCTCGTAATCTCCTGGACACTCTACGTTTCAAAGCTTGGAGGTCATAGACAGGGGGAAAGATGGATTGAAGAACATTGTTCCCCAGTTGACCGGTTGAGTAAATGAAAGATTGAAAATACAGAATAACCCTTGCATTAGAGAGTTGGACAGAGAAGGAATGAGAAAGTGTCGAAAGTCTGGTGCTGCGTGCTTTCTTTAAAGGAGGAGGCATGCAGTTACAGAGTCCAGAAGAGCAGTGTCCGTTATAATAGCGATAGTAAAGAGAGAATGAGGCAACATTGCGACGAAGAGAGAGGGATTGAAGACAATCAGTAAGAGGCGAAAAGTAATGAGACGAAAAGCCTTTGATATCATCCTCTCAAGTAGAGCTGTGTAGGTTAAACCACCTCACATATGAGAAGTGTATTCCGTGCTGGGCGAACAAGATCCCTGTACAGAGACGCAACTGAGTAGGGGTGAAGAACTACGGAGCCGGCACAGCACACCTAACCTGAGTGGAATCATCGGCATAGGAGTGGACAGGACAGGAAGTGCGACTTAATATATATATATATATATCTCCTATTTATCTAGAACCTATCTCAAAAACTGTACGATGAAACCATATAACCATCCACTAAAGAATTCATTCTCATCCCACTATCTCCAGTAAGTGTTAAGTGTTAACACTGTATCTTTTGCCTTAAATATACGTCCTACCTCAAGGATCCTGGGTAAGAGTTCTAAGTCCAAAATGTTAGCGTTAAACAACCAACAACGATTCCCGTTGTACTCTTATTACACACCTCAGCAAAAATGAGGCTTATGTAAAGGAGGATGATCAAATCCAGGAATGAACACAATTATGCAAATATCATTTTGTATGAATTTATATCATCCCATAAAAGATTGGATTCACCCTTCCAGAATCTACATCGTTGAAGTCAGCGTCCACGGCTCAGTGGGTGACAACGTTCTCCTATAAGCGAAGTATAGACACTGAGGTCGGGGACTCGAACTCGACGATGCTGGTAATAGTAATATGAGAGTTCGAGCAATGCAGCCACATTATTTGGCCTGAGCGTTGTGCCAGTTTCTAGAGGTTTCTCCTGAATTGCTATTATTACACCGTTCAAAATTTTGGTTCACCTGAAGATCAGGGCCCTCATGTATTCTTGTTTTTTGTTTTACAGTACCAAATATAATAATAAATTAAATTGAATGCCCGGTTAGGTCAACTGTACGCCCTTGACGATTGGTTACTTTAAGTCGTGATATTTTGGTTAGTTTTAACGAAGATATCATTTGGTAATTGAGGCTGGGGGATCTGATCTTCAGGTGATCCAAAATTTTAACTTGGACTTCCAGCAAAAAAGACGTACATTGACGGGAAAAAATAATGTTTAAATAGAACTGGAAAACAATAAAAACGTACATTTCACAAATATTTTAATTTACATTTTGTTTTTAAAAGCAATTAAAGACAATTGTGTAAGTTAAAAATTTATAAAATTTAATGAGAAAAGTTTAGATTACGGATGTAATAATTTCATAGAAAACGAGGTTTTTTTTTTACCAGTAACTCAAGATGAAAACGAAATCCATAAATTTTTAGGATTTATTAAAATTTTAGATGGAAAATATTTCCATGCAGCAACTTAAAAAAAATAAATAAAATTGTTGGAGAATCGGGAATGAATTTTGAATCAACAACTCAACCTAACTAAAAGATAGAGAGATAATTGTATTTTTAACTATTTTTTTTTTTATAAATGGAACATTCTCTGAGAATTTTGTCTAAAATTGTTAAGAGCTCACAGTGTACAATTTCGTACTAGTACTAAGGTTCATTTCGTATTACAAGAAAGTTTTTACCACTATTACAATGTATAACTGACAATTATATTTTTTAATGAACTTTAAAGTGCTAATTAAATCTTAAACATTCATATTAATGGATTATTAAAAAAAATACAAAGGACACTAAACAGCAACAGACAGACTGACACTGTCTGTTTTACGTAAGTTTCTTTTTACGTAATGGGATATTACTCTTTTCTAAACGTTTGAAATAATTAAAGAAAAGTAATCCATGTGCCGTTAATATCATCACGCAATAGAACCTCATCACAATTTTGCTCTTTTAAAATCCAAAACGTATTCCAGACTCTCTGAATTATGAACATTAATTTAAAATGTTATTTGCCTGTGATCACTGGTGGGGAAGTAGTCTCCTATAGAGGTATTATCAATTAAATCTAGGTCTCTATTTAAAACTAAATCTAGAGTATTGCGTTCTCTAGTGGGTTCCTTGACCATTTGAAAAAGTGAACTTTCGAGTTCATCCTCGTAGAGTCGACGACCTGAATTAGGCTGTAAAGGACCACCGCAACCCTGCAAGGTGAATTAAGATCTCCCATAATTATCGCATCATGTTCGTTACTTACATCAAGAATTAGTTCCTGAAGTCTATTATCATTATCGACAGTCTGAGAGGGAGGACTATATACTAAACCTATATAATCAGTTGTCTTTAATTTCAACAAACGTCACATTTATATTATCAATTTCTGCAAATTTTTTAATTAGGAGTTTTAAGTACGACCGAACGTATAATACTGTACCAGTACCCCTTCTTCTTTCTATTCTATCACTGTTAAATATCTCATAACCAGGAATATGATATTCTTCAAGGAAATCTCTCCTTCCCGTTTTTCACCAGGATTCAGCAATTGCTACAACCTCAAATTTTTGGTCTTTTTGGTCATGAACAATATTAATATTTCATCAAATTTAAACCTTAAACTTCGAGCGTTAATATAAAATACATTTATTCTACTAGAGTAGAATCTCGAGGTTCTTCGTGAAGGCAGTCGTTCACTGTAAGGAAAATTTATGTTTAGCTGGTCGCTTTCGTAGGAGTTACGCCGTGTTTTGCCTGAAAAGCCATCGCAGTGCTATGTAATAGTCCACCAAGACATACTGCTCCTACGCTATTCAGGTGAAGACCATCACGTAAAAATAAATCTTTTTTATTAGAAAAATGACTCCACAAACTGACGAATTCAACATTTTCCTGTTGGCAAAGGGACTTAAGAATATTATTCATGTAGGTAGTTCTGCTGAAAAAGTCGTTGGATCCTGCTATTTTATGGAGAATTCCTGAAATGTTAATTTATTAGTCCTATTCATTGGCGTAGCCAGACATTCCAAAACTATACTCACGAGGTCGTGAAAATCGAAAATAAATCAAACGTCACAAAAAAGTGCATTAAGACTATTTATTTATAAACAAATGAATAAATAATAAATAAATAGATAAATAAATACACAAATAAATATACAAATCAGTACACAAATGAGTGAAACAGAATATCAGAATTTTTCCGTAACCTCTCAACCGAACTCTAAACTGAGTTCTATAGAATGAGAACACTGTCAGGCATACGATAAGTCATACAAAACTTGAGACTGTTTGAAGATCATCGTTTTGTAATAAAATGTAGACGATCAATAATCCTAAGACACGTATATGACTCGAACATTTAACTAAAATCCTTCAGAAAAAATAAAAAGTTTCACTAATATCTTTAACTGACATCTCATCTTCTTCATAATCGTCTCATTTGCTCGTAAGGTTAAGCTTCTTGTAGAATAGAAAACATAATCAAAACTTCGACATTTCTTGCTCGAGTATTAATCGTAAATCCTACGATCCTATTCAGAAATGACAAATTGAAGATAATTCAGCTTAATTTGAAAATTTAACAATAATGCTGAAATAATTATTAAAAGATGACTAGTACTCGTACAGCTATAGTTATTATACAATTATATTAGCAATATATAAAAGCAATATGCAGTAATTAATAGCAAAATGCAGATCAAAGTTAATTGCAATATTTCACGTGCTCACATATCACTACTAATGCGCAGCTGTGAATTCCTATACAATAAATCAATTCCCACATATTACTATTAATGCTGTAATAAAGACTAGTGACACCAGTGTACCTTATTTGAGATAAGGTACGCATCAACCGTTATTGTGAAAATGTTTTGCTTACTAAGGTTATGCGTATAAGCACGTATGCATGTTCGTATAAAATGGTGGAATCGGGACGCAGTGATTTTCAGTACAGTAATATAAATGAAAAGATATTTTCTGGTAACCAGTCACAAAGAAAAACTATACGCACGTGCGTATAATGCGTATACTTAGTTACGCCACTGCTATCCTTTAGAGTCCGCATCAGCCGCTTGTATTTCTCTATTAGCTCATCTGACCTGGCAATCTTAACATTGTTAGTCCGAACACACATCATAAATATCGTATTTTCATCAGCATCTTTACCAAACTCGTCTATGGAGTCCGTGATGTCGTTAACACAGGCTCCAGGATGGCAGTACTTCCTTCTCCGAGTTGAGTTCCTGCCGCAGAACTCCTGTAATTGCCTTCGAATAATGGGATCGCCAACTAGCCTAATTTCCTGCGTGTCATTCTGTTCTGGCTCTAAGACGGAAAAACTATTAGTTGTAACTACTCGTAAAAATTATTCCTTTACTGACGGCTATGTGAACTCAAAGATTGGATAGCTATAAAAAGTTACTATGTATACTCATTTCATTTGAGTATTTATGAGTTCATTCACATTTCATCGATAAAATAAAATTTTCATTTTTTCAATTTTTCAATTTTTTTGTGTGAAAAGTCCTGCAGTATTTGAAATGTACGTTCACAAAATGGGAACGTTGGACAGTAAACGGTTTATTAAACAAGGTTTATGCTGTCTAGGTCGGGCCCTATTTCGAACTGGCTCAAATGGTCGATCCCCCGAAGGGGAAAGGGGGTCGGGAATGACGACTGGTCGGGGATTCGTCGAAGAGTCTTCACGCGATCTCCGCCCTGTGCGAGAATTTGCACCCAAAGTCTCTGAAACAAAATCCTGCACTGAGTTAAACTTAGCTGCCAAAGCACTAAATTCCTCTCTTAACGCAGCTGCCTCTCCCTTACTTCGAAGTAGTAGGGGTTAGAAGAAAGAATGTTAAAAAAGTATTGAGGAAACTTTCCACATTCGGTGACAAACAACAACCACGTGATGCATGTATCAAAAAAATCCAAAATTTCCTGTGAAATATTTATTAAATATATAAATAAAACAGAAATAATAATTAATAACAAAAGATTCTAAATTTCTTGTTGAATAATTAACTATATATGTTAATAAAATAGACCTACTGTAATATTAATAAATGGTAAATGATAAATTCTACACTTAATACTTTAGTAATTAAAATATTAATATAAAATAATTGGTGCTCTTCCAATATGTGCT
The DNA here is from genome assembly GCA_023014485.1 of Bathynomus jamesi. NCBI lineage: Eukaryota > Metazoa > Arthropoda > Malacostraca > Isopoda > Cirolanidae > Bathynomus > Bathynomus jamesi. Next base: position 811,275 of record JAJOZX010000057.1, read on the forward strand.
CTACCGCGAAACTGTGATCTACCATATTCCAATACATGCTCTACCGTGAAACTAGCCTTATAAGGCTAACTAACGAAAATATCATGACTTAACCTAACCAATCGTTAGGTCAACTATACGCCCTTGACGATTGGTTAGGTTAAGTCGTGATATTTTCGTTAGTTAGCCTGGAATATGGAATATTAGTTGGAATATGGTAGATCACAGTTTCGCGGTAGAGCACATATTGGAAGAGCACCAAATAATTTAAATCGTTAGTAGTCAGAATACTTATTAAATGATAAATTAGACAATCAAACACTTCAATCAATCAAATACATACAAAAGAAGAAAAACTTCAAATCACTTTTCAGGAACTGTGAAAAATGCGTCCGATCTGGACAAAGGCCAAACGACGAATCTAAAGAAATTAGAAAATTATTATATTTAAATTAGAAGTTACACATAAAAGACAATCATTACAGTAACTCTGGAACCGTAATGCTTATTTGTTGAGTCAATATGAACAGTATATGACTCAATAAATTATATAATGGAAGTTACATTTATTTTGATAAAAAAAACAGTAAACAAAGGTCCATAAATAATTTATGGTTAATATTCCGCTGAACTCAAACCAACACCTTAACATGACAACATAATATCCTGAATCGTTAACATAAAATTCGCACTTTGTTCATATAATTCATTTAAAATTTGTTAAAATGATTTTAGTTACATTAAAATTTTATTTCACATTTTAAAAATATACGCAGTAAAACAGCCAATGACGTTGTCATATACACGAACGTACATTTATTCAATAACACTTTCATTCCTTTACTCATTTCTTACTTTATCTAATTGACACAATGTAAACACGGAAAGCGTATAACGCCGTGAAGGCTAGTAAGCATTCAGAGCATGGCAGAAGCGAGGGGTATACCCATATAAACATTTCAGTAAATCATGCTCTGAATTTTAAAATATCTTAAGTTTAAATACGCGGTTCAGGGAATTCATCAAACATTTTATTCATGAAAGAGTTTCATATTACTGTAACATAACTCAAACAAAATTACATGAAGTCATATAATCGACTTTATATATCTAATCCATAAGTGCTACTGACGGGTCACACGGACCCTGCACTAATTGGAAAGTATGTAATATGCATCTGTCGGTAGTACAGTACTTACGGTTAAATTAGCATCTATGAGAGGCTCAGTACAAACTACTACTAATAATAATGATAATATTTTACCAAGTGTAATGATAAGGTTGTTTAATCTCCTTCGAGACAGCTATGATTATAGGACGAAGAGGACCTACAGCTTTACGTCAGATCCGAACCATTGGGCGCTATATCATCTGGATAGAGAGGACGTTCCCCCATCCAACCACTCCCCAGACCTCATGTCATTTAATTTCGCTAATCGACGGGAAGTGGTTACGACACTGACCACGACAAAACCCAATATTTTACCAAAGGGGATATAAAAGACACCCAGGGTCACACTCTAATTACTGTTACGCATAATTCGTACATAACAATTCATCATTTTTTTTTTAACATTTTTACAGTAACTCTGACGTAACTTCCATGGAACTTTACTTAGCATAAAATTCCCATGATTTTTATGTAACTTTTGCACGTGTAACTTTTTCGTAACAAACACGTATTAAAATAAATCACATTTTCGAATGTTAAAAATAATTAACATTACGCGTTAGTGCATAAAAAAGAAAATTAATAATCATAAAATACATAAGCAACCCAGCAAGAAATTGTATGTTCAGTAAATGTCATAAAAGTGTTGTTGACGTTTTACAAACGTTTTCTTGACGTTTTATAAACGTTTTGTTGACGTTTTACAAACGTTTTGTTGATGTTTTATAACGTTTTGTTAACGCTTTATAACGTTTTGTTGACGTTTTACAAACGTTTTGTTGAAGTTGTACAAACATTTTGTTAACGTCTTATAAACGTTTTGTTGACGTTTTATAAACGTTTTGTTGACTTTTTACGAACGTTTTGTTGTCGTTTTACAAACAGTTTGTTAACTTTTTATAAGCGTTTTGTTAACGTTGTACAAACGTTTTGGTAACGTTTTTTAAGCTTTTTTACGCAGTACAAACGTTTTGTTGACTTCTTACAAACGTTTTGTTGAGTTTTTACAAACGTTTTGTTAACGTTTTATAAGCGTTTTGTTGACGTTGTACAAACGTTTTGTTGACTTTTTACAAACAGTTCGTTAACGTTTCATAAGCGTTTTGTTGACGTTGTACAAACGTTTTGTTGAAGTTTTATAAACGTTTTGTTGACGTTGCACACACGTTTTGTTGACGTTGTAAAAAAGTTTTGGTAACGTTTTTTAAGCGTTTTTTGACGCTGTACAAACGTTTGGTTGACGTTGTATAAACGTTTTGTTGACGTTTTATAAAAATTTGTTGACGTTGCACAATTTTTTTGTTGACTTTTTAACAATCGTTTTGTTAGCGTTTTATAAACGTTTTGTTGACGTTGTACAAACGTTTTGTTAACGTTTTAAAAACGTTTTGTTGACATTTTATAAACGTTTTGTTAACGTTTTAGAAAAGTTTTGTTGACGTTTTAGAAAAGTGTTGTTGACGTTTTATAAAGGTTTTGTTGACGCTGTACAAACGTTTTGTTGACATTATACAAACGTTTGGTTGAAGTTTTATAACGTTTTGTTGACGTTTTATAAACGTTTTGTTGACGTTGTACAAACTTTTTGTTAACGTTTTGGAAACGTTTTGTTGACTTTTTACAAACGTTTTGTTGGCTTTTTACAAACTGTTTTTTAACGTTTCATAAGCGATTTGTTGACGTTGTACAAACGATTTATTGAAGTTTTATAAACGTTTTGTTGATGTTGCACACACGTTTTGTTGACGTTGTAAAAAAGTTTTGGTAACGTTTTTTAAGCTTTTTTGACGCTGTACAAACGTTTGGTTGACGTTGTATAAACGTTTTGTTGACGTTGCACAAACGTTTTGTTGACTTTTTAACAAACGTTTTGTTACCGTTTTATAAACGTTTTGTTGACGTTGTACAAACGTTTTGTTGACGTTGTACAAACGTTTTGTTAACATTTTAAAAACGTTTTGTTGACGTTTTATAAACGTTTTGTTAACGTTTTATAAAAGTTTTGTTGACGTTTTAGAAAAGTGTTGACGTTTTATAAAGGTTTTGTTGACGCTGTACAAACGTTTTGTTGACGTTGTACAAACGTTTGGCTGAAGTTTTATAACGTTTTGTTGACGTTTTATAAACGTTTGGTTGACGTTGTATAAACGTTTTGTTGACGTTGCATAAACGTTTTGTTGAATTTTTAACAAACGTTTTTTTACCGTTTTATAAACGTTTTGTTGGTTGTACAAACGTTTTGTTGACGTTGTACAAACGTTTTGTTGACGTTTTAAAAACGTTTCGTTGACGTTTCATAAACGTTTTGTTAACGTTTTAGAAAAGTTTTGTTGACGTTTAGAAAAGTGTTGTTGACGTTTTATAAAGGTTTTGTTGACGCTGTACAAACGTTTTGTTGACGTTGTACAAACGTTTGGTTGAAGTTTTATAACGTTTTGTTGACGTTTTATAAACGTTTTGCGGATGTGGTACAAACGTTTTGTAAACGTTTTGCGGATGTGGTACAAACGTTTTGTAAACGTTTTGTTGACTTTTTACAAACGTTTTGTTGACTTTTTACAAACAGTTTGTTAACGTTTCATAAGCGTTTTGTTGACGTTGTACAAATGTTTTGTTGAAGTTTTATAAAGTTTTGTTGACGTTGCACACACGTTTTGTTGACGTTGTAAAAAGTTTTGGTAACGTTTTTTAAGCGGTTTTTGACGCTGGTCAAACGTTTTGTTGACGTTTTATAAACGTTTTGTTGACGTTTTATAAACGTTTTGTTGACGTTTTATAAACGTTTTGTTGACGTTGCACAAACGTTTTGCTGACTTTTTAACAAACGTTTTGTTACCGTTTTATAAACGTTTTGTTGACGTACAAACGTTTTGTCGATGTTGTACAAACGTTTTGTTAACGTTTTAAAAACGTTTTGTTGAAGTATAAACGTTTGTTGACGTTTTAGAAATGTGTTGTTGACGTTTTAGAAAGGTTTTGTTGACGCTGTACAAACGTTTTGTTGAAGTTATATAACGTTTTGTTGACGTTTTATAAACGTTTTGTTGACGTTGTACAAACGTTTTGTTAAAGTTTTGTAAACGTTTTGTTAAAGTTTTGTAAACGTTTTGTTGACGTTTTATAAACCTTTTGTTGAGGTTGTACAAAACGTTTTGTTGACGTTTTATAAGCGTTTTGTTGACGTTTTATAAACGTTTATGACGTTTACTAAACGTCCTATTTCTGATTGATAAACTTAGAAATACCTAAAAATAATAATTAAAACAAAACTATAATAAAAACAAGCGAAATTTAGAACCTATAGATATATAAATCCTGAAGACAAAATTTTATATATAGGAAGGTAAATATAAAACAAAAATTACATATCAGTGCTTTATTTATGAAACAGGAAACATATTTAACGAAGAGAGCTTTCACAATACACACACACACACACACACACACACACACACACACACACACACACATATATAATATATATATATATATATATGATGATGAAAATAACCACAAGAAAAAAGGAAACGCAGAATATTGCTCAAGCGCTTTCGTCTAATGACATCCTGAGGAACACTGAAATAAATAACAAGTTCGAGACTATATATAGGTCACAAAAAAATTAAATAGAAAAATAAAAATTGTAGGAGGAGCATACAACTTTATAAAGAAAAGTTACCAGAGTTTTAGCACTTTGCCCCTCTTGTCTAAATCCGTTCTGAACAAATTCAAAACAACAGGATCAAGCGAAAAAAGGCCCTGGCTAATGTTAAAATTATTTGTAAGTTGAATAATGGCAGACTCAAGAATATTTCTATTAACATTGTTGCTTGAGTGAAACAAAATTGAAGCATTATTCCAATCAATACAATGTAATGGGATAACTCTGACAAATGGACGAAAAGGGCACTGGACGACTGTCCCGTTCTAACGGAATATTGATGCTGTTTTACACGCGTGCGCAAATCCTTTCCCGTCTGTCCAATGTAAAAGGAATCACATTGTTTACAACCAATTTTATAGATAATGCCTGAATTATTGGTAGGGCTATTTTTTAGTATGATATTTTTCACAATATTGTCATATGAAAATACTACATTAATATTCAAAAGTTTAAGTACATTAGCAATGCCTAAAAAAGCCTGGGAAAATGGAAGTACTAAAATATTCTTTCGACAAAGTGCGAGGATTATTATTCACACGATAGAAAGTTCGTTGCCTTGTTGGACTGACGGGAAAGGATTTGCACACGCGTAAAACAGCATCACTATTCCGTTAGAACGGGACAGTCTTCCAGTGCCCTTTTCGTCCATTTGTCAGAGTTATCCCACTGTATTGATTGGAATAATGCTTCAATTTTGTTTCACTCAAGCAACATTGTTAATAGAAATATTCTTGAGTCTGCCATTATTCAACTTATAAATAATTTCAACATTAGCCAGGGCCTTTTTGCGCTTGATCCTTTTGTTTTGAATTCGTTCAGAACTGATTTAGACAAGAGGGGCAAAGTGCTAAAACTCTGGTAACTTTTCCTTATAAATTTGTATGCTCCTACAATTTTTATTTTTATATTTAATTATTTTTGTGACCTATATAGAGTCTCGAACTTGTTATTTATTTCAATGTTCCTGAGGATGTCATTAGACGAAAGCGCGTGAGCACCATTCTGTGTTTCCTTTTTCCTTCGTGTTTATTTTCATCATAAATATTATTCACGTGTTACTTTCATGAAATAATTTCCATATATATATATATATATATAAAAAAACATATTACTAAATTTAACAATAGCACATCAGACATTTTTAAACTTAAGTCAAGGGAACTCCGAACATGATTAGGTATGAGAGAGTAGGAATAGCTGCAACATGGGGTAAGTTGTAACAGTGGCATTACGGATTAACGTGTGATACCAGTGTAAGTATATTTCAATTAAATTTATTGCATTTCACTATAGCCACAACGACAGAAGTTATATGATGTTGTGCGTTTTGTAAACTTAATAATATTCAGAAGTAAATTTTTCGTTAAATGTTTTTTTACTTTCGATGTAACATTAATGAAATAAAATCTTTTTTATATACGACCTTTAGCGATGTACTGCTCAATTAGAATCACGATTCTTGTGACAATTAAACGCTAATTTGTAAAAAGTTACAAAGAATGTTGATGGGACAAATTGTAGCAGTTCTCATCGGGTAAACGTTGGTATAGTGTTCATGTTTGCTGTAAAGCATCATACACTTCTAGCAAATCTAGTGAAAAATGGATTCACTGCCAAATATGTAAATATATTATATTTATCTTGAAAAACACACACACTTTGTTGAAAATATTACGCCTAAGTTACGCAGTTAAGAAGAATAAAAACCAACAACAAAAATTATGGAATTGTTACGGAACGAAGTTACGGAACGAAGCAGGCGGATGAATAAGTCTTATGGAACGAAACAGGCGGATGGATAAGAGTCTTATGGAACGAAGCAGGCGGATGGATAAGAGTCTTATGGAACGAAATAGCGGGAAAAAGTTTTACATTTTTTAAAGCTGAAAAAGTTAAACTAATGTTTCACACTGAATTCAGTGTTACACATAAAAACTTATATTAAAATGTGCAACTGATATGCAAATTATATGTAAAGCTTTTTAGGAATGTGTTAATATGAATTTACAAACATAAAAACATACTAAATTATTTATAAAATCTTAAATTCATTATTACTAAATGTTAATGTTTGAAATTAAGCTTATTTAAAGCTTAAACATTGACTGTGGTATAAACATTAAGAAACTCGTATTCCCAGATACTTTTAATATAAACAAATTACTCGAATGTATTTATATTTTTAAATTACAAATGACAACTGCTTCTAATAAACGCATACTACGCCTTTCTCACCTCTTTAATAGGCTTTTAACTTCAAATCTACGATGTCAATACAGTCATCAAGAAGCAAAACGTACATAAGAATACTTTCTATTAAATCCAAGTCGAGTAAAGGAAGAAATCCCTTAATGAAAATTGAAAACAAACTGTATTCACTAAATTTTATAAACCAAGTAAGAGAGTTAACAAGATAAATGAGCATAACACATTCATTAACAATATTTAAATTATTAAAACATTTTTGGGATCACCTTAAGTTCAGGGCCCCCAGTCTCAATTACCAAATGATATCTTCGTTAAAACTAACGAAAATATCACGACTTAACGTAACCAATCGTCAAGGGCGTACAGTTGACCTAACCGGGCATTCAATTTAATTTATTATTATATTTGGTACTGTAAAGCAAAAAACAAGAATACATGGGGGCCCTGACCTTCAGGTGATCCCACTTTTGTTACAAATAATTTGTCTCATAGATGTTTACTTATTGAAATGAACATTCAGAAAGAAACGAGAGAGAGAGAGAGAGAGAGAGAGAGAGAGAGAGAGATACGGACAGACAGGTCAGATGAGAAAATAGACAAGATGTTGCTCCAGAATTTATTCCTTCATTATTTGTTAACTGCTAAAATTCAAATCACATCTTAATAAAATAATATAATAGTAGTACCCATTGGCATATAATACTCCCACAGCCTTCAGAACATACACACTCTTCCATTAGAATTCGAACCTTTTGAAATTGTCAAGCAGGTTTTGTGTGTATACGAGTATATATATATATATATATATATATATATAATATATATATATATATATATATATATTATTAAGGTATCTTAATATGTTCCATTAAACCCATTAGATCATATGCACAATCAATTGCAAACTATCAATTTTTTAAGTCTGTGTACAAATTTCCAACCCCTAAGTAGCAAGATATTACATTCAACATTTCCTATATTCGTTCATTAATGAACCAAAGAGAATTGGAATGATAAAGTAATATATAAATATTACTTCATACTGTATCATTGGTATGATTAATGGCTGTAAAGCGTTTTTTTAATACTGTGAGGTAATAGCTGCATAAAAACGTCGTTCAGCCCAAGTTTCTCAAAATAAGTATATTCGTAAAAATTATTAGTTTCATATATCACTTTTATAAGGTAATTTGAAATGTTATTTACCCTCTGGTACAGTGGTTCTTAAACTTTTTGACCCCGTTACCCCTTTTCCTGATCTCAACTAATCTCATTACCCCACACAAACTTGCAATGCCGAAGTTGTAAAGAAAGTGGAAAAATTAATTTATGAAAATAACTGAAATTACCTTTAATGTGATGGGTGCAACTGTTTTTTAGCTACAAGTTGTATTTTTACCATATTAAGAATTGTTCCATTACCCCCTTGGGGGTAATTACCCCCAGTTTCAGAACCTCTGCTCTAGTACATATTGCTATCTACGAGAAGCGTTTTAAAAGTTCAGCAAATATGTGAATTAATGAAATATTTATCCATTGTAAAAAAGTTCCAGTTCGGAGCTATTGAAGAATAGGGACCCCAGCCTTCTTTAGTTAGGCTTATAAGGCTAACTAACGAAAATATCACGACCTAACCTAACCAATCGTCAAGGGCGTACAGTTAACCTAACGATTGGTTAGGTTAGGTCGTGATATTTTCGTTAGTTAGCCTTATAAGCCTAACTAAAGAAGGCTGGGGTCCCTATTCTTCAATAGCTCCAAAAGTTCTAATGATTATCCGGACTAATTTTGTCATGTCTGTAAAGGAATAGTTTAGGGTTTAAACAAAAGTTCATATTTGAATAATTTACAAATATTATAGACAATTAAAGGCATTGTCCGTAGCTCAATGAGTAACACCGTTTCTCTATAAGCAAAGTGAAGACATAATTAAGGTCGATGGTTCAAATCCCGATGATGCTAGTAATAAAAATAATAGTACATAACTTAAAGCACTGGTCCACATTAGTTGGTCTGAGCACTGTACTAGTTTCTGGCCCTCCTGACTAATTATTATTATTTTTATATACAGAAGATCTAAAAAATATCCTCGTGATATCCATCACGTAACGTACAAAGTACGCGTCTTGGCTCGCCACGCTGGGTAACGAGTGTGTGATAAAATTGGCAATTTATAGTTTTGCTCAGCATTTCAATTTCATTAAATAATTTTTTAGTTGCTGAAATATTTCATACTTATTTTTAAAGACTTTTTGATTAAGAAGAAAATTAAATACACACTTTTTTGATACTGAAAGAACTAATATTTACCATTTATAGACTGAATTTTTGTAGGAAAATGTTATGAATGCGTTCGTTTGAAACCTTAACATTTCGTAGCAATCGTCTTTCGAGGGTTAATTTTTGAGAAAAATAATGCTGCGCATGAACCTATTAATCCAAAAACAAAACTTTTTCCTCTTAAAATAATGCGCAATTTTGTTTAAAAAAAAATTTATGAAAAAATGTATATTTGCCGTAATTTTTTAAATAAATTAATTTTTTATTCCAAAATTGCGTTATAACTAAAATATTATGTGATTTTAAGCAAATAAACTTAGGTGCATTTTTTACTTATAAAAAAAATTGAAAGCCAACTAATCTTATGAAGACTTTGGTACGAGGTCATTCAGTGTCTTCAAATATTTGTCGTCATCGTTATATTAAATTCAGAAGCACAAAACATAATGAGGTAATTACTGTAAATATAAAGTAAATTTAACACAGCAAGTTTCGACTTTATTGATGACCTACATATAGATATAAGCTAAATACCAAATTTTAAAAAATTCTTGCTCCATCATTAACAAAAATATCCCTACTGTTAGAATAAACAACTCCGGGTTGACCACAGGTTTAAAAATATTCAGTAAACAAAAGCATAATATATATATATATATATATATATATATATATATATACACAAAAATGTGAAGGAAGGCTTACTCTCAAAATAAGTATACACTTATTATCAAAACAAACTTAATTCATTAATACTCAAAGTAATAGATAATAGTATAAATATATATTCGAAGAATACAGAGGCGATCCCAGGCAATATTGGAACTTCATTAACAAAGCGATTAATAAAAATGAACAAAACCCTTTACATCCGAAAAACTATTAATTAATAATAAACCCAATTTAGACACAATAAATATTTTGAACACTTTCAGCGAATTTTTCATTAAAGTGGGGCCCAAACTCGTTTCTAATACCTAAGCCACGGCACGGTCCTTCGATACCTACCTAGGACCTCCCTGTTACACGAGCTTTGTCAGCTACTACGACATACGATTTAATAACAGCCATAAAACGACTGAAAAAAATGTACGCTGGACACAATCCCAAACAAAATTTATCAAGAATGCTCAAATTTAATTGCGCTCCACCTCGCAAAGTTCATTAACCTCTCCATTCAAAATGGCATCTTCCCAGACTGCCTTAAAAAAGTTTAGCTTATATACTCTACTTTTAAACCAGGTGATAAATCTTTCCCCTCGCGCTACAGACCCATCTCCGTTCTTCCAACCATCAGTAAACTAGAGTAATATCCACTCAAATAATAAAATTTATATTAAAACAAAATAATACACAAACAACAATTTGACTTTCTACGAAAACACGAGCAACGACACAATAACAGCTATTTTAGAGGAATTTATAGTAATTTGAATAACAAAAAACGTCAATAATCATCCTATTTGATCTGTCTAAAGCTTCTGACGCAGTACCTCATAACATACGCCTAAAAATCTCAAACATTACGGCTACCGGGAACTACTCATACTTGAGTAACAAGGCACACTTTATAGCACATAATTCTCATATGTCACAGACAAGATCCATATCCTACGGAGTGCATCAAGGAAGCATTCTATCACCTAACCTGTTTCATCTTTACATAAATAGCTTCCACCGATCATTAACTATGATAATTCGTTCTGTTACTAGTACGCAGAGGACTTAACGATCATTACTTCAAACAAGGACTTATTACCACCGCAAAGAACTACCAACGTTGAATTCCAAAGAATATAGTTATGGCTTAATGCGAACAAACTATCATTAACTATAATAAAAACAGCTTACATAGTCATCGCAAAAAAGAAATCGTTGCTCCCCTTAAATCTAAACATAAATTCAACCCCTGTAAATTGAGAGCAGTGAGCCAAACTTGTGGGAACTATCCTCGACATAATCCTGTCGTTTAAATAGCTCACTGAAGATCTATACAAAAAATTAACTAAAGTCTCATAAACAATTACAAAAGTAGGTGCAGCACTTCCAAAACTAGTCCTTAGAGCCATTTACTACACTATGGTGTACATACATTTACAGTACTGCATTAGCACTTACGGGAGTGTACGACAATATTTAATTCAACCACTGTTGGTAATGTGAAAAACATTAATTAGAAAAAACTATAAATCGTCCAAATGTGATGAAAGTACCGACATAATATTCAACAATTTAAAATTCTCGAACAAGTAGAAATCTACAAAATAAACAATGCCTCTTATTTCTACTAAATTGTCACTAATACTGCTCTGGAAATCATCCAAACCAAAATATTATCTTCCGAAACCCATCACCACTTCAACAAAAGATAATTAAACAGGCGCATCAGAAAACCAAATTACACTCTAAGCTATGTAGTTACTTTAGATCTTTATGCCCTACTCGACCCAGCCTTTAGAACAACCCCGATCAAAAGACAAAAGAATCTAACACACTAAAAGCTTTCAAAAAAAAATAAAAAATTGTAACGAAAAATTCATCAAATCACAGAACCAAAATATTCCTATTTCTTTCCCATATTCTCATTCCAGCATTCTTCCCCGTTTCCTCCCCTATACACACCAATTACAACTAATGATAAATAACTTTATTCCTCTAGAGCCATAAAAAAAATTGTTTAAGGTTAAGGTACTTAATATTCAGTGTCAAGCATTTAATATTGTACATACTGTAGACTCGATATCCCCCCCCCACAAGAAAAGAAATTTGAACTCTTAGACGAAAAAAAATAAAAATAATAATATATATATATATAATCTCCAATTATATGCCTTTAAATTTGCTGTAAATAATATCTACGTTCAGTATTATTCTTCGAATCGAATCTAAAATGATTTGTCAAATGACCCCGTTCTCCCACTAAAGCATAAAATTTGCTTGCAAATGGCAGTTCTATGCCATGTCACTGTGTATAGGAAAACATGACGTGTAAAAATAGAACAGTAAATAGATAAATAAGTAAATAGCGTAGGTTCGAATATCATTTTAATTGAATGTTAGAGCAAAGGCTGGACTTCAAATTTGAAATTCAAATTCAAAAAACTGTGTTCAGAAAAGAATACAAGTGACAGTGTTTTACAGTTTTTAGTTATTTGATATGAGATTAATATATTCATAGTACCCTCATCTGAATAGGCATTTGGAAGCAAGTAGGCTTTTTAGGCAAAATTAATGGTATTTAGCTTATTTATTACATAAAAACAGATTCATCCAGAACTTTTGGCAAAGTTTACGAGGCTTCGTGTGACTTTAGCTTGAATTTAATTTAATTTCTGAATATTAAGAATTGTAAGCCTAAAGATGTTTTATTTCTTCATTAATTGCTAGGAAAATACTAGAATTTAAGATTATCTTTCCAGTTAAGGAGACCAAGCTATGTTACTGAAAACTATATAAGAGCACAGATAAATGTTTTGAAGATATTAAATATTCCCCCAAATTTTGAGCACTTTCCCGAAGGTGCTCAATTTCATTAAAAATGTTCAAAAATTAAATGACTGCCCAAAATGTCTTCATTCTGATTATCGTTTGAGCGTGATTTTAGTTATATAATTTGTATTACATATTTTACAATTTACTTTAATCCATGTAATGAATACTTTACCATGATAATCAATACTCACTATGAGTAAGTAAGTAAATTTAAGTAAAATGTAGTAAATATAAAATTACTAACTAAATTAGTAGAAATTTTAACTTTTTTATTAAAGTCAAGAATCGAGGTTCAATGGCACTTACGAATTTTTGATAATTTTCTAAAATTTGATACTTAGTTGTAACGATTATTACAGCTTAAACTTACAGTTTAGCATATATTTAAAAAAACTGAGATACAAAACGTGCAAATTTTCTTACATTTTTACACTGAGCATTATGATATATTTTGACATTCTTGGATACAGTTCGGGAAAGAAAGAAAGCAGCTAGGTTAGACACAAAGAGAAATAAGATAGAGGGTAAATGAAAATAAAGATGATTAAAAACGTTCATACCATGCTTACACTTACGAGTGTGGAAAGCTTTTTCACTAAAACAGTAGTAATGGTAGTACAATTAAAGATAGAGAAGGGCTCTGTTTCTTCTGCCAACCACTGCCAACAGAAAAAATGGCGAAGGAGGTATAGAAAAGTATGAAAAAGATAAAAGAAAAATGTTAGAGTATTTTCACACCATGCATACACGTACAGTATTTCGTATGCCCAGTCACCCTTAAAAGGAAACTGAGAAATTATGGGTGACAATGAATTCAGAGGCGTCTTGACGTTGGGGGGCACGTGCCCCCCCAAGGAAATTACTGGAATAAATTTAAATTTATGAAATAATATTTAGTAAAGATAAGAGAATTCAAATAAATTAAATCTATATATAGTGTTGATTTTTTTATCCTTAAAATGTAGTTAAAACACTGAATTACTGATTTCTTATAAGTGATTAAAAATTATTTTTCTGACAGTATCCCCCCCCCCTAACAATATTTGTTGACACTCCTGGGTGGCATGAAACTACAATATATAAGCTGATCTACACCAGTCATTTTAAAAAAAATATTTCTCAAACTATTTATTAAACAGAAAATGGAAGAGAGGTGGATCCAGAGAACCCTCCATTCGGTCAGCATCTGTTGACCAGAGTCACAAACTCTGCGTGTGTGTGTGTGTGTGTGTGTGTGTGTGTGTGTGAGAGAGAGAGAGAGAGAGAGAGTGTGAGCGCATAAACGAGTGTTTATTGAAGTCTTCACAGAATATGATGAATAATCTCCAACCAGGTATAGTCGTTCCACAGTACGGTAGAGAGAGACCGCAAAAGCTGAAACGTTTTATTAAATTTGAATATTTCTCATCATAAATAGGTAAACAAACAAAAAAAATGCTCTAACTAGGTAAATTAAAAACAACACGAGTTTCCACTTACCATCAATTGTACCACGTAGCTTCCCTTAAAAGGACATGTACAGTATATTCAGAGGGTCTGACTCCCGAGAGTCCTCTTGTGCCTCTCCCTTATGAAAATTCCCCAATGCTTTGGAACCAAACAGGCCAACGCCTGCTACTAATTTTTTTATAAAGATAGCATTACTATTTAAACTTTCTCCTAACAAACCCTCCCTGTAAGGAGTTCCCTTTAAATTAACATATTAAAATTCGGAAGGAAGCAAAAGACACAAAGAAGGGGACAGAGTGGCTTCCCAAACAAAATTAAACATCACTATTCGGGGGTTTGGACTCCCAGAAATTCCTATCAATGAAATATAAAAGAAAAAGAGGTTGTCGTTTGAGAAGGCCTAGCGTTCTGAAACTACCAAAAACTCACCCTCCCCAACTTCTCCTATGTCTTATTTTATAGTCTTCGTGGGTTACAACCTTCGAGGGTTCTCATATTAATAACACCCATAGCTCTGAAACCAACAAGCCAACAAATTTGACTACATTTTCAGCATAAAAATTGTAACTATTTATATCTCTAACCGTAAATACTAAATGCCTAAAGGGTATCATTTCTTGAAATATAATTATTTATTCGAAGGTTTTAACTCCATCAGTCTTCTATTGTCTCTCGACTCTGAGAGTTTCCAGTTTCCAGTGTGCTGAATGCAGACCTGACCAGCGCCTCCTACTATATTTACGACAAAAGGGGCATTGGGCTGCTCCCTATCTCTAATTAAATAACACTACAATTTACGCTACCTTTAAAACACAACACACACACACACACACACACACACACACACACACACACATATATATATATATATATATATTTATATATATATATATATATATATATCTTGGCGTTAAATGAAGGGTCACAAAATCCCAGAGACAGATCGCGTAAAAATAAAAGTCAGAAAAATAAGTGAAAATTTAGAAGGTCTGAAACAGAAATTAGGTTCAATAGAATATAGATTATAGGTGCGAAGTCCTCGAAAGGGCTGAGGACATAAATGAAAAATTTATTAAGTCTCAGACATACTATACCATTCATTCACGAGTTTTGTTCTCTGACTATTATAAACACGATCCATAAAAGGCAGGTCTTGAGTTGTAAAAAATTAACAAGTGGTACAGTCGCAGTTTCACGCGTAGCAGCTTTCGGAGACCATAGACCTAAGGTGCGGAAAGTGCGTTGATGAGAGTGCGGGAGGAGTCCCCCTTCCGCAAGGGGTTAAGAACCGGAATGATTTATTAAGAAAAATTAACAACTGGTACGTACCGCTCTCAACTCAAGCTCTGATAAAAGACAAAATAAACCATGGTTATATAAACCTCTCCTGAAAGCTATACGGCGAAATCGTTTAATCTATAAACACGTCAAAAAAGGCACAATGTCACAAGAAATTTACGCCAATTACAGATATAAACTAAATATCCTAATCCAAAAAGCAAAATGAGAGTACTATAGCAATAAATATGAGGACTACAAAGGTGATTCTACGAAACAATGGTAATTTATGAGTGAAAATTTACATAGGAAGGAAAAACAAAACTGTTTTCCCTCAAATATAACAATAAATAATGCCACTTATAACCATTAGATATAGCCAATCATCTAAATAAGTACTTTGCTATCGTAGAAAAAAGTACAGCTGATCTCATAGAGCCCTCGACACGGAATTATGAAGAATATTTTCATAATCCCCCAATTTATATTTTCTCTTTCTCTCCTATCTCTCTCAGAGATGTCAAAACGCCTATTTCCACCCCTAAAAACAAATCGTGTCACGTCGATTCTATTCCAAATGCTATTTTTAAATACTGCTCAGATACTTTATTTCTCCTTTTATCAATATTATTCAACTTATCTCTCCGTCATGGTATTTTTCCCTTCCCTGACGTACTTAAAGAGGTACGAGTTTGTCCAATATTCAAATTAGGAGACAAATCACTACCTTCGAATTATCGACCTATATCCATTTTGCCTACAGTACATTACGAAAAATATGTGAAAAACTTGTGTACACGCAGCTCTTCAAATATTTCGAGGAAAATAGCCTCATATCGCAGTATTAATTTGGTTTTAGGGAGGGACATAAAACAAGCGACGCGATTTCAGCCGTATTAAACGTGCTATAAAAAACCTTAATAATAAGGAGTCTTCTGTTCTCTTGCTTATAGACCTGTCAAAAACCTTTGATACAATCTCTCACGACATACTTATTTATAAAAAAATTATCTCATTATAGCATAAATAACGTTGCTCTAAATTGGTTTAAATCAACAGAAGTCAATACATCAAACATTTGATTAATAGTAGTCAGCACGGGTTTCGACGCCATAGGTCTTGTTTAACTAATTTGTTAGAATTTTATAACGAAGTAGTGCGCGAATACGATAGGCATAGGGCAGCTGACGTTATTTATTTAGATTTTAAAAAGGCGTTCGATACAGTTCCGCATAGGAGACTAATTGCGAAGGTTAAAGCGCACGGTATACGCGGTCAGGTAGCTAACTGGTTAGAAGAATGGCTTCGTGCTAGGAGGCAGAGGGTCGTAGTTAATGGTAGTGAATCGGGGTGGTTAGATGTAGGTAGTGGTGTCCCACAGGGTTCAGTGTTAGGCCCATTGTTATTCGTAATTTACATTAACGACATAGATGTAGGATTGACTAGTAACGTGTCAAAATTCGCGGACGATACTAAAATAGGCGGTAAGGTTGTTAACGAGGACGATAGAAATAGGATCCAAGACGATGTAGATAGGATTATGGAGTGGACGGATAAGTGGCAGATGCAATTTAACGTAGATAAATGTAAAGTTTTGCATATAGGTTCTCGCAACAATAATTACGCGTACACGATGGATGATAGGGAGTTAGCGAGCGTTGACGAGGAAGTAGATTTAGGCGTACGCGTAACTAAAGATTTAAAGGTTAGGAACCAGTGCCTGGAGTCTTGCGCAAAAGCTAATAGGATGTTAGGCTTCATAGCGCGTAATTTCGAATTTAAATCGAAGGATATTATATTGCCCCTTTACAAGTCCCTAGTCAGGCCTCATTTAGAATATGCCGTTCAGTTTTGGTGCCTGTACTTGCGTGAGGATATTGATAGGTTAGAAAGGGTTCAGCGTCGTGCCACGAAACTTATTCCGTCATTGCGCAATAAGCCTTATGAAGATAGGATTAGAGAGTTAGACCTGTATTCACTCGAAACTAGGAGATTAAGGGGGGAGCTTATTGAAGTTTTCAAAATCGTTAATAACATCGATAACGTAAATTTTGATAAATTGTTCACTTTCGATAATAGTAATACTCGCAATAACGGATTTAAGTTGCGTGGCAGACGTTTCATTACCAATATCGCTAAAAACTTCTTTACGTTTAAAGTAATTGATAAATGGAATAATCTTCCCGCGTCAGTCGTTCATTCTACCAGCGTTAATATGTTTAAGAACCGTCTTGACAGACATTTTAAAAGTATTAACGTTGTTTAAAATTAAAAAAGAAAGTTAACAACAGGAGCTCTGCTGGTGGTGCTCGAGGATGAGTCTGTTGACGATGAATGCCAGCTTGTGACATGCCAGCGTGTGATGCCAGCAATAAAAAAAAAAAAAAAAAAAAAATTAGACTAACACGAACGTAGATGTAGCTCGTAGCGTAAACTAACCCACTTTTTGTTTAACTGTACCTACTTTTTTTTTTTTTTCTTATCTCCTTTCTTGCATGTCTGTAACTCTCTTTTGCATGTTTGTAGTTTGCATGGTATGACAGTGAGTTAAGACTGTGTTTGCATGGTTTGTAAGCGTTCTTATTTTACTTCTTTTCATCTTTCACCCCTCTCCTATTTTCTTCGACTATTTTTCTGACTTGTCGGCAGTGGCCGGCGGATGATGATGGTGAGACTTTTTTCCTCTTTTTCTGAATGAATGTTAACCCACGAATGATAGGTGTTGCTCCTTACTTAACCCCTTATTCTCTTCTCTTAACCCCCTACTCTTTCCTTTCTCTCGGGCTAGCCTTAGAGTGGATCTTAGGGTCTTTGTTAGCCTTAGCTTCTGTAGATCTGTAGATCACACATGGAGTTTCACAAGGAAGCATTTTGGTCCCACTACTATTTCTGATCTACATAAAAGACTTTTACAACTCTTATAACCAGAAAGGCTTCTAATATGACGATGACACCTCCCTGACATACTCGGACAGCGATCTCACATCCCTTAACGAAATAGTAAATAGAGACATCGCAAGAGTATGCGACTAACTCAAAGCCGATAAATTATCCTTGAATAAAAACAAAACAAACTTCCTGCTAATCATAAAGAAAGAAATTAATACCAAACTTCATTATTATTGTCGACTTTCACTTGATATCGCGCGTCACTGAAGCGAAATTATTAAAAGTTGTGCTTGATGACAAAATATCCTTTTGTCAACATATTGAAAATATAGATTATAAACTATTGAAATTCTCGTTTATGTTAAAATTACATTTTCTTCCCACAAATACACTTCAAACGCTATACTTCTCTCTAGTTTATCCACATCTCACATGCAATATTACCGCATATGGGACTGCATGTGATTACATCATTAACCCTTTAATCACAAACCAGAAGAAAATTATTAGAAAAATAAACAAGAATGATTATTATGCTCATACATCAGAAATCTTCAAGCAACTGCGTATATTAAAATTGAAAGATGTATTGGAACTACAAATGCGCTCCGTAATGTTCAGAGTTACAAAACAATCTGCTCCGACCATATTAATCGAGAATATAATGAACACTCAGCTACATCACGAACATCAAACAAGGTCTATAGAGAGTGAATATATCTCAAAGGCAAACTATACTCTTCAATGTAGTAGAAATTCTTACACTTATTTAGTGGTGGAATTATGGAACACTCTCTACCGAATGAATTAAAAACAATCAATGCTTTTTCATTTTTTATAAAGCGATTAAAACTTAACAAATTCCAAAGTTAATGAAGGCATTCCTTTCCTTCTCCTTGCTAAAATTCTCATCATCCTTCTTTTAAAAATCTCTCCTATTACTTTTCAACACACCTCACATTTCATTCTTTGTGCTAAACGTCTCATAAAAGTATATGTCCAAGTTTGTAAGTTCCTTTTAGTCTTTTAATCATAAAGACAGGAATCTTTTAATCAAATCTTTTAATCATATCTATTATATAATTATTATTATCATTATAATTATATGTAATTAGTAGATTTCGGCCTGTAAAGCGTGTACGCTCGCTAAGGGCAGTTTACAACTTTAAACAGCGTCTGTATTTAATAATGAATTTATACTCATCTATGAAATCTGTATATATATATATTTGTAAATAAATAAATAAAATAAATAAAAATAAACAACAATAAATAAATAAATATATATAATATTATTATTATTATTATTATTATTATATAATTTTAGGCTATCATTTCCTTGTAATTTATTCTATTCGTTCTATTTGCAATGATAGAGTCAAAATTTATAACTACTGTAGGAAGGGAAGTAACAATCAATATTCTTTACTCTTTATTAGTATAATACTATTACTAATAATGATAATAATAATTATGATAATAATAATAATAATTAATAAATAAAATTAATTACTCGGAGATGATATTAACAGTAATGAAGTAATAATTTAATGGTTCAAATTACAAATTAATAACAAATGAATAATGCAAGTTACAAGTTAACAGTAAATCTTAAATTGAAAGTAGCCAAAGAATGTATACAGACGTGATACCATAGTAGAAGTAAGCAAGTGATCCGTTGGTGATTTCTTTCGGCAGCGAGAGGTTAACAAAGGGAGAGAGAGATGCTTGCGGGTGGAAAGGCAACGGAAGGCTAAAGTAAAAGAAGAAGCGATGTAGGTGGCCTTGAAGGGGGGCTGGATAACTCTTTTATTGGTGGATTGTCCTTTGAGACAAGCGGTACCATTTTAGAGGAACTTTCTGTTGTTACCGAGGTAGTGTTTATGGTTCTAAAGGTCACTCTCGGTTTACCCTTTTTCGTTTCTTGGACGTGATGGGTAATGTCAAAATCCCTGTACAATATCAAGATATTTGTTATTATTATACATAAATTCTATCTACCTCGGAAGAAATGCGTAATTTTAGCTCAAGTCTACACCCTGTATCTTTATAAATAAATATACAGTATGTAATCTGCAATCATATGTCCAAGACATGTTTTATGTTACTTCAGTCATCATCCCGTGTTAATGGCCATTGCATTTTGTACTTACTTTTCCAGCTTTTTTTATCACATTTAACTTATTGTAAATAATTTATAGATTCGGCGTTATCTTTCAAAAGGTTTGTCGGATACTGCAACCCCAATTTCCCAATAAATTGGGGTTGCATCGTTTCGGTGACCTCAGTTGGACGAAGGACTAAAAACAGAATACCAACCAACCAAAAAATCGTAAAATTTGCTTTCAAATGACAGTTCTCTCCTATATATGCGCATAGGAAACCATTTTACTGATCCACTTTTGGTAAATATAAGTTTCTGGGACACCAGATTTTGGACTCCTGATTGGCCGAAAGTTGGCGAGTTCGGAAATAATAACCAACCTAGAACGGCCGTCTAGCTTAGGGTAACCTAACTCGGATCTTTTCCGTTCTACCCCAGCAACAATTTCTAGTGTAGTTTTACTTGCTGAATTCAATAATATATATATATATTATTTTGGAGAAAGTATTCGTGCTTTAATTAGTTATGGTTATAATTATTAATTTTTTCTCTCTTTTGTAGATATTGTTATGGATGATAAATGGAATTTCATAAACATAGTTAAGGAAATAACGTTCTACCCCAGCCTTCTTTAGTTAACCTTATAAGGCTAACTAACAAAAATATCACGATCTAACCTAACCAATCGTCAAGGGCGTACAGTTGATTTAGCTAAACAAAGGAACGAGAGACATTGGGGAACATCTAGAAATATGATAGATTCTTATTTATGTGAATTTCTGTGGAGGAGAAGACAAAAAGGAAAGGACATTTTTATTGAAATCTTAAATGCAATCTCTACTTTTAAATAAAATAAACGGACTATAACTCTTTTGTTATTAATTTCTCCAAAATAAGATATATATTATTGAATTCAGCAAGTAAAAATACAGTAGAAAATAATATATAATTTCATTTTTTGTTGCTGGGGTAGAACGGAAAAGAGCCCCTAACTCGAATGTAAGAGTCACACTGATTGGCCCTAAGTATGAAATAGACGGATCACCGAAATCTGGTGTCCCCGAAACTTAATATTAGCCCCCATTTTCATATATTTCTTGTTACATCCATTATTTGCTCAACTTTAGTGACGAATTTCGAAACCTAATCATGACTGACTAAAATTACTATACATATAACTTATCATTACGAGAGAAAATTGTAAATTCTCTTCAGTTCAAATCATTTTCTAAGTTTGAGACACGCCAACAACTTCGATGTTTCAAACTAAGAAAATGATTTGAACTGAAGAGAATTTACAATTTTCTCTTGTAATGATAAGTTAATATGATAATTTTAGCCATCTTTTATTTGATATTTGATTCATCTACAAACTGGTTCACATTTTAAATCTGGAATTTATTTGTGACCTTCAACAAATAAATAAAAAAATTCTTGCTTTTGAGTCGAGACCTCAAACTCATTTTCTCTGCGAACCAAAGTACAACATAAAGGCCTGCCTGGGGCCATATATATATATATATATAGAAAGAGAGAGAGAGAGAGAGAGAGAGAGGGGGGTTTGACAAAAATAAATAGACACTGGTTTTTCCATAGTTTTTGATTTGATAATAAAAGTCAATAAATAATAAAAACTTATTGAATATAATGCTTTTATTTACACACACACACACACACACACACACACACACACACACACCACACACCGTTACAAATAATTAATTAATAATGTCTTGCTCCAAACACCATAAGGAGTAACTTTAATAATTACCACTCGCCAGAATAGATCAAGACGATATCGAAGAATTAATAAGAAATTAATAACGTCGCATCTTGACCACTTGTTGCTTAAATGTTTATGGTTTTAATATAAATCTGAAGTGGTTAAAATGAATGCGATTCTCTTCACGAAACCTAAAAGGCAATTAAGACGTTCAATACTTAAAATAATATAAATTATAAACGCGTATTATGGAGAGGTTTTCTTATCGAAATTTAATTAGATTTTGTTTGTATGTTATAGCGGTAATTAATTTGCAGTATTGATGTACTATATCATAAATTGTATATATAACAGCTGGTTTAGCTTTTAATTCTCATGTTAAGTGAATAAAGCCATAATAAGGAATTGGTGAAGACCTTATTAGAATAGACCGTAAGCTTGTGATTTAATAGATCCATCTCTTATTGTGATTTTATCCTTTCATTAATAGCAGTTACTCGTAATTAACAATATTCACGTAACCATACTCGTTATTATATATATATATGACCAATGATGATAATAAAGACCGATGATGCCAAATTCGAGACACAAAATCAGATAGCAATAAACAAAGCATAAAGAGTGGCGGGACAGGTACTAAGAACGTTCAAAAGGAGGGACAAGACAGTAGCAATGATTCCCCTGCTGAGAACACTGATCATACCAAAACTTGAATACTGCTCAGTTTTGACGTCCCCATATAAAAAGGAAGAAATTAATAAACTAGAAGAAACGCAGAGACATTTCACAGCCAAGATTGATGGCTGCAAAGAACTCAACTACTGGGAAAGACTACGTAAACTAAATCTGTACTCCCTGGAAAGAAGAGAGATGTACACCGTAATCTACATATGGAAAATGATCGAAAAAATGGTACCAAACCTAAAACTAAGCCCAATTACATTACCATTCAAACAACGCTGGAAAATAGGAAAGGCAGAATGTGTAGTGTTCCCAAATTAAAGGCACGAGAAGGGATCTGTGTGTGTGTGTGTGTGTGTGTGTGTGTAACTGAAAACTTTATCGTCAGAAGAAAAAATAATTTCCATAGACCTATCATAGTACATCTAAGTAGTATAGCCGAAAAAGGGGAGAGTGCAGGAATGTTGCAGGTTATTATGTAATGTTGCAAAGGGGGTGGGGTTGTTGCAAAGGGGAAGGGGTTGTTGCAAAGGGGGTTTGTTGCAAAGGGGGGTGGGGGAAGGGGGTGGGGGGAAAACTTGGAGGCGGCGTTATCCCCAAGAGAAAGGAGGAGGAGGAGAGAAAGGAGAGGTGTTCACCTGGCAGGAGCCAAGTGCACATTAAGACTTCCAGCCGGGCTGGCGTTGTTTTATAGGCTCCTAATCAGCCAGTTGGCGTAATTGGCTTGAGTTGCCAGATACCGCGATACCATTGTATACATTATTATAGACTCCTAATCAGCCAGTTGGCTGGTTGTCAGATACCTCTTTTTAGCAGTATTATTGCATACATTATTATTATTATATACGCCTAATCAGCCAGTTGGCTGAGTTGCCAGATAGCGCCATGTATTCCGAAGACAGAGTTGCCAGATACCATTGTATACACTATTATAGACTCCTAATCAGCCAGTTGGCTGGTTGTCAGATACCTCTTTTTAGCAGTATTATTGCATACATTATTATTATTACGCCTAATCAGCCAGTTGGCTGAGTTGCCAGATAGCGCCATGTATTCCGAAGACAGAGTTGCCAGATACCATTGTATACACTATTATAGACTCCTAATCAGCCAGTTGGCTTAGAAGGCTTAAATATTGCCAGATACCATTGTATACACTATTATAGACTCCTAATCAGCCAGTTGGCTTAGAAGGCTTAAATATTGCCAGATACCGTTGTATACAGAATACCGGTGGTAGAGGGCATAACAATAAACAACATTGCATCATTATTTTATTATAATATAGAAATAAATATACATTTGAGGAATATCGTATAACAGAATATATACACACAATTATGTATATATATATATATATATATATAAAAAAAAATACATTTCATATACATTTGAGGAATATGCGTATAACAGAATATATACATACAATTATGGATATATTATATATATAAATAAAATATACATTTCATATACATTTCAATATGTACATAACAGAAATAATACACATAATTATATATAAAATAAATATACATTTCATATACATTTCATATAAATAAACATTTCAATATGTACATAACAGTACAGGAGAAATATACACACACACCACACACAATTAGGGATATATATATATATATATAAAATAAAATATACATTTCATATACATTTGAGGAATATGCGTATAACAAAAATACACATAATTATATATAAATAAATATACATTTCATATACATTTCATATACATTGCAATATGTACATAACAGAAATACACACACACACACACAAATATGGTGATATATAAATAAAATATACATTTCATATACACTTCAATATGTACATAACAGTACAGGAGAAATATCAAGCAAAATATATATATATATATATATAAACACAAATCAATAGAAATATGCGTATAATCAAAATATATATATATACAATTCACTTTTTTTTCAAAATACTAAACTCGGTCTTAATCGAGTTTACAATTACATCATTATTGCTCTGCATTACGCAGTCTATGCGGCTTAATAATATGGCTTTCATATCGTTCAGTACTATTTTTGTCCCCACTTTACAACCGGTTGGCAAGTCATCTTTAAATACGTCTAGAATACAATCAAAAGCACGCACAAAGAGTTCATCGTTAGCTACATTATTAAACGCAAATTTATAAGAATGCTTTTCCAATCGAGGGTTTATTTCTACCGACTCGAGCTTTTCAATCGTGAACTCTTCACTCAACATAACGGCAATTGAAATAATCTTCTAAATCGTTACGGCAACTGCGCGTTATATAAAGAAATAGTTCTTCAGGGTGAACGGTGTAGGTGAGCTCAGCCTTGTACCGATCAATTGCTTTGTACCAAAGTTCATGGTATTTCAAAGAGTCTAAACTTTTTAAATAAACATCCAGCACTAGACCATTCTCACCAGTCCTACACTCGTAAACCCATCGAGCAGAGCAGTGTATGCGTATTCAAGAACTGTATCAAAATAAGCATATCCGTAACACGCGCGTCTAATATAGGTTTCAGTTTACGGAATCCGACGATTTCAAACATTCTGTCGAGGATGAAACGGTTTCGCGTAGGAATAAGAGCGTTATTATCAGAAGCATTCTTCCACATAAGCCTTATATCAATGCACGGCCGATCGTTATTTACACAACGTACATACAACGGCGTATGAGGGCGCGTCACTAATCTGCTCTCTTCTTGTACCTACGTTAGCAGGTATTTTATAACGATCTTCACACCACTTATCAACTATCACAAAGATTCTATTCATCTCCTCGATACTTAAATAAACCCGTTTGTTTGTCGGTCTACATTCCGTTTCCAGTACATAGCTAATGGTACCGGAATTACGCCTGAACACGCGCAACGATTTCGTCACGGACACATCGTACGAGGCGTTGAGAATGCTGCTCAAAGGAAGTTCCATCGTATTCGAGGAGCGCACGTTCTACTCGGTTCAAGCTCTGAGATAACTATGAGCCGTGTGAGGCACAGGCAGGAACGGTTCGACGGGCGGCTGACTCGATGATACGTGAATGGGCATGTTCGTACGACTCGAATTGTTGCACATATTTTTTTTCCGTTTCGTCACTACCAGCCTACGCACTTTGGATAAGAACTAGGCGCTAATCATCTCCACACTCCTGCGCACTATTTGAGAGGAACATATGCTCATATTTTTCCTTTCTACCCATCAAACGATACTCGTCTCTAAAATCTGTTAAAACTCACGCATGGCACTAGCCACAACCTCACTATGAACCTCATCATGATATACGTTAATATAGTGATAAAAACACCTAAGATTGTCCATGATCACGAGATTCACATTTTCAGACGTAGGTATGAGTAATCGACATGGTGTAGCATGACGTAATACCGCTTGTCACACCACCCATCCACAAGGCTCATTATCCATACCTGCTGCTTCTCTTCTGCACGCGTTGTTTCTTTTACTTCACGGTGTATGTGAGACTTTATAAAGTTTAGCCCTGCAGCATACTTCAGCACACGTCTGTGCAACGAAAGCCTTCAACAGTCTCACCAGAACATCCGTAGAGTATTTGTACATCTTGGAACTTCGCACAATCCAATGTGGCTTTAAAAGAGGCATAGGAGGGGGGAATAGGAAGTTTTTCGGTATCCACCACATCCTCACACTTTACTGAATACCATTTCATAAACGTTGTGCAAGCAATATTAAAGGTAGCCATTTCAATATACGTCTGATCTGAATACACGTCTGATCTCTCGGGCTTACTGCGGTCGACTGACCACGCAGGGACTCCCAGATAGTAGCATGACTCACGCAGTGGGCGGAGCTTAGAACTTTCACCTACACACACACACACACACACACACAAAGGAGAAAGTGAAACGCTATTTGATTTATTGAGATATTCATATTTACAAATACGATTCGAGATATTCAAGTTATATATATATATATATATATATTTACAAATAGATACGATTATATACAAGACGTGTGAGTTAGAAGCATCATTGGTATCCAAAGGGTACGGTATCATAGGTGCCAGGTAACTGGTAACGTTTCCTATAGGTGTTACGGCACACCATCGTACCCCTAAGTTCCTTCACGCCTCCCAGCTTCTGCGCCCGAAAATTGTGGGTGCCTACAATTTGTTGGTGAGGTTCCAAACATACTAGATCCTTCAACGACTCAAAGTTAACAACCTCCCGATTCGCATGGTTGAGCGTAATACCCTTTGCCTTCACGATATATTTAATTTCATCCCCTACCCTGACCCGTACCCCATAAGTCTTAGGTCCTGTTGAGATAAAAGAGTCGGCGTATGCGTCGTCCCCATACTCATCCTTGATCTCATCAGTGAGCTCGCAGAGGAACTCCCCAATAGCGGGCATGTAATCACCCTCCCTCTCTGTGAATATCACGCTATCTGTATCGGCATACAATACTCTCCGCCCAAGAGAATGCAATAGACCCCAAAGTTTTATACGGGCGTAGGCTGTTGTGAAGCTCGCCACAGGTATGTTTGTAACCCTTGAGGTATCTGTTGCAAATTCAGTGTTGTTGTACTTTATTACGTAATATTACCTACATTCACGATCTCCATGACTCTTTATCGGGGCATTGGCATAATCCCAAGACATCGCTATAACTTTGTGTGCCAAATGAATGTTCCCTCTGCCGGTATTCTGCGCAAATTTTCCCCATAGACTGTTTAGACACAATTTTGCACTAAAGCGCTTGCCAGGATTCTTTACAACTTGGACACGATCAAGTTGTATACCTTCGCGGTCGCGGTAACGTTGAATATAGGCAGACTTTTCATTTCGTATCAACTCCTCGCGGATACCCTGATGCTTCAACCTATCCTTCAAAAAGGCGTTTATATATGGTGTGAAAAGGTTGGGGAGCTTCTGAAACCCCACACCTCGTGTATCTTCAGTATTCTATAACCATGGCGTACGGCTAGGGCCAGCTCAGGACTTGTATATACGCCTCTGATCTTACGCTGGTGGGGTATATGGTTACATTCGCCGTTATCCTCTTCCGCGCACTTCACGCACAGGGGAAACATGAGCTTGTCGTCGATAACGACAGGTAAGATCGGCATCCATAAATTGCGTGGGGGAGTACGTCTACGAAAGAGAGCCCAAAGTAATGATCATTCAATTTTTTGAAAATTCATTGATGGATGGTAGGCTAGGCCCCACCAGTTTCTCAGGAGCGCCCACGGGGTACGGATTGCTCTTCATCACGTATGGGTATAAAGAACAGAAATCGTAGTAATGGAGCTTCACGCCCTCCGTAGGTGGGAGTAAGTCTGAAAGGATTTGTACGTCCTCCAAACAAGCTATCACCACATTTGAGAGGATCCAGCACCATTGAACGCTTGATCGTTTTTATTTCCTCACGGTATACATCGTCTGTCTCCATCCGTGCATCATATTCATGCTCCCACAAGACTTTGTGAGTGAACTGTGATCCTATAAGTTGATCGCGGGTGCGGGTCGATGCAAGACAGTCGGCAGGAGACCTACCGTTGATATCTCCGGTGACTCCGCACTCAGGACGGGGGCATCCATGCCACCAGCAACCGTTAAAGGAGTAACACAGTCTTCACACCAGTGACACGGTTTTCACTTAACCCATCAACCCAAAAAACACGTCCATTAATCTTAATGGGTACTTCACCCGTGTTGCGGGCGTGCTTTATGTATACACCTGTTTGTTGCTGCAGGTGTATGAGCCAGTAAATAGCCTTGTGTCCGTAACTGCGGGGGTTGTTTCGGTGAATAATGGCTAAGGTGTCTTTAGGCATGAAGTTATTTTGAACACCGTAAACATAATGATGCGATGGTGGTTGCGACTTGCAGTGGATCGCATTTGAAACGGGCTATGTACATACTTCTAAAGGCCTGGAAACATACTCTAAGCACGCGCACATCATTCACGCAATAACGCTCCATTCATCAGCTATATTATAAGGGTTACTTTCATTAAAACTGTCGTAGTATCGATCAAAGTCTTCACGTTCATCCATGCAGTCAAAATAATGTTTGGGGGGTGGTGGCCTACGTAGTTTAAAGTCTCGCTGGTGAGGAAAGTGTATGGGAAGTATCCTTTGGAAACTTCAGCTGCTACTTCCATCACCTTGGGTAGCTTTGCTAATTTACAAGGTGTGAATAATGAAGTATCTTTAAATTGTAACATTGCCTCTTATCTGCATCTGTATTAATTTGTTGCCTCTTTTCAATGGATCACCTGTAAATATCTCAGAGGATTCGTGTTCAAGCAACTCCTTATAAAGGAACTGCGTGTCAAACTTTGCCCCGTTATGGGCGAGAATATACACGTCATTTTTTTGAACTTGTCGGCTAACTTGACAATATAGGCACAAATAGTTTCACAGGACTATCGCTGACATTCGTTTTAAAAACGTTTGTCCGTTTATACCGCATTTGGGGCACTCGTCACATTCGATACCCACACTCATCACAGATGGTCTGGCTCACAAGTAAATGTGGAATTACCTCTTTGGTTTCAGCGTTCGTATATGTTTCTATATCGTAGTACACAGTTATACAAGGGTTATTTTTAGGCTTGCATCTTTCATAAACACTGCTTTACTCCATCCGCCTTATATTCCTCCTGCATGTAGGACAGTGAATTACGTCGCACTTGTGCTTAAATTTTCCCCAATTATCCATTGTGTGAAACATACCACATTCACAGATTCTCATTTTCCTGCACGTACCAATTGATTTATGGAGATCAAAGCAGCTATTATTGAAAAATGTGCGTCTACACACATCACAGTCTCTCTTCTCAACTACACGGCTTCACATTTGGTGCTTTTACACTGCTCAATACCATGTGACATTCTTTACAATGTCTCACTATATCATCCGCAAACTCGAGGCCCCCTTACACAATCATGATGTCTCCATATTTTCGACTTTTGTCATAACTCGCGTAAAGCCCCCTTATATTACGGATGGGGAGATACGTTTCCCTGACAATCCTAAAATAGTAGGGGCCTTGTACGATCTCTCACACAGCTTTTAAAAACATACACAGTCCGGCGGCGATCATCCAAACCAAATATAACTATGCGCACATTCATTTCCTGTTCTACCTTTCTCAGCTCTTCAGGACCCATATTACAGTCAAATTCAAGTTCACAGTCTACAGCTAGTTTACGGGCACGCTCAACGATCGTAGGCAGCCAAATTTTTTGAGTCCGTGTATTTTGTACAGTAAACATACGTGCTAAGAGTACTGCTATAAAGCCGCAACCACGATCGACGTTTATATGCCTTCGGTAAATAGTTGGAGAATTGAAGTTAAGAGTGTACGGTATGGCACTATGACCCGCAACACGGAATACACGGTCAATATTTACCGTGAAGTTGTCCATATTGAAGGCTATACTACTTTGGACGGCTTGCATTATACGCCCTAATATATATTCTACATCTTCAGCAGCCAAACGTCTGAACGGTACTATCACCCAATAATCGTCTACATCACCGTCATCTGACCCGAACCCAAAGGACAGACTCGTCCTGACCTCACGCTCGTCGCGATTCTGAAGAGCAAACTCTATAATACGCTGTACTACCCTGCGTATCCCGCGTTCAATACCATTGCTATACAAGGCTCTAGGGTCGACCCTAACTCTATACCGATTTCTAGTCAAGGCTGGGGTGGGGGCTGCGGATCGCACTAACTCGAACGTAATAACATCCTCAACAGAACGGGGGGCGGATGAATTAGTGGCTATATTAGGTGCTGCTGCTTCTGGGGGCCCTGTTGCGTAGGAGGGTTGGGGATCTATTATTGTAGACTTAACAGAACGGGGGGCGGAATAAGGGGGTATATTAGGTGTTGCTGCTGGGGAGGTTGTTGCGTAAGAGGTTGAGGGTTGGGGTCTGCTGCAACAGGTACGTATTTCGGCCGCTTTATACCTGATGTGGGTTCTCATACCTCCGCTTTGGACGTGCAACCTGTATCGCTGGTGAGGGTTCAGGGGAGGAGATCACAACTACACTGTCATCGAGGTCATCCGTAATGATAGGGTGCTCTACCTCATCGTCGGTTCTGTGGGAGAAGAAATATAAGGATCAGCACTCAAAATTTGTAATATTTTGTAAATGACCCACTTAGGAGTGTGACGTGTTAGAAATGGACTCTGTAGAAAAATTCAGATTCACGAGCCCATCCACATGTATTATATCTGGACCTACAGGATGTGGTAAAACTGTGTTTATGCTTAAAATCATTAAAGAAAAGGGCGAGATGTTCTCGAAATTTGTGCATAAAGTTATATGGTGCTATTCGACGTATCAATCAGCGTTCAACGAGTACCAAGATGATATTTTGTTCCACAAAGGTGTATATGACGTTAATTCGCTAAAGGGAACTGAACATACAATCATTGTAATTGACGATCTCATGTTGGAGATGGATAAAACGTTTGCCGAGACATTTACAGTATACTCCCACCATCTTAACATAAGCGTGTTCTTCATCAATCAGAATCTATTTTTCAAAAATAGATACATGCGCGATGTGTCGTTAAATACGCAATATCTAGTCTTATTCGCGCAACGTAGAGATGTATCACAAATTGGGGTATTAGCCATTCAAATGTTCCCGAATCAGCGTAAGGAGTTTTTGGAAGTTTATAAAGAAGCTACAAGCACGCGTTACGGATATTTGCTTTGCGACCTTCATCCGCGAAACACGTTTAGAGTGCTTCTGCGAACGAATATATTTCCAAACGAGCCTGAAACGGTGTATATTCCAGAATGACAAAGAGACTAAAGAAATACCATGAATTAATAAAAATCTATCATCGACTGCCCCGGGCAATGCAGCAGATGTTTATTAAAAATATCGACGCTGACTTTTTAAAATGCATCTGTGAAATCTGTCTTAACGTTATAAATTGCAATGTATCAATGAAAACCCATCAGAAGGCTCGCCTACGCCGCTACAAGAACATAATACGTACACTCGCTCGTAAAAGTCAAACTGTAGCGAAGAAAAAACGAGTTATTGTGCAAACAGGAGGGTCATTTCTCCCCATCTTATTTTCAGTTTTGGGCCCTTTACTGACTAGATTAATATAATGAAGAAAGTGGTAGTGATTCCCCACGAGGTGTACGCTTCACTGCAAAGAGACACGGATCTAGATCCCCGTAAAAGCAGACTTAAAAGAATGGAAAGCGAATTGTTAGCCCTATTAAACAGTGAAAAAACACCTGATGAGAAAAGAATCTTATACCAAGAAGCTCTGCAGAAATTTCTTCACGAGTACGAAAATTATAAGAGCCCTACGGAGATTCCTGTGGTTATTAGGCACAGCACGGGGGACGATGGCGACATAGGACCTGTACCCGACGATACAACTGATCAACCAAAAAGATTAGCCACACAACATATCGAACATGTATTAAAAAATACCCTCCCACTTACATTGAGGAGTAAAGGCTTAAGTCTTTATAATCTATTGAATGAGGATCCCGCCATACAATGGACCGATATAGGGGAGATCATTGTGGAAGGATCAAAGGTACAGGGATCGAATATCGTAGACATTGTCCATGATCTGGTGAGAAAGTGGGATAGGCCATCACCATCAGGATGGAAGCATATTAAAGCAAGACTACAACAAATAAATGTCCCTAAAACGTTGATAGGAAATCTGAACAGGTTAAAAGACTTGGAACACGCAACGCCTGTGACACAATTGAAGGCACGTCACCCCCTGCGGTAACACCTTTGAAGAGGAGCAAGAAGAGGTTAAACCAACCCTATCCACGTGCCTCTAAAATACGCAAATGGCTAACGTATTAACTAAACGTTATTATGACATTTCTACCCCATCCTCTTACGGCGGCGTAGATAGACTGCACGTTTACGGAGTAGGAAAAAAAGATGTTGAAAGATTTTTGAGGGAGCAGGACGCTTATACGCTTCATAAGCCTGTGAGAAAAAGGTTTAAAACAGCCAAGACAACGGCTTCCTCGATTGATTCTATTTGGCAAGCAGATTTAACAGACATGCAAAGATATTCTGTGTATAACGAGGGTTACCGCTACATTCTATTCATAATAGACGTGTTTTCTAGATATCTGTGGCTAGTTCCTCTGAAAAATAAATCACCTGAAACAGTTGCTAAAGCCACCAAAACGCTAATGTTAAAAGAAAACAGGGTTCCTGGCTATTTTTGTACGGATATGGGGAAGGAGTTTATAGGCCGTGCTTTTCAGAATATGTTGACAGAGTTTAATATCAGCTATTACACAACCAATTCTATACATAAGGCTTCTTTAGCTGAAAGAGTTCAGCGCACCATAAAGGAACGCATGCACCGTTATTTTACACATAAAAACACATACAGATTTCTAGACATTCTGGAACCATTGGCATCATCCTACAACCGCTCACACCATCGCACGATTGGGGCAACACCTAACGAAGTTTTAGAAAGAGGTACGCTCCCGAGAAGAGATGGACCACCACCACCACCACCACCACCACCACACTCTGTGCGCTTCAAATCAATGATTATGTAAGGCTGTCGCGTTCGGGGAATAAATTCGCAAAGGGTTTGAGCAAGGATGGACACGCGAGATTTTTAAAGTTCGGGCTGTGAGACCTAAAGGTGTATAATGATGTATTACATTGAAGATTTGAATGGGGAAGAAATCTCAGGAGGCTTTTACCGCGAGGAATTGCAGAAAGTTGCGTTTAATTTAGAAAAAAATGTGTTTAAAATTGAGAAAATTTTAGGAAGCAAAGGTTCAGGAAGGAGAAAAATGTACCTGGTGAAATGGCTAGGGTACCCAGAAAGCTTCAACACCTATATAAAAGCTGATGCAATAATGAAGCTTAAATAGTATGCAACATGGCTCCTAACCATTTCTACGTCACACTCCCGTCCTCCTCGTCCCTGTCTGTACACCCTAACAACACGCTAGCCAACTTTGTAACAGAACTCCATGGGCACATTGAATTGGGTCGTGATTCGTATGAGGTGGGGATATGCGAAATTCAGCTGGACACCGTCTTTTTAAATATTGAACATGAAGAAACCGTTTTTACGATTCTTAGAGACATTGACGAGTGTGAAAAAGCTGGGTAGCTATGGATGAAACTATGCGCATCGCTTGGACTAAGATTGCACGGTATTACAGTACAGAAGTAAGACTAGGGCCGGGTCAATATGGTTCGGCCGAGGATGTTGTGAGAGGCTTAAACGTAAGTTTAAGAAACTCAAACCTTACGAATGATTTAGTATATGAAATCGTAAACAACCCTGCACATACACTAATCCTAAAATCAAAGACTAACAGATGTCTTAAAGAACATAGAAAGTTCAAAATTCTAACCAACGGCCGATATAGCGCAGCCTTCCAAAGAGACACATTTCACGAGACACAGTATAACTTGTCCAGATTAATGTATCAATTGAAGATGGAGAAATTGGCTGAAAGGTCCCCAGACATGTGCTATATTTACAGTAATATAGTGGAGCACCAGTTTGTTGGGGATACCCAGGCACGCCTGCTGCGCATTGCTCACATCCCCAACCATAGAGGAAGGAGTTTGAGTATTACATATGACAGACCCCATTATGTGAATGTCGCAACTAATTTAATAACCAATATCACAATATATATAAGAACGATTGAGGGCGAAAACTTCCCATTCGGTAACGGGAGCTTAACAGTGAAGCTACACTTTCGACGCACTGAGTTATAATGGATAGAAAGCCTTTCACCGTCTATCGAGGGATGCGATACCAGCGCGGTAGTGGACTTGGATCCATTTTTTCATCCATACTACGTACGGCTGTTCCTTTGCTGAAGAGGGGTGCCAGATACCTTGGAAGGAAAGCGCTACAATCAGGCCTTAACACTGCAGAAGACATATTGGCCGGGGCTAAACCTAAAGAAACCCTAAAAAAACATTTAAAGCGTACACGGAACGAAATCATCAAAGATGCAAAGAGAAAAATGCGTGGTGGCGGGAAGAAGAGGGCTCCCCGGAAGAAGGGGTCACGTGGTATTAAACGTAAAAAGCTATCAAAAAAGAAATGCTGTAAGCGAATGAAACCTATGGTTGACCACTTTTTTGACTGATATAAGCTAAGGATATTGATCTCATGAATCATAGTTTGTTTACCACTTGTCGAGAGAGGAGTCACTATTTCGCCATGGCACGCTTCATCCACCCATGTAGTTCATAATGCTGTAAATCGGAGCTGTCCTTTTTTGAGCTCCCGCCAACCCAAGTTTCTATTGAGCACAGTGACTTTATTACAATTAACCCTTTAAACACAATTAGTTCCCCGAGTGCACCTATAGAATTCGTGATACCCAGCTCAGGTCCTTACTTTTTTGATCCAAGCTGTGTGCACATGTACGCTAAACTACGTATAGCCCATTCTGATGGAACGGCCTGCGATGACAAATATGCTGTATACCCTGAAACAAACTTTCTGCACGCCATATTCAACCAGTGTGACGTATATTTAAATCAGACCAACATATCGGCAGGCACGGGGTACTATCATCTACGAGCCTATTTGGAAAATGTCCTCAACTTTTCCAAAGAAGCGAAGGCTACCTTTTTAAGTGCGGAGGGATATTATCAAACTAAAGATGAAAATAGTGTAAAGGACAAATTTAAAAATTCTAAAAAGAAATATACGAGTGTTTTGGACGGTTGCACACAGATTTCACTTTCCAGGAGAAGTTGCTTGTGAACGGGGTGGATATGAAAATAAAGCTCACCCGCACGAGTCCTGAGATCTGCTTAAATCTGGATGCGAATCAAGAAGAGGGTGCAAAGTAGTGAAATATCCTATTAACAGAGTGCAGATCAAACTATATACGGTTCCTGCAGGGTTGGCATCGAAGCAGATAGAAAACATTGCCCTGGGAAATCTTCCTAAAAGGATATTAATCGGCATGCAGGACCACGCTTCGGTGAATGGAAAATATAAAAAGAGTGCCTTTAAATTCGAGAATTTCGGACTTAAAAATATAACTCTATACGTTAATGGCACTGCTTTGGGTGGAACAATGGGTACGGACTATTCATCAGACGCTGTGTTACCTCTTTGTGCCAGAGCCTATAGTAATCTGACCCATATTGCAGGTGATTGTGATGAGCTTGGTAATGGGGTAACGCAGGAAGAATTCATTGATCAATTTAACCTTTATCCGTTTGACATTACACCTGACTTATCTGCTAGCGTAAATACCCATTTAACACCACAGCAGA
>JAJOZX010000057.1:852500-992500 GCA_023014485.1 Bathynomus jamesi
TTTATAAGATGATTCGGGGTTTTCTTTAGTTGAAGGTGTTATTAAGAGAAGTCTTCATTAACCCTAGAAAGCCAGCGTGGCCCTATTGCAATGGAAATATATTTGTTTTTCTGGACGGCCATTTTTCTTTTCCAATGTATGTGACGTCAAAATCCATACATGTATATTTATATATTATATACAAACACAAAGAATCAGGAATGTTATCTCTAACCTTAAACGCGAAACCAATTTTATTATTGGAAGAGAAAACGCATCTAATTCGAAATTAGGGATTATTTCCATTTTAGTTGGTTGGTTAATTTGCGTTTTAATTCAAAACTAGTATTATATCCAAGAAGGGGTAATTTGAAATATAATATTCATTTAGGTACCGTTAATTTCACTTGATTATTATTATTTTAAATATTATTTAACTCCCCTCAAAATACACTGTCAATAATTAATCAGAGAAGGAAAACCATTGGATATGAAAAGTTTACGCCGGAAATCCAGTTCACCCCTAAACAGTTTATAATTAGAACAAATTTTATAGGCTCTATCAGATAATATGCGGATTAAACTGACTTTAAAGTTGATAGGCAAGAATGAGTTAAACGTGGTAAACGTTGATTTTCTGTAAACGGATGTTATGAATCTACTGGAATTTCTCGATGTAGTTACATCCTAAAACGGAAACCTTTTACCATTTTCCACCTCAGATGTAAACTCTATATTGAAATGTAAACCATTTAAGTAATTAAGAAATTGTTCTATCTGAGATGATGATGATCGAAATAGCAGAAAAGTATAATCTGCGTATCTTTGACAGAGATAAGGTTAAAGCTTAATGGGCAGATGGCCAGCCACATTTTCTCTTAATGGCACGTAAATATATTACTAAAGGGTGGATTTCTATGGACCTCAGTAATATATTTTCTGTTTGTAAACTTTACCATTAAATAGGAACATAATATCTTCAGTAGCTATTTTAAGAAGTTGTTGAAATTGTTAATTATTTATTCCTTAAATAGTAGGATTATTACTGAGCACTTCATTCATTATTACTCGTATATTCGAAGTGTTATATATATATATATATATATATATATATATATATATATATACAGTGGCGACTCGTGGTATAAATGTATGGGGTGCGATTTCATAAAATTTATAATTTTTAGAATTGTAGTACATAAACAATCACATGGTGCTTCCGTACGGTACTTATATGTCAAAAGAAGCCATAAATTTGTATTAAAACAATATTTTAATAAAATATAAAAATAATTGTTGAATAAATTTGACTATAATAAATTTGACTATAATAATGTACCACTGTACGACAACACGGACTCACAATAGGCTAGTGCGAATCCAACTGCCGCTCACAAGAGTACTGTACTTGTATTAACATATGCGGCTATGCCAGACGTACAATTCTAGTTAATTACAAATAAGTAATAATTTTAATAAAATACATATAAATGGCTTATATCATTATTACTGAAGTAACTATTAGTAAAAATAAAGTTATTATAAAAAAATTCGCGATTGTACTTATATTTTCATTACAACAGTAAAATATAATTTATATTTACTTGAGCGAAAAATCTATCGCTCCATTCGGCTGCAATATTATTTTGTATTCAAACAGCAGTAC
This sequence comes from Bathynomus jamesi, assembly GCA_023014485.1. Lineage (NCBI taxonomy): Eukaryota > Metazoa > Arthropoda > Malacostraca > Isopoda > Cirolanidae > Bathynomus > Bathynomus jamesi. Next base: position 854,146 of record JAJOZX010000057.1, read on the forward strand.
GCTGTTTGAAGCTATGCTATAAGTTTAGAATATTATGTACTGTATGAAGGCTTACTCAAAATGCCTCATGAATCATGATATGCCACATGAATTTTTAAAATATATTTCAAGAATATTTATTTTAATATCTTAAAATTAATATATTTTTTATCTGTTAAATTAATATTTATCGTTTCAAGCAAGGGGGAGCGACCGCTCCATCGCTCCTATACGCCAGTCGCCACTGTATATATATATATATATATATATATATATATATATATACACCTCATTTTTTCATTTGTTCGTTCTCCCTCCTCATCTTGCGCGGAATGTTCTCCTATACAAGCGTCGTTCTTCACGTTAATTATACTGCGTGTTCTTTGCAGTTGAAATGTGTATATATATATATATATATACTATATACTAATAATAATAAAAGGACGCGCGTGTGTGTGTGTGTCTGTTTGTTTCAGTCATAACTCCAAAATGAAAGCAGTTACAAAACATGAAACTTCACATACATATTGATTAGGTCCCGAGGTTGTGCACCTGGGTGTTGAATACCCGATTAGGTTAATTGAATGCCCGGTTAGATCATCTGTACGCCCTTGACGATTGGTTAGGTTAAGTCGTGATATTTTCGTTAGCTTTAACGAAAATATCACGACTTAACCTAACCAATCGTCAAGGGCGTACAATTAACTTAATCGGGCATTCAATTAACCTACCCGGGCATTCAATTAATCTAATCGGGCATTTAGTTGACCTAACAGGGCATTTAATTAACCTAACTAATAACAGCCTTCAAACTACAAAAAATATTCCGCCCATCGGCTGGGATATTTTTGCCACCCGCACGAAGGGGCGGGTTCTCTGCTAGTAATATGCAAAATATGCAAAATGTATGCAAATGTATGCAAAATGTATCTCTCATCAAAATTCGAACTCCAGGCTCTCTGACTCAGAGAGGCGGGCGTTGACCATTGGGCTACGACAGTATAGAAGTTCATAACCTGGCGACATTTCATCACCCGAGTGAGGGAGAAGAGGTTTAAAGAGGTTAGAGTGATTGCCATGCCTTATACATGTGATACGTGGGAAGGAATTGAAACGCTGTTGCCTTTTATTTGATGGTGAAATGTTGTCTTCAAATGTTCGAGATTCGACGTTTTATTGCTTTAGTGAACTCATTTTACGGTTATAAGCATTTTGTGAAGTGAAAATTTTATATCATATATAGCTATATATTAATAAGATAAATTTATAAAAAATGCATAAAAATATTATTCATAAAAAGTTTTTTCCCATTCATTTTGTACAGAAAAAGTCCTATATTTCATGCATAAAGTGCTAGCATTCGAAAAAAAAACGCTTCGCCTCGTATTCATGAGGCGAGACAACCAAAACGCTCAGTGTTGCTACGAATATAAACTAGTTGCTATGACGCCGATGACGTCGCTCACACTGCTAAAATATTACTAGTTGAGGCGAAATGAATTTTCGCCTCAGCATTTCCTGATTTTATTTTTTGTAGTATCGTATCTTTCCAAACTTCCAAACACTGGTAAAATACTTCCATATAATGTTTATTGTTTGTCATATGTTATATATGTGTTATGCCACGAGTTAGGTTATTATACGGGCTATATATATATACACACAGTGCTTAATTTGTAAATTTGTATTTCGTTGGATTTTAAATTACGAAATTACGTTGCTGACCTTTTTATTAAAATAAAAACCTTTTTTTTTAATTAGGTTTTAAAATAAAAGTACCGGAACGGCGTTCCGGAGCGTTCCGTCACAAATTAAGCACTGTGTGTGTGTGTGTATATATATATATATATGAAAATTATTTCACAAAATTATTTCATCATATATATATATAATATATATATATATATATATATATACGTAACCCCCATAACGCAAATTACATTTACAAATTGATCAAATAATTCATTGTTACTAAACAATACATCATCCCAAACAAACATTTACTTTTATTACAATAGAGCCACGCTAGCTTTCTAGAGTTAATTGAACGAAGACAAACAGGTTACAACATAGGTTCAATAACTACTTAAATATACGAGTAAATATAAATAAGCATAAAGCTAATAAAATACATTGTAAATGTTATGAAAACAAAGAAAAATACAATATCCAGCATGAGAGTAAATATTATGAAAGATTTTATATTAATTAATATTGGGCCTTTGCCTTGGAGGAGGGAGGGCTATTGGGGGGGCTATCAATTAATTTTCTCTCCGGTCTACGAAGGTGTTTCTGTTGTGGTGTAGGGTTTGTGCCGAAATTTAAGGTTTTTAACGTTTAGGAATTTTTTAACCAAATTGCGTTTGTCTTATATCGTTTCGTTTTGGGCCAAATGAAAGGATCTTTTTACTTCTATATTACTCGTAGTAAAGGTTAGGTTAGGTTAGCTGAATTCTCAGTTAAATTTATAGAGTTTAAAAGACTTACTGCAGTGGTTCTTAACCCCTGGGTCGCGACCCAAAATTAGGTCGCCAAGCTATTTTCATTGGGTCATTAAATTATCATTTATTTATGTTATCCGTAATCATTTTATTTTATTATCTATTACGAGGGAACTGTTTGAAGACATGGGTCGCCGAGCTAGCCCCACGACCAGAATTTGGGTCGCAGCATAGAAAGGTTAAGAACCACTGACTTAATGCAATCGGAAGGTACAGTTTGGCTCAAACAAAATAAGAGAAAACGAACACGAGCACAAGATTTCTGTACTTCTATCAAGGTGTTTTACCCAAACCTCCCCTTTCCCCGGAGTATTTTCATAATGTGGCCGACATTATTTTATCGAAATTTAACTTGAAATCACCATTTTGAATCTCCAGAATAAAAACTAAATTTAAAATTCACAAAAAAAGAATAGAAAAAGCTTGATTTTAATTCTTTCAGAATGTCAAAGTTTGCTTATATTTTAAATTAAAACCTATAGTTAGAATATAGGTTTATTTCTGCGGTCTGCGTAAAATCCGTAGTCGGCGGCGGCCGCGATCTGGACCGCGGTCTCTGTACTGGTGATCCCTGCTCTACACTGTAAGTTTTAAATAGCTTCCAGCAGTACTAAAAAATTAGTACATATGAGAAATTTTAATACTACGTAGGCGAACTATGTTCAAAGTTATTAGTTATTAGTTCAAGTTATTAATTCAAGTTATTAGTAATACTACTTTTAATTCATACGTAATATTTTTACGAGAATAACGATGGATATTCTTACGTTTTATTTATTAAATTTACTCGATACAACTTATAACAATTCTTGCAATAACAGTTAATGGTACAGATTAATGTAAAAAAATTATAAAATGCAAGAATACAACTACAAAATGATAATAACGCGGTTACAACTACAAAATGATAACGCGGTTACAACTACAAAATGATAATAACGCGGTTACAACTATGAAATGATAATAACGCGGTTACAACTATGAAATAATAATAACGCGGTTACAACTATGAAATGATAATAACGCGGTTACAACTATGAAATTATAATAACGCGGTTACAACTACAAAATAATGATAACGCGGTTACAACTACAAAATTATAATAACGCGGTTACAACTATGAAATGATAATAACGCGGTTACAACTACAAAATGATAATAACGCGGTTATAACTTACAAACAATTGGGCAACAACTTGGGCAACAAACAATGTGAAATATACGAAATATATAAGATAAACTCGATACGAATTTGCGGGCGAAATATATGAATGGTAAGAACGCGACCAGGGATATACTGACGAAGGAATGATTCGTGAAGATGAAACAACGAAAGTATTTTGAGGTGTTCTCAATTCAAGGTTTAGCGAATGACTCACTGACGAGGGATTCTCTTTCTGGACTCTCTGTGCTTTGGGAGAAACCTTTGGTAATTTTAACAAAAAAGTGGTTAATGACTCTAGTGAATATTTCACTGGATCCAAAGCATCCATCCCTGAACCCTTTCAGTCAAACGGTCATCGTTTAACTAATGTTTGCTAATTCTTCCTATATCTTTTTCCCTGTTTGTCGACGTTAGCTTTTCGATTAAGTTGTAAAACCCATGTGACCCCCATCTGAACCCTCGGAAGATCTCTCTTAATTACTGTTGGTAATTACTGTATATAACACAATATATATATATATATATATATATATATATATATATTATATATTGTTTTTTTCCGGAAAGAAACGTTCTGGAACTCTACTATAAATTTCCTATAGCCTTTGCCAGTTGTCACCTCGCCCCACCTCGTGACCATCCCAATCCAAAATAATTACTCGTCTTTATTCTTAAAATTTTGTCATGCAAAAAATTAAAAAAAAAAAAAATTAAAATGAAAATAAAAATATTAAATTTAATATAAAATTTAATAAATTAAATCTGTTTAATTTCATAAAAAAGAATGTTATTTAATGCGAGTTAATCTTTTAATATATATCTTATAATAATAATAATAATAATACAGGGTGAGTCAAAAGTCTGGAAACATAGGAACTATGCTTTTCAATGCAAATATACATACAGTATATATTTGCATTGAAAAACATAGTTCTTATGTTTCCAGACTTTTGACTCACCCTGTATATTCTACAGTATATTATTATATTATATTATATATTATATATTCTTATATTCTCACCAGAGTTGCGGTTGAGTCCATGAAGGAAGAGAGTGAAAGTGGAGGGAGGGAGGGAGGATTGACCTTGGCAGAGCAAAAATGGGCAGCGTTTAGTTTCGTGGTTTTAATACAGGTACCAGAACGCCGTTCCGGTGGGTTCCCCCACATAATAGACATATATACTGTATATATATTTATATATTTTTGGACATCCGCTACGCCTTGTGCAACAAAAGCCCCCGAAACACAACCTAGGGAGGACTGAGAGGGGCGGGTGTGCTACTAAAACCTTCCCTGGTTCTCCCTTAATGAGTATACTAAATTTGCTGAAGATTACCCTATCCGTTTAGGTGTGTATAAACAAACATAGAACAGCCAGACGGACATCATCCCCTACATATATAAATAAGATACTGTTGGTATAAAGTGGTTGGTTATACAAGAATTTTGTCTCTTGAACATTTTTCAATAAAATAAAATTAATAACTATGACTCACCCCATTTTAAGGCGCTGGCTTCAGTAGACATTAGGTGTTGTTAAAATATTGATTAAATAACTACTTAAATAAAACTCTGCCTATCTTTATATATACAGTATATATATATATATATACATAGTATCATGGCAACCGATTTATATTACATATGTGTTGACTTGGCATTCGAAAGGGATGAAGAGATGGCGAGCTGTGTTGAATTCCAAATTTCTCTCGGAGTGACGTCCCTTCCCCGGTGACGCCCATGAATGAAAATGATTCATTTCTTCGATGCTCCGCTTGTGGGTGGGTGTGGCGACACAATTTGCATTTGATGTGGTAGCGTGAACCCACAGATGTCTTTCTTCGTGTTCGTTTTTCACTTAACTTTATATTTTTAATCTTATGCTTCTCACAGGTTAAATTACATTTCACTTACGTTATACAGTTAATAAAGGGGAAGGGTTTTGATCAGAATCTAAGTAGGCCTGAGGAAATGAAGAATATGGCCTAGCGAGGGACAAGAATAGGTCTAGGGCCTGAAGGAAAGAATCCATCAAGTATGCTCTAGGAGCGAATTGAATTTACTTTACTGGCCTTAGTTCATCTTAAAGTGGGCTCCATTTCCCACGAGCACGAGTGGACATTAAAATAAAAATAACAAAGGAAAGAATAATGAATTTCTGGTGAACTGCGGTATAACCCGCTCTCTATGACAAGCCCTTCTCCACTGACTTTCAGAAATTTCAGTCGCTCATTCTCTCCTTCGAGAGGAAAGATTTCATTGTTCCATTTGCGTTTTACACATAATCTTTTGTTCGTTCTTCATAAAATCTGACACTTAGAAACATTCATTAGTACATTATTTTACTAGTTTTTACCATTTCCTATCTATTTTACATTATTTAACTAACCTATTTGGTCTATTTAACCGTATTAAATCCTATCATTATTTGTATTTAGTGCTATTTCTAAATTAAAACTGTTTATGACTAAGTGATTGGACGAAACGGAAGGCGTTATGTCACGTGACTATTATACTTGTTGTCTATTTGTGGAACCTTTATTCGTTCCTACACGTATGAACGTGTTTAAACTTGTCCTGCTGTTCTCGTGCCAGAAATCAACCTAGTCATATACATGTTTTTCTCCAAATACAATTTAGGCCTACGAGGATTTATGTGCTAACAAACTTAGGTTTTTCAATTAAGTACTATAGATTTTATTATTTTCTATTTATTAATAAACCCCCAATTTTGCAATCCTAACAGTTGCATGGGTGAGGGAATACAATGCTGCAAAATCATATCCGATCATAAACTTTTCTTTGAACAAAAGCACATATACATATATGTACATATACTCGTACATATACATACACACAGATACTACTTTCCCTTGGGCTAGAGTAAATGTCATGTTCAGAGCTCCTTCTTTCTGGTCGTCTCCCACTGGAATGGGTTTCCGCCCGGTCTAATTGCTGCTGGGACCTTTCCCACTTTTTAAAGGTATTTATTTAATTTATATTTAGAAAATTATCGCAAAGTTGTTTTACTCGTGGTGGAAATCCTTGTGTTCTCTGTTGTCTTTGTGTGGAATACTTTATGTGCTTACTTTTAAATTTACTGTAATATTGCTAAAGTTGTTTACTGTATTTATATTTTCTTATTATGCATCAACATCGTGAACTAATTATTTTCTAGAAGCTTAACACTTAAAAGAATTACTTTATTCTCAGGAGCCATGGTTCTAAGGGCTATTTTTTGTGTTCTTTGTTCCACTGTCCAAAATATTATTTGTTTGAGCTTATTCTAAAATACGTTGTGCACAGTTTTCCAGTATTATATTATATACTTAATAGATGTGTTGAAAACTGTAAATATTTTTAAAGAGTAGCACATCTGCTTCATATATATATATATATATATATATATATATATATATACATATATATATATATATATACTGTGTATATATATATATATATATATATATATATATATATATAAGTTATATCTATTATATATTCTCGCCTGTCTGTTTGTCTGTCCTTTATGCAAGCGCAAACCGTTTGACCTAGAGCTACCAAATTTGGCACGGGAACCTCTTATGGGATGAAGAATGTTAATAAATTAAATAATTAAAATTACTGGGCCCGAAGGCCCCAGCACCGCGATTAAACTACAGAAAAGAACGCAGCCGTGAAAATTTTGAGCTTCACATTGTGTCAAGATTTCTGAATCTTAACATTTTCATGACTAATTATTTGGTCAACTATAGAAAAGAACACAGTCATGAAACTCTTAAGCTTCACATATAATTATTTTTTAGGGCGACTTCAAACCGTTTGACCTAGAGCTACCAAATTTGGCACGGGAACCTCTTGTGGGATGAAGAATATCAACACAGAGTCCGTCAGCCTGTCTGTTTGTCTGTTTGTCTGTTTTTGCGAATAGTTACAGGAAGTTAATGTGGCAAAGTTTTTTGCAGTTTTTGAAAATCCCAACAACTTTACCATGCCACCAAAGAAACGGGCAAGTTTGGGCAGATCTACGTCAGCAGCCAGAAAAAAAATAAAGAAGCCCGGAAGCAGGAAAGCTCACAAGAAAGACAATCACGCCTTGAAGTTGACTGTGAACGACATGCAACAGCCAGAGCAAGAGAAAACCTCCAAGAAAGACAATCACGTCTTGAAGCTGTCCGAGAAAGTGTAGCAGCTATCAGAGCAAGAGAAACACCCCAAGAAAGACAATCACGTCTTGAAGCTGACCGTGAACGACATGCAACAGCAATGTGAAATTTATCCCGGGCAACGCCGGGTACCTCATCTACCTCAGCTAATCCCTCTTACCTCTTTTGTTTACGCTGAACAAATATGTATATTCTGCCTTTTCTCTTTCTTCCCTTCTCTTTCGTGTATTTAACAACGGGGTGTTGTTAAATACATGAAGGAGGGAAAAGTGTGTGTTTGAAACCATGCTGGACTGCTTACTGGGTAGATGAGACACAAAAAGATCAACTAAAGAGGAGAGTGACAGGAGAAACGGGAGTCCCACCATTCCCTGTCTACTGCCTAACATTCTCCGCCCCCCCCGGAGTACTTCCCTGGTCGATTGGTGTTTACAATCTTCTCCTTCACATGTTTAATTGTGAAATTAACCCCATATGTTATTTATCAATGCATTCAGAGTTTAAGTAAAAATATGAAGTTAAACAGCTTTTCACGTAGAGCATAAGTAGAATACTAATTACTACAGAAACAAAAACCTAATAATTGAAATTTAAGGCAAGTAGATTATCGTGTAGAAAAAATAGCCGTTCAGCAGCATCAGGAGCTAAAAGATTACGTGCGTCGGTAAACTAATTACATTTTTAGCAGAACTGAACAACCGTCCACTTCGTACGCTTGTGGGTGGCGTGGTGAGATATTTGCGAGCAAGTATTAATAGTTTCGGAAAACTTTCGCCATTATGGCGCCACCAATCAAGAGGATTCGTGTCGTGATTGACTCGTAGCTCTTTTGAATAGATGTCTAATTCTTTTTGACAACTTTGCTGGCTACTTTTGATATGGAGCACATCTGATTGTGACGACGTAGCAACCTCATCGAAATAGCCCCATAAGTCAACCTTCAGCTTCTTTTTCGAAGGTTCTTCATCTTCTCGTGAAACAAAGGCAGTTGCTTCATCGCCATGAATTACACTGCCCAACCAAAAAAACAAATTTGCTGGTGATTTAATTATAAGACCTGTTTCTGGATAATATTGATGTGCTGATTTCAAAAATCACCTTAGATTTTGTCAATCACATCAGGTTTTCGTGCAATGTGCAATGCAATATGCCTATTTTGGGTGATCCATGAAGGGCACTTATCAAAATTGATGATTTTTGAGACATGTTAACAGCTGTTTTGTTGTTAAAATTTTATCTGTGGAATACGCAAATCTGTGCATTAAATCTAAAAGTCATGTACAACATATTAAAATCTTGGGTATCTGTGATTTCCCCAGGTGTGAGCATGACGTCATGATCATGGATTCATTTTTTGCTTATTTAAACACTTTTAATCACTTTATGTGTCAATATTACTATTGTATATTAAAGTTCACTCCCTGCACAATTGTTTACTTTTCCATGCTGATTCTGAGTATGTAAAAACTTATTTTTTGAAAAGAAAAAAAATTGGGCATAACCCTGCCAAAATGCGATATCTCCGTATTTGATTGCTCGAAAACCTGACGTGAGAGGCAAAATTGGTGTTGGGCAGTGTTATATTACATGTAGGACTAGCATTATGTAATTATCTCATTTTTTACAAACTTAGGGACTGTAATGCGAGCATTATATATATAACTGCATGATGTTGTAATGAGTTCATATCAGGTTGGCAGTGAGCAGAAAAAGATTAACCACTGTTCTGTTGTGTCAACATTAAATGTTGACATCACTCAGGAAATAAAGTTAAAGTGAGGTTGAAACCAGGTATATTGATCTAGCAGAACTTTATCAATGTTGATTCTTGAAGTATTGACGATGATGTAATAGCAACTTCATAAAATAAATTCTATATTTTTTTTTCAAATTTTCGTTAGAAGTTTGACTATTTTGTTCGTGTTTCTGGTTTTTAAGTTTGTTTTGACATGATTTTTTTTTTAAGTGTTTGATAAAACATCAAATTTCGGTTTAATATTAAATAAAAGCGAGGTTTATTTGACGTAATAACTTTCTGAAACGTGATTCATACGAACCTCGTCCCGATGTTATTGGTTGAAATCTTAAGGAATCTGTCAGTGTCTTTATCAAAGCCGATAGCGTCAGCTAAAATCATCACTGAAATTAAGGTCGTGTAAACCGAAGAAATAACTGAAACTTCAGCAGTGAAAGGAAAAATCTTATCGCAGTTGATATATTAACGTGAGATCAATGTTGGTCAGGATTTATCTGTTCTTTGGATAATATACCTTGCAACATTGCAGATGTTCCGTGCGTAGGTTTCTCTACACACGAAAGTGAAGCTGCTTATATATATATATATATATAAAAACATAGGTTTTATTATAACTAAGTTTACTCAGATTTTTATAAAAAGCCTTCCATGTTCGTGCTTTCTTCCTTTAACCTTATGAGGACATACTAATAAAAGTACGTGTTTTGTGAATGTATCTTTTAAGAGGGTCGAACCTGCGCTTAATTGATTATATAATTACACTTAACAAATGAAAATTTTTAAAACTTTTACATGCCGTAAGCCTGGATGAGCCCGGGCAGTTATTTTGCTTTTCTCCTTTCCTTTTTCCATTCGAGTCGTTCTGCTTTATCTTGCTTTATCTTTTTTTTACTTCTCTTGCTTATCATACACTCATACTTTAAAGAGTAACACACTAATGAAGATGCCTAGTTTAATTCTTAAACTTCTATTCGCTGCTAATTAAAAGAAAAGGAATTAATTAAAAGTTACTCTGAGTTTACATAAAATAAGCTTTATTTTTTATTAGTTAATCCATAAAATAGAAAATAATACTTTTTAAAATTCTGCACAACAAAAGTTTAGGTTGTACAAGTACACCCTAAATTATAGAATTATAAGCTTTAATTATTATTATTTTTCAGGTCTATATTAATTTTTAGCTTATCTTTTAATTTAATTTAAATTCTAATTAAAAATCTAAAAGAAAATTAAGAATAATTGGCGAAAAATAACGAAAACGAAAATAGAAAAGTTACCGCTTTCAATTATTATTCTGGTTTTCTTTCCTAACTAAGTGATGTGTCGCCATCTGTGGACCAAAATTTGAATCTTCTATTGATCGATGTCTGTGGTTAGTTGATAATTTTCGTAATATCTATTACGAGTTTATCTTCAAATTTATGGCACTCTTTAAGAGATATCGTAATAATCACAAAATGGTTGAGGTATGATACCTTACAAGTTTAATAATAATATTAAGTTAAAAATTATTTTTAAAGCAGATAGATTCCTTAATTCTTCTCTACATTTTAGACGAGAAAAATTAATATATGTTTAAATAAAATTTTTATTATGTTTTAAAATGAATTCCATATAATACATAGTGAGAGACACTTAAAATTTCTTAATCTTAGATACAATGTACACACACACACACACACACACACATATATATATATATGGCTGAGATGATTCATAATACGAATGGAATATTTTTGAGTGATAATTAAATCTTATTTTTAAGTAGTTTTACCCTTTCCTTAATGAAAACAAACATATATATATAATAATATATATATATATATATATATATATATATATTAATTAATGATAGCAAATAATACTTAAGAAAAACAAATGTTTGTTTCCCATTTTTCTTTCTATTCTCTGCAAAGAACAAAAGAAATAAAAGATAAAATGACGAAAATCAAGTGAACGGAATAAAGGCGTAAAAAGGGGGGTAATTTGCCCCCCCCCCACCAAAAAAGGTGAATAATAAAATTCTTATTATAAAAAGGTACTGTATATGGAAGATAACGCAAAAGTAAAATGAAAGAAATGCCTGTTTGGACCCCACGCACCTTATCCTGACATAAATCATTGAAATACGTGATGAGTGAATTGTCAATGCAGTGAATGATGCAGGAAGTTGCTAGAATAGTTTGAATGGTATGCTCAGGAGTTGTCTCAATGGGGTCTCTGGGGGCCATCTTACATCCCCAAGATAGGCGTTCGCCGCTTACTTCTGCCTCATTCCGGGATTACGTGAGAAAGGCCAGGCAAGGATGCGGTGGTAAGATATACAGCGGAGACGTAAAACAATTCAACGTTGAATAAAGGAAAAACTGAATTATATATATATATATATATAATATATATATATATATATATACATATATACACACAGTGTATATATATAAGTTAAATGAAAAACGAAGGCTGTAAACCAGTTACTCGACCAGAACAAATAATTAAAATGGTTCCCAAGATCCGACCAACAAATAAGGTGACTTTAAATCGCAATATGACGGAAATTGAGTAAAATTCGTTATAAAAATTGATTCTCAACAAATATGACGGAAATTGAGTAAAATTCGTTATAAAAATTGATTCTCAACAAATATGACTGAAATTACACAACATCCTTTATTAACGAATTCGCCTGTTTTGGGATTAAAGAAAATCGGTGTTCATTGAACTCTCTTTAAATACTGGAGAGTCTCCGCTGTAAGAATTTGGGATCAATGAAAGAAAGCCACCCCCAGCCTTCTTTAGTTAGCTTTATAAAGCTAACTAACGAAACTATAACGACCTAACCTAATCAATCGTCAAGGGTTTACAGTTGACCTAACGATTGGTTAGGTTAGGTCGTGATATTTTCGTTAGTTAGCCTTATGAAGCTAACTAAAGAAGGCTGGGGGTGGCTTTCTTTCATTGATCCAAAATTTGTACACCTTTTCATTAAAAGCTTATTACTAAAACACTGAAAACAAATAATAATTGTGTCTTACGTTAAATTTCAGTTAAAATTACTAAAAAATTTAGTAAAATTAAGTAAAAGTCAGGTTTTAGTGTAATGTTTCCTGTTGGAATAAAGTAAAATATTTACTTTCCTAAAAACTTTAGTAAAATACAAAAAAAATACTAATTTTGTTCCATGAATATACGCTTTTACTTATAAATTTTTAAATCTCATATTCTTTATTTATGTTTAACACCAGCAGCTATAGTCTCTCCAAAGTACTTAGCTTATTAAACTCTTTAACTCTCTCTCTCTCTCTCTCTCTCTCTCTCTCTCTCTCTCTCTCTCTCTCTCTCTATATATATATATATATATATATATATATATATATGTGTGTGTGTGTGTGTGTGTGTGTGTGTGTGTGTGTGTGTGTGCAAAAAAAAAAAACCTCTTAAAATTACCAAAACGCCATTTTAGCTATTTTAGTTAATCCATGTGGTTGGTTCATCTCTGAGTATTTTTCTGCTAACGAACTTGTATAGATGGTTGGAGGAAAATTGCTTACGTGTATATATATATATATACGTGTACAGGGTGGGCGGAAAGTAGCTCCCTATTTTGGATTGGTAAAAAAATACGTATATTATCCATTTATTTCAGAAGAAATAATATGAAAAGGTAGGCATACATGGTAGGTTTTCTCTAAAATTCAATGTGTGCTCAAACTCTTTCCACCAGCTTCTGGAGCCGCCCAGGAATGGCGTCCACTGACTTTAGCAGGAACTCCGGCGGGATGGAGGACATGACTTCCCGAATTCGGTCCTCCAGTTCTTCCAATGTCCTCGGTTTGGTGCGGTAGACTTCTTCCTTTACCCACCCCCAAAGAAAGAAGTCGCACGGTGTCAAGTCGGGGCTCCTGGCTGGCCATTGATGTGGACCACGACGACCCATCCAACGCCCAGGGAAGTGGGCATCCAGCCACTCACGGACAACAAGAGCGAAGTGCGGAGGGGCGCCATCTTGCATAAATATCAGATCGTCGATGTTCTCCCATGTGCTGACAACCGGCCAGACCTCGTTTCGCAACATAGCAAGGTACCGCTCAGCATTCATGGTGTTGCGCAGAAGGAACGGGCCCACAACCTGATCTGAGGTCATACCACACCACACCGTTACACTGAACCGATTCTGCCGTTTTTCAGCGGTAACCATGGGATCCTCTCCTGCCCAGTAGTGGCAATTGTGGCGGTTGACAAAGCCTCCGACGTGGAACACCGCCTCGTCGCTCCAGAGGATGTTGCGGAAGAGATGGGGCCAGTCTCCATGCCAAGCCAGCATGATTTCCCCGAACTCCATGCGAATGTCGCAGTCCTCGTCCGAGAGAGATTGGCAGTAATGCGGCTTCCACGCACGCCAGTTCAGCTCCTTCTTCAGCACAGTTCGCACTGAGTAGCGGGAGAGTCCACTTTCCCGAGCTGCCTGGCGAGTTGACTTTCGTGGACTCCGTGCGAACATTTCCTGAACTGCCTGCACTGTCTCCTGGGCCCTGGATGTCGAAGGGCGACCACATCTTCGAACATCTGCCACAGACCCCGTGGTCATGAGCTTCGAGTGGCAGTTCTTGATTGTTTTCGGGTCCACTTGGGCACGTGGTCCGTGAATGGCCCGCCACCATCTTTGAACTCGAACGACAGATTGCCAAACTTCGTACCGTGCCGCCAACTGGGCACGCTCCTGCAGTGTTAAACGCTCAGCCATGTTACCCTTCAATCTGAAATGAAAAAAAAAAATTAACGTTACAATTGTACCACTTTAGAGAACACAAAGAGAACACTTTAGAGAAAAAAAGATTACCGTTACAATTGTACCACTTTAGAGAACACACCATAACAATATAACAATACAATCACAATTTATACATAATTTATATGTAATTTAAATTAGGGAGCTACTTTCCGCCCACCCTGTATATATATATATATAATAAAAAATATATATATATATATATATATATATATATATATATATATATATAGTATTAAAATCATACTATTGAGATAAATAAATAATGTTTTTAGTAGTTAAAAAAAAACTGCTTTCTCAGAATCCGGAAAATTGAACCTTTTTTTTTCAAACAAGAGAAAAATGTATAAGAAAATGTTATCTTATTTATATATTTTTATTTGCTTTGGTTAAGAAAATAGTTAATTGTTGGGATTTTAAGAAAGTTTATTTTTAGCCTTTAAAAAAAAAAAACTTTCCCGTAACTGATATATGTCATGCCCGTGGCTCACTGGGTAACACATTTTTCCCGTAAGCGAAATGAAGACACGAAGGTTGGGAGTTCGAATACCGCTAATGCTGATAATGCCGATTATCGGCGGAAATTTGTTCAGTAGGCCGCATTAGTCGGCTTGAACGCTGTGCCGATTTCTGGCACTCCTCACTTATTATTATCACTTACATACGCACACACACACACACACACACAACACACATATATATATATATTACAGTATATGTGAATTAATTAATAAATTCGCGGAATTGATGTGATACACAGGAAAGAAAGATAATTCCACAAATTTATTGACTGGACCTGAGTAATATATACCGGGTGTGCCATAAAAAAGGGTACATTTTATAAAGGCTATAAAACCAACATTTTTTCATTTAATTTTAATAAAACTTCCACACAATAAAACATATGTATTTATCTATAGGCAAACAAGTTTCCAGACTAAAATATCAAATAATTCAAATTCTCTCATCCTTTAACGAAAGAGTATGATTTTTCCACTTAACATGCAAAAATTATTAAACCTTTTTAATATTTTTTTATAAAAATAATTTTTAACGTAAAATTTACCCGAAATTATTAAAAAAATTGTTCGAAATGCTTTCCTTCCATTTCAGTAACTTTTCTTATTCTTAGCCGGAATATGGGAGAACTTAGCAGAGCGAGTCTACGGGACTAAGATAAAAGATGTCGCTTATTTACGCGAGATCATCATTCAAAAATGGGAAGAGCTTCCACAGGAACGAGTAAATCGAGTCATAGATGAATTCCGGCCAAGAATAAAAAAAGTTATTGAAATGGAAGGAAAGCATTTCGAACAATTTTTTTAATAATTTCAGGTAATTTTTACGTTAAAAGTTATTTTTATAAAAAAATATTAAAAAGGTTTAATAATTTTTGCGTGTTAAGTAGAAAAATCATACTCTTTCGTTAAATGTTGATAGAATTTGAATTATTTGATATTTTAGTCTGAAAACTTGTTTGAATATAGATAAATACATATGTTTTATTTTGTAGAAGTTCTAGTAAAATTACATGACAAATGTTGATTTTATAGCCTTTTTAAAATGTACCCTTTTTTTATGGCACACCCGGTATATATATAATTATATATATATATATAGTGTGCGACTAATGCGCCTCGGTGGTGTAGTGGTTAGCGTCGCTGACTGCGAATCGATCCCCCCCCCCGGGTTCAAGACCCGGTGACGGCAGCCGGCGCGCAGCAAAACCGAGCTGTTCATCCTTCCACAAAATAAAGAAAGTGGTTGGTAGATAAATGGGTACCCTATTTTGAGGAGGAACTTTAAATGTAAAATCATGTGAAAAATTTTCACCTAAAAATAGATTCTAAAATTTTGAAACGAATCGTCTCAAATTCCTTGACAGATGAAACGACGAAGGTAAATGAAGCTTTCGTTTCGTATTAATGAAATCTCTGCTACAAAGTTGCTTCCATAACTTTGAATTTAACCTTCTTTTAGTCTTTTTAAATTTTGTTTATATATATATAAATATATAAATATATATATATATATACAGGGTGGGCCGTAAGTTTCCATACATAGGAAAAATTAAACGTTTGTTTTTATGTTTCAGATACCCTAAGAATATGCGTTTGACGTAAGATCTTGTTTACTGATGAAGCAAATTTTTACGTCAATGGAGAGGTTAATCGGCAAAACATACGTTATTGGAGTAATGCTAACCCTAACTGGCTGAGTCCGACGAAGATGCAAGGTGCCGGTAAAGTGATGGTGTGGGCCGGGATATGGGGTGACAGAATTATTGGACCAATTTTTTTTGTCAGTGGAAATCTTAATGCCGAAAGGTATCTTAACATGTTGCAAGAAGAGATTTTCCCATCCCTGCTAAACGAAGAAGGTAACTTCCCAGTTTACTTCCAGCAAGATGGAGCTCCACCTCATTATGGTCTTCACGTGCGTCGGTATTTGGATCAGCAGCAGTTTCCGGATGCTTGGATTGGTCGGCGTGGTCCTGTGGAGTGGCCTCCCAGATCCCCAGATCTCACCCCCCTTGATTTCTATCTTTGGGGGCACTTGAAGGCCATGGTGTATCAGGAAAAGATACGAGACATAAATCATCTAAAGGAACGTATCACCAACGCCATTACAAGCATAACGTCAACTGTGCTAATGCGTGTTCATCAACAGTGGGGAACACGTATTGAAATGTGTTTTCAAAACAATGGCAACCATGTAGAGCATATTATATAAATAAAAATGGTTGTCCATAAAAAAATGTTTATTTTTCCTATGTATGGTTGTTTGCTTATTAATAAGGTCACGTGTTATTTTGTGATTTTAGTGCATATATATATATATATATATATATATATATATATATATACAGTATATACTGTATATACTTTTTCCTTTTTTTGCTGAGCTGAATCAACATGGCTAAGTTTCGTTGCAGGAGGTGGATGCCCTGAGTAATAATAAAGATTAAAAAATTGAAAATAAATTACATTTTACGAAATTAAAAAATAATAATATTTTTTGTTTTTAAATGGAAAAATATTAAAAACAAAAAATAAAGTAGGAAAAGGAAGTCTGTTTCCAGTTAGTCCTTTTTTAACTTTTCGTCCCTAACTTGAGTTTGGCTGTTTTTGGAGTTGGTTTCCACTCCAACTTTTTTATTACTTTAAGGAGGTCACCGTTGTTACGGGCCGAAATATTTGGGACGGGGACGAAGGGGTTATTTACTCTGTTTTTTTAAATTTTAAAATTTTTAATTCTTCTTTAGGGTCAGTTAACTTTATATTTTGATGCTGCTGTTGTGATTATATGATTATATAATATGATTATATGATGCAAACCCACAAGGACAAATAAAAATTATTCCAAGGCCTTTCGTGTATTCAGAAGTACACCTCGTCATTCCCTGATGAGGTGTACTTTGAATACATGAAAGACCTTGGAATCATTTTTCTTTTTCCTTGTGGGTTTGCATCATTCATTCATTTCACGTGTTTAATTGTGAAATTCATCCCATATAGTGCAGTAGCTTAGACCCTGATTTTTGAAGTAAGTGGACATTCTGGAGAAAAGCACCAAACTTGGCTCAAATGTTGTTCAGGACCTTAGCTACCAATTTTTCCCCGGAACCAAGACGCACAACCCTATCTTGGCTGCCATTTTGGAAATCCAAGATGGCTGCCAGCTAGAAATCAACAAATTATTGTGAGGAGTAATTGTAAATAAATAGCCCCTAAACCTACATATTTCGATGCCAGGATTGCTATAAAATAATCAGAATTACCCTTAAATGTTTATTTAATGTAAAATATTTAATAATATAACTATATAATATGTGCTTTTCTGTTTTGCAGGTGATTTGTGAACATGGATTGGAGCAAATGCATGGTTTGTCAAGAGAGCAAAGGTGAGACTCTTAAATGTCCACTCAATGCTGTGAGTGGTAAAAAAACTGAAGCATATGTAACATTTATGGAGAATGTCAACGCATTCAAGAATCTTGGAAGACTACCAGTTCCTCTTCTTTTCAATGAAGAGGTGACTGTTGAAGATCTGGTTCAGAATAAAGCTGTGTGGCACAAGTCATGCCATGTTAAATTTAGTAAAGAAAAGCTTGAAAGGGCTACAAAAAAGAGAGAAAGGGCGGATGAAGGTGAAACCAGTTCATCTACGGGGAAGCGGGTTCAGCGGCATCCTATGGACAAAGCAACTTGTGTGTTTTGTCAACAAACACATGGGCATCTTCACGAATTCAGTACATTTGGCGCTGACGTCAATTTACGAATGATGGCTACAGAACTCAGTGACACAGAACTAATGTCTAGAATAGGAGGTGGTGATCTCATGGCCATTGAAGCCAAGTATCATCTGCAATGCTTGACATTTTATCGGAACCGTTACCGCTCACTTTTGAGACAAAAACAGAGCAAGGAAGAAGGCTATGAAGAAAACTTGATGAAAGCAAAGGCAATAGTTGAGGTCGTTAATCATGTAGAAAATTGCGTGGAAGAAGGACCAAGAAGAGATTCTCAGCCATGCCTTTAGACCAAGCGCATGAACAAAACAATGAGAAAGTCAAAGGTTCAGGAGGCGCGGTGGGTCTGACTGAGAATCCAGTGGCATTCAAGAAGTGGATGGTAGCAGGGCCAGAACAAGCCAGATTGATTACTGAATATGAAGACGAAAACCTTCCAGAAACTGAAGACAACAACTTCCACCACGAAGAAGGACTATCTACACAGAGAAGATTCAAGGATCATGTTTCTAATCTCGTTGAAGTCTTCCGTGATATGGGAAATCCATTTTGTGATAATGGGAATGAGTTACTGGCCTTAGACACAAGAAATGTCATGGATGAATCTGTGGTCCATACAGTGAGAACTATAAAGGATTTGGGTAAGGAGCAATATAGCCGATACTACAAAGAAGTTGTCACAGATTGTACAAGGTCAATTCATACACCGATCAAGAAGAACTCGCTTGCCCTCTTCAGATGTCCTCGGCGAAATCTCAGGTACGGAATGTTGGGGGAATCCAACTACTGAAGAACGATGTTGCTCTATTCTCTCATCTGTATATTGTTATGCAACATCGGCATAGTGACATGGATGCATTCTTCCAACACGAGAATCACCCCTTTCCTTCTTCCCTATCTGATGGTGGGAAATTGCGGTTTGGGAAAAAGTCTGACCTACTGAAAATCATTACATTTGAAAACAAGGACAACCCTCCAGATCCTTTTGATGTGAAACTTCTTGATGGAGCTGCCATCGTCCATTTGCTGTCTACTGCAGGTGTTACCAACTTTGAAGAGCATGCAGATCGTGTATTCGTCCCTTATCTCATCAAACAGTTAGAAACTTGCCAGCGAATTGACATCGTCTGGGATACCTACACTGCAAGCACCTTAAAAGAGACTACAAGAGAAAAACGGGGAAAAGGAATCAGAAGAAAGGTTGAAGGAAAAACCAAATTACCCCTAAATTGGCATGACTTCCTTCGAGACTCTAGAAACAAGCAAGAACTGTTCGCTTTCCTATCAGACAAGGTTGCTGCAATGGAAGTTCCTAACAACAAAGAAGTTGTTATTACATCAGGACCTGAAGTCATCATCAATGGGGCCGACCGCACAATGCCAAGATGCGACCATGAGGAGGCAGACACTAGACTGTTCATTCATCTTCAAGATGCAATAAAGGAAGAGCACATTAACTGCATGATCAGAACTGTAGACACGGATGTTATTGTCATTCTAATAGGAAAATTCCATCACTTGACGTCCATAAGATCTGAAGTAAATATTTGGGTTGGTTTTGGCACTGGGAAAAACTTCACTTACCATCATATTAACACAATCTGTGCCTCTTTGGGTGAAGAGAGATGCACATCCCTACCACTGTTTCACTGCTTCACGGGATGTGATACAACATCATCCTTTTACGGAAGGGGCAAGAATGCGGCATGGGCAGCATGGCACCATTACCCTGAGGTAACACAAGCATTCACATTCATGGCACGAAATCCATTTGCAGATGTTGACGCCGAAACTCCCCACTTCAAGCTTCTTGAACGGTACACAGTTGTCCTCTATGACAACACCAGTGACATTGAACGTGTAGATGAGGCAAGAAAGGTCATGTTCTGTCAGAAGGGAAAAGCTATGGAGACTATCCCACCAACTCAGGATGCTCTTCTCCAACACACCAGGAGGGTAACATACCAGGGAGGAATATGGTCGACCTGTGAGAGAAGTGAACAGAATCTTCCAACTCCTGAAGGATGGGGATGGACCTTTAGCGAAGAGTCCCAGTCATGGACACCAGTTTGGACCACAAGACCAGTAGCATCTAAAGCTTGCAGCGAATTGGTCAAATGCGGCTGCAAGAGCAAGAGTGGATGTGGCACCAGGTGTGCTTGCAAGAAGGCCAGGTGGAAGTGTACAGAACTGTGTAGCTGCAACTGTGCAGTTTAACATATAGCGTCGAGCGGGGTGAGTTGGGACAGTTCGGGACAGGGGGTGAGTTGGGACAGTAGGCATTGCAATGCTAAATGCAAAGATATTTCCATTTTATGGTGCCCATTTAATAGCTCTGCCCTTACTCTACAAATGTTGTTAATACAAGGTTTCTATAGAACCACGAATAATGCATGAAAATTGTGCAAATATGAAAGGGTAGCATTTTCACCTTTGTAGAATTTCATTTTTTAAAATGCACATATTTTGCCAATTTTCCTCTCCCACATTCAGTTATAGAGCTAAAGGTCTACTTTTTGGTGGGTGAAATCTTCAATTGTTATAGTTTCGTTGATTTTTCTTAAACATGGTTTTCTTGAACATGGTTTTTGTGTTAAAATATTCACGATTTTCACTGTATATGTTGTACGAAGTGTGATTTCTGCAGTAAACATACTTCTGATCAGCTTAAAAGTTGTTTTATTGATCTGATCATGCCAAAAAACATATAGTTTGATGCCAAACATGCCAAGGGAATTCTCTATTGAAACTTATATCAGAAATTCCATTTTGTCCATGGCGGCCATCTTGAAATCCAATATGGCGGCCAAGTAATGGTCTCTGAAGGTGGTTCCGGGGATATTTTTAATTGTTGGTCCAAAATATACAAGTAGGGAAAGTTTGGTGCTTTTGTCCGGATTGTCCACTTCAACTTGTTTAGCTGCCCTACTAATACATATATACATACATACACACACATATATATATATATATATATATATATATATATATATATATGTGTGTGTGTGTGTGTGTGTGTGTGTGTGTGTGTGCGTGCGTGTGTTTGTGTGTGTGTGTGTAAATATTCACTCGACACAGGACAAATTCCACTTTCATTAAAGAACGCGAATCTTCCCCCCTCCCCTATTATTCAAAGGAGGTAACAGAGGAATGCCTAAGAATTATTGGTCAATAGCTCTCACTTCCCACCTTACAAAGTCTTCAACGGATACAATAATTAGAAACAAAATTGTTTCCTACCTAAAAAAAAAGAATTTATTCAATCCGAACCAACATGGCTTCCGGGCTGGAAGATCGTGTCTATCACAGTTGTTAAACTACAAAGAGAAAATAGTGAAAATATTGTGTCGAAGTCAAAGCATAGAATTAATATACAGGGTAATCCGTATGGGTATAGATAAAATAAAATTGATGTGAAATGGAAACAGTAACATTGTATAGTTTAATATTTGGCAAACAATGCATACAAAGATGGTAGATTGTGACAAACCTAATTAGTCTTCAACATGACCAGTGACCACTCTTCCGGACACGACAGAGGTCATAACGAGAGGATAAGTCTTACGACCACCCGCATATGGTTCAGTGATAGACCCCGTTTCTTCAAATGTGCGGTACCACTACACTATGGAGTCGTATTTAGGAGCTTCTCGAACACCATACACACGGCGAAACTAACGCTGTACCGCTGTCACACTCTCAAACTTAGCAAACCAAATGACACACTTTTCCCGTTGTTGTGCATTCGCCGCCATCTTCGAAACTGGCATATGTATCATAAGTCTGACAGCAGATGGCGCTCGTGCGTCTGGCAGCGAATGGCATAGCCTATTACAAACTCCCACATTTTATGATCAGACGTGCAACAGATGAGCGGTGTATCACTTCTCGGTAGATTCTCACAGCGTTTTTATTTTATCCATACACAAACGAATCACCCTGTATACTGATTTTGCTAAAGCCCTCGATAAATGTGATCATGGAATTATAGCAAACAAACTTAAGAATTTAGTAATTACTGGAAAGATTAGTAGTAAATAGAGTAAAATCTGAAGTCTCAGACGTTGTCAGCTCTGTACAACTCTCTAATAGATGGTTTAATTGTATTCTCAATCTTTCATCTACTCAACTGGTCAACTCTGGAACAACCTTCCTTATTCCATTTTTCCCCCTGTCTATGACCATTAATCTTTCAAACGCAGAGTGTCCATGCACGTCGAAAATTCTGGACCTCGATTTCGGCTCTCTCCTTCTCCTTCTATAAGGGGGAGTGCATTTTTCTGGCCGTTCTCCCTTGGCCCTTTCTTCTTGCACAAAACAAATAATAATCTCAGAGCTAGCAATGAGTTGTGATATAGTTATGAGACTTGTGGAAGGGCTTCCTAAAGGAGAGAACTTCAAAGTCTTTACAGACAATTTGTTTACTTCCTTCAGTTTATTGTGCTTTGAAAAAGTTTGTTCGCTGACATTTGGTATTGTTTGGTGCTTCTCCTTTCCTTTATTGGGCGAAAGTCGAGAAGATCGTCATATATCGGTGGAGTGATATAATAATAAGACTGTTTATCTTGTACCAGAGGATAATCCCAATGAATTGTGGAAATCGATGGTCATTTTCACGAAAAGAAAATATATCGCTGTCGAATACTTGCTGTTGTTAAAGAAGAGAACTGTTCCATGGCCGTCGTCAACTTACCTGGCATGTCGACTGCATCGCTCTGGTATAGGCGTAAAGCGATACCACTTGCGGTTTCTTTTTCGTCTGATGGAGATGTGTATTGCACCAAAACGGAATTAGACAGTTCAAGTCACTAGTTGTTTTCTGGTCCAGAGTAGGAGATGCCCTTCACAAAGCCCAAAATAAAAGGGGGCAGTTCGTAAGAAAGGTAGGTCATCATCTGACTGTCTAAATATACCGAAACCACCACGAAAAAGATGTAGAATTGGAAAATGGTCGGTTGATGGTGAGATGGCATTGGAAATTGGCTTTTTCCAATTAAACATAAACAAAGATGTAAACTGCGCATCAAAACATATTCTAAAATAAAATGTAAAACGTACAACATACTGCTATACTTCAAATGGAGAGGAAAGTTGCTTCAAAGAGTTTTATGTAAAATATATTTCTTTCGATGTCAAATACTTTTTATGTAAGAAGTACAGGAAAATGCATTCATATACATTTGTATTTTAGAGCCTTACATTATTATTAACCTCGCATAAAAGCAATTTTGACTGAAAATTTTTTTGTATAAAAATGGTTAATCACATTTTGAGAATATTAAGACAAATTAGGGACCTACCACCCCACCCACCCCTTGTTTTGATGAAGCGTATTGTTTTCTCTACTATTAATTCCTTTTGAAAGGTTTCATCGCATTGTTTTTAGTTTACGCACAGTTCTTTCTATGTTGACTGTATGAAGAAACCATGAATGGTCCATACTTGCACTTACGGAGACCAGTGGTTCAGGATTCCTTTCCGAGATAGAGGACATCAGTAGGATAATGTTTACCCGAGTCAACATTTCCTGCGATGCATTTTGTACATTTTGGAGAAGATGATGCGCGCTTTTCGCGGTTGTTTAACCTCCTTCGTACCGGCAAAGGTCATAATTATGACGGAGGGGACCTACAATTTTACGTGGGATCCGAGCCACGGCGCTACATTATCTGGACGCAGAGGACGGCCACCCATCCAACTACTACCTAAACTCAATGTCGCTTAACGGTGTTATGACGATGGCTGTGACGTAGCTCTGCGGAAAAGATAAAACAAAATTAATTAAAATTTGTGTCAAAACATTGATTTTTTTTTTTTTTTTTTTGCAGATACACTGAAAGAATTTTACTTTCGACTAATTTATGCAATACACTGTTGTTTATTCACTAAATCTAGTTTCATTCATTTCATTTTAGGATTACTACGGAATTAAGTCGATTTAGGTTTGGTTAAGGTGAGTAAGATTATTTATGTTGCGTAAAGCTGTGGTTTTATAAGAGTCAGATTAGAACAAAGTCGAATTAGAATAAGATCGAATGCGCTGGAACTGCTACAGTAAGTTGAGCTGGAATAAGATCGAACGCGTTAGGACTACTACAGTAAGTTGAGCTGGAATAAGATCGAACTGTAATAAAGTTGATAATAAATTAAAAACAAAATTTTGTTTGTGTGTGTGTGTGTGTGTGTGTGTGTGTGTGTATTTTAACAAAACAACTCTTGGACGCCAGCCCATGAAAATTACTTTGCTTTTTAGCCATTATAAGTGAAAGAAGGCGACAGTGGCAAGTGAAGTTTTGCGTCATGAATCTAAATAGTGAAGAGTAAAGTGGTCATTCATAAAGAAATACAGTATTCACTCAGCTATCCGTGATTGAGGGGTGGTCCATAATCACGAATAACCCGATTTCGCGGTTAACTTAGTATACCCTGCTGGATTTGTGGTGCAGCCTCTGCTGCCCGCTACCACCATAGTATTATTCTATTACAATATAATATATAATTAAGTAGTTTGTACTCACCACAAAACGTGAAGATTACACCAGTATACAAGTAAATTGCTGTTTGAAAACTCTTTGTATTTTTTTATTCCCTACCCCATAAGATTACAAAAACCACTGTTGTTTTTAGCCATCACATCACTCTTCTCCAGAATTAGGCAATCATTATTTGGACTACTATGCATATATAAGCTCAAATATACTTCATTCTATGAATTAAAAGCCTCATTTTTTGCCTGCTAAAACAATAACTTGTTTGTTTTTTTATTAACTTTTTGTTTTCCTGTTTCAGATTCTATAATTGTGCAAAGTCGCGGATTCACGGATTTACTTCGCGCATTCAAGAAGTCACTTCAGATTCATGGATTTACTTCACGCATTCACAAATTCACTTTATAGATTCACGGATTCACTTCACCAACAATGTCTAAGTCCCGTTCTTGCAAGAACCACCCAGATTTGTTTTGTTATATATGTAGTAATTTTCAATCAGTAAAGCAAAGACAGAATATCACAGAATTTGTAAGAAAATCATATCTGGCTTATTTCAGTGTAAAGCTTGGGATCAGGATAAGTCATGGGCTCCGCATAGTGTATGTCGATCATGTGTGGAGAATTTGAGGCAGTGGGTTCAAGGCAAAAGGGAGTCCTTACCTTTTGGTATACCTATGGTTTGGCGTGAGCCTAAAGACCATACCCAAGACTGTTATTTATATTTGTGTCATATCAAGGGATTCAGCTCCAAGAATAAATCATCCATTGTGTATCCATCATTGCCATCTGCCATCCTTCCTGTTCTACACCACAGTGATGATGTTTCCATTCCTGCATGCCCCAAACAACTTGATGAAGTTTCTGAATCTGATACAGAACTTAGCGATAACAGTGACTTTGAAATTGATGATAAGAGTTCTAAAGACTCGCAGTTATTCACTCAGGCAGAACTGAAAGAAGTGAAGAGAAAATAAAAGCTGGGGTGTTCGATGGCCCTCAAATACGGAAACTAACGAAAGATGACAACTTTCTTGATTTAATATCAAATGTGGAGAAAGCGGCTTAGATCTCATTCAAAAATGTTGTTGAAATTTTTCTAGGAAACCATAAGACCAAAGACTATAGAACAATTGTTAGCCACATGTTGAAATGCTCTGAAAAACTTTATTGCAGCATGAGTGTAAAAGTGCATTTCCTTCACAACCACTCGGAGTACTTTCCTGAGAACCTTGAAGCGGTTAGTGAAGAGTAAGGTGAAAGGTTCCATCAAACCATAAAAAACATGGAAAAACGATATCAAGGAAGATGGAATGTCAATATGATGACTGACTACTGTTGGTGTTTGAAGAGAGATGTTTCCGAACCAAATTTCCAAAAGACATCTTAAAAGATGAAATTCACTCAAATTTGATGATGTATATAATCAAAGAAAAGTAATCTAAAATGATTCTTTCTGTGAATTTTAATGTATTAATGTTCTTTTACTCCGATTTAAATAAAAAAAATTCTTTTGGTGTGAAGTTGAAAGTTTTTAATTTATTTCTAAATATTTCATCTAATATTATGTTTATATCATGCACAGAAAATCAGCAAGTTTTATTATTGATTTTGTGAAAAAATCTGATGTGATAGCAAAAACTGATACCACATTTGGAATCAGCACCCCGAAATTGTATTATTCCATTCATTTTCAAAGAAACAACAGAATTTCTTTTTCATTTGTATACTGGTGTTATCATTGCGAGCTGCAAATGTAAACACCGCGCTAAATCACGGTTAAATCGGTGTTATGATCACGAATAAGTGCACATTTATCATAATTAGTAAATTACGGTTAACTCGTTGAGTGAATCATAGATAACCGCGTGAGTACTGTACACTAATTGCAGCAAAACTTGACAAAAGCGATAAGTTTGTTAAAGAAGGAATTTACTTATTTATTTACTTATTATTATTATGATTATTATTATTATTATTATTATTATTTTTATTATTATTATTATTTATTGAAATTGTAGGTAAAAGGTCACAAGAACAGGTAAACATTTTTTGCTGTATGGAGTATGTACATATATGCTTAACATTCAATACTTTTTAATATACGAGTATTTAAGTATTATTTAACGACTATGCAGGTCCAATATTTGGTCACAGGTTGATCACACAAACAATGTGTAGAGATTTTTTTTGTCGACGGAAGATCGTAAAGAGTTGAAAATGGCCTCTAAAAATAAAGGAAAGTTCTCACCTCTTAAATAACGAAGGACCGTTGTCATTTCTTTATATGAGTAATCTCAAATCATTTATAAACTTTTACAGTGAGGGATAAAATCTAAATCTATACCCAAATACCCACATACATTACCGTAAACAAAATGGATTTATTAGAATATGATACTGTAATGTCTACGGAAAAACGTTTTTGGTCGAAATATCAAACGATGAAGAAAATTAATTATTTCAATGAAACACAAAATAATATCACGTCTTATGGCATCGTTTTTTAATTATTAGAAAATATTTTTCGACAATATTTAATCTTACTGTGAAGTATATCTGAACGGAATAGGACTAGCTTAAAACTCTTTTTTGTTCACTATGCTAGAAATCACCTTTATAATCATAAACTCTTGCAGCCAGTACAGCAGTCATTCCTTGTGGCACTGATTTAGTCAGTTTATTGATGGTATGTCGGGCGAGTTGTTTCAACTTTGTTGCATCACTTCCCACATATCATTTGGCCTCTTAGGATTGCCCTTTTTCTTTTCAGATCTGAGCAATGTCCATAAATTCTTAACTGTATTCGAATCACGTGACTGTGAAGACCAGTCTATAATGATCGGTAGATTCTGTTCTTTGCTGTAGAAATCTCAACTATTTAATGGGTCGTAGTTTACTGAACACCAAATTCAGTTGAAATATCTGAATAGCTTGTAGAGTGTAAGAGTATATATGGAAGCCAAACACACAACTGGAGTGATGGGAGAAGATGAAAAAAGAAATCAGAAAATGTTTTAATAAAATGCTCAACCAAAAAATATATATACCAGGTGTCCCCCAAAATTGTTCCTATTTCTAAGTAATGTTCTAAGCTAAAATAAAGGAATGTAGACACAAACACAAACGCAATAGGTACGTAAAACATAGAAGATTATTAACCTTAATTAAACAACACGTTCAGTGTAATCGCATTTGTTTCAACACAATATTCAACCTTACACAAATGTTCGACATAAGTTTTGGAAATAGCCCAGTTGGAATGTTGTTGATTACATCACAGACTGGTCTTTAGGTCTTCAAGTGTTTTAGGCTTCCGTTTTCTCATTGTATCAGTTGCTCAGAGACACTAGCACCGGGGCTTGGTAGAATAGATCCTCTTTTATGCAACCTCATAAAAAAAAGTCATGGGGCACGAGGTCAGGTGAGTATGAGGGCCATTTCAGTGGCTCATGAAGGGAGATTGGTCGTCCGGAAAAATGTTTCCCAAAAAGTTGCGAGTTTCACAAGCAGTGTGTGAAGGTACTCCATTCTACTGAAACCACTGTGAATCTATGGTAATGCAGTTACTTCTTTTACGAGACAAACTAACCCAAAATAAAAGACACAAAATAAGAAACATAATAAGATAGCAGTAAACAAAGCAAAAACAATAACTGAACAGATACTGAGAACCTTTAAAAGAAGGGATATGGATATAATGATTCTCTTGAAAACACTGAGCTTACTGAAGCTGAAGTATTGTTCGTCTTAACATTCCCATATAAAAGAGAAGACATTAGTCACCTAGAAGGATTCAGAGAAATTTCACAAGCAAGATGCAAAGAACTAAATTACTGGGAATTTATATTCACTGGAAAGAAGAAGAGAGAGGTACATTATTATTATTTACACTTGAAAAATAATGGAAGGACTAGTCCCTAATTTTACTTTGAACCCTCTGACCACTCAAACAACAGGAAAGTAGGACTGGAAGAATGTGTTGTTCCCAAATTAAAGGCTAGACAGGGAACATCCTCAACCATAAAGGAAAATACTGTAGTTTTGTGTGAGAGAGAACCGAAACTGTTCAACCAGTTGCCCAAGAAACTAAGGGACACGAATGGTATTAGCGGTGAATATCTTCAAAAGAAGACTAGACGCCTGGCTCAGAGCAATTCCAGATGAGCCGGGAGTACTTGACTATGTGAAGTGGAGAGCGCAAGAAACCAACTCTTTATTTCACCAGGCCAACTCAAGAGGAGAGGTAACAAGCCGGACCTCCGTGAAATGAGGAATCATCGCACGGAACATATAAAAGATCGAAAGGAAAGGTATATACACTCGTATATATAGAGGTAGGCAAGTTTGGTTCACATGAAAACGAGAAAAGTTTGTTTACACTCCTTAATTTGAACTTGGTTTCAGTGAACCAACGTAGTCTTCTCCTGAATCTATGTACTTCTCCAACGTGATATAAGTGCCTGGATTTTGTCCACGAATAACTTCTTCCGCTGCTTGCAGAGTACTCATGTGTCATACTCTTGACCTCACGCGCGGACTTCAGGTGTTATCCACTTGCTGCTTCCTTGAGTGACCCAAAGACCCAACTGCTGCACGGGTGGTGGGAGGACGGGAATTGTCGTGCTGCAGACAAACCCCATTCGACAAAAATCCACGGTGTTTCGCTCTGATTGCTGGCTTGAGATGATTCTTCAGCAAATCACAGTACGACGCACTGTTGATTGTTGTACTCTTTTCTACGTATTGCTCCAAAATAGCCCCATTCTTATCCAGAAGATCGTCACGCCGTAAACGGAAACCTGTCCAATGGACACATTTAAGTTTATTTTCTGGTGCCTCACTGGACATTTTTTTTTCTATAATACTGCTTCCAGGTGGATATTAAAAGCATGTCAGTAGACATAGTAAATCCTGTTCAAGCTAAGTTCCAATTTGGGCAGGTTTATGAAATTATTTTGCCCAAGGACAGGATTAAACATTGTCAAAATTAACAAAGTATTGTATTCACGTTTCATTTACATCGCTTAGTAGAGTTTTGTTTATGTACTGTTACTTTGAATTATATTAACTGGACAACCTTAGTGAAAGTGGTGACTCAATTATTAATGCATACGTTATATAAATATGGCTAACACATTTATGCAAAGATACTCACTTATGAATGAGTCACCCTTTCCAACTAAACATTCGTTCCAATAAGTGTTTTAGTTGTCATTAACTCATACATAATCATATTATTACTGTTATTTTAAAATTACATTACATTACTAGGGTCACCTGAAGATCAGGGACCCCAGCCTCAATTACCAAATGATATCTTCGTTAAAACTAACGAAAATATCACGACTTAACCTAACCAATCATCAAGGGCGTACAATTAACGCAACCGGGCATCCAATTTAATTTATTATTATATTTGGTACTGTAAAGCAAAAACAAGAATACATGGGGGCCCTGATCTTCAGGTGATCCCATTACTATATTACATTTGCATTTGGTTACACTTGTCTTATATATTTTTTTATAACACAAGGGTAACTAATTTATTTTTACATTTACATGTCATAGATATTCCATACTCAAATAATTACTGTTTATATAGTTAAACAGCTGAATTTAGAGTTAATATAATATATGTTAAATACTTTTAATTATAAATTATCATTTTATAAAATTTGTTATTTCATACTGGATGTAGACAAAGAGCCTAAAGAGAATAAAGATGTATATTTCTAATTCGATTTGGACACACGTCAGATTTTTTTTTAGAATGTGTCCACGCTTACATAGATCTGTCCAAATTTTAGATGTTTATTTCGACTAGTTTTAAACATTAAAATATGTCACAGATTGACAGGTTTTTTTTCTGAAATCTGTCCACCCTTGAAGGGTTGTCCCTCAATTACTTTGTCGTTGTTAGACCAGTAAATCTGGGAAATAATAATGAGGACTTTACTCGGGTTATATGATTATGAATTTGGCAGCGAAAGCCTAGCTAGGTTAGCCTATCAGCATACGTGGCGAAGTCGTATTATTTAAGCCTATTTCGTAAGAGAGTATGCCTTGAGTTCACCGGTTATTAACCCCGCCCTGTTTCGGCTTTGGGTCTACCTTTTTACTTTAATTAAATTACCAGAAGTTACTACATCCACTGGAAACGATACTATACGGTAGGTTAGTTCCTTAAAGACGGCGTCGCTAGTTCCCACTCAATGTTTGTAAAAGTAAAATTGTCATTGATCCACTTGTGGTCATTACTTGAACAACATATAAGTCACAATTGGGTACGAAACACATCGTTAGGAAAATACTTAGTATGATGACATCGCAAATCCTTGCACGAAGAGTGTCAGTGTAAGCAACAGGAGTATGGTACACATTATCCTTTACATATCCCGACAGGAAGAAGTCCAGGGACGTGATATCGGGGGATCGTGGAGGCCATGGCACCGGCCCGTCGCGCCCATTCCCTCTCGCGGAAAAAGTGGTGTTCAAGAACTCACGCACTAACAAATCCCAGTGTTGAGTTTTAATGAGAAACATAAATTTTATATGTTATGCAACAACATACAAAACAAAGCATTATGGTGTCTTCTTTGGATTTCATGTAATTAATTAAAGTTTATAATTGGGAAAGGACTTTGTGTACACCCTATATATATATATATATATATATATATATATATATATATATATATGTTAAACACAGACCGTGCATGGAACAAGGAACTCTTCTGGAAAATTACATCCACTATAGTTCGAATAAGTAATGATAAATGACAAATACTATAGTTTTTTGTTTTTTTCTTTTTCATGATGGAAAGCCCAACGTGGGTACTGGGTTACTCGCAAAGAGGCCCAAAAATATAGCTTCCCTCACCAGCAATCTGCAAAGTAGAGAGGATCCAGCTTTGGGACAGGATCTAGGGTTTACAGCTTACACCTAGCCTACTACATTCAGAACCTCAATATACTTTTCAATGTCCCGGTTGAGGTTTAAGTTTTGTTTTTCGGCTAAAAATACAATAGTTACCCCTTTTTCTTTGATGTATTCAATCCGACATGAATGCAACGAGTTTCTTGCGTATATTGAGGTTCTGAATGTAGTAGGCTAGGTGTAAGCTGTAAACCCTAGATCCTGTCCCAAAGCTGGATCCTATCTGCTTTGCAGATAGCTGGTGAGGGAAGTTATATTTTGCGGCCTCTTTGCGAGTAACCCGGTGCCCACGTTGGGCTTTCCACCATGAAAAAGAAAAAACTATAGTATTTGTCATTTACCATTACTTATTCGAACTACAGTATAGTAGATGTAATTTCTCAGAAGAGTTCCTTGTTCCATGCACGGTCTGTTTTAACATATAAGTTTCTCAGGGGACCATTCTGAGTTTGTTTATATATATATATATATATATATATATATATAAGCAGTATCTTAATTGACAGAGAGTGAACTTTATTATTAAACTTTCTAGGTAATTCCCGTGCAGCGCCCGGGACTTATTTGATTAATTCGCTCTACTCTTCTTCCTCTGACTAATTGCCTATCACATTCTTACTGACGGACTGTCACATCTCTCTCTCTCTCGCTCTCTCTCTCCCTCTCTCTCTCTCTCTCTGGTGGCCTGTTCTCGACTCCTTTCCCGATGACAAACTTATCTCTATTCTCCCTCCTATTCGTGATTTCAGGTTTTCATGTTGCATTGGGAAACTATCCTTTTGTCTATCTTTCTTATAAACCTGGAACTTAGAGACGATGTTTACTTACAATATTTTATGAGTTTTACAAATTCCTACCTGTTTTATATTATTTAATCAACTTATTTGACCTATTTCACAAGATTAAATTGTTTTGATATTTATCTGAAGTACTATTTTAACACTAAAATTGTTTAGGAATAGAGGGTTGGACGAACTTTTGGTGTGGCATCACGTGACTGATATTCCCATACCTCATTGTTTAAACACAATACGTCACATTTACAAGTAAGAACGCGTTGAAACCTGTTAACCTTGGTTTTGCTTCCGTACGAATTGTTCATTCTGACGAAGGTAAAGCTTGTCACTCCACCTTAGACCTATAGTTTAACGTGGAATCCGAACCACGCCTCACCAGAAGCCCAGCGTATTAACCACTAGGTTACCCAGGGTACCCACTTATCTACCATCCACTTTCTTTATTGTGTGGAAGGATGAACAGCTGGATTTTGCTGCTTGCCGCTTGCCGTCACCGGGTCTCGATTCCGGGGCCGATGGATTCGTAGTCAGCGACGCTAACCACTATATCACCGAAGCGCATATTATGTGTTCGTGTCGTTTTGTGTCAGAAATCACGTACGTCGTCTAAATTCACCTGAGGCCTACAAGGAATTTATCCCCTGACTCTTAAATCCTAATTTATGGTTTTCCATTTATGTAGCAATTCGTATTATAAAATCATATTATTAATAAATCATTATTTTTACAATCCCAATATCCTCACCTAACCCTGTTACAGAAGTTTGTCCATCTAATAGGTTTTTAGATTAATTCGACATGCTTCCATTTTCAATGCAGTATAACCTTGCCTGCGGATAGTTGACTCTTGAACTTTTGGGTTTGGTGAGCTAGAGTGGCGCCACTCTTTACTCTTTACTGTCCCACTTACTTTCTTGCTGAAAGTGATATATATGTTACAGTCAAAGTGTGTAACCAGCCATTTCGCGTAATGGCTGAAACTTTTAGTCATTTCGCAAATAACTAAAATCTTCAGTCATTACGCGAAATGGGCTGAAATTCCACCTTTGTCATTTCGTACAAGATCATTTGCCCGGTTAGGTGAACTGTATGCCCGGTTGGTCAAATATATATATATATATAAAAGTCAAAGGCATATAGTTGACTTAACCTGGCCTTCAATGGCGGACATCGAAATAACATTGAAGGCCCGGTTAGTATTTGAAAACCTCTCTAGTGAAAATTCAAATTCAAATGTGTTCAAATGTTCGAATGTGTATTTGAAGAGTGTTTCTCACTTATTTGAACAGACCTTTGGATGTATGTATGTTTTAACAGATTTAGTTAGTTAAATAAAGGTTTCCAATTTTATTGTGATGTTTGTTATTTCTATGAATTCATGACAAAAGTCATTTTAGCCATTCCACGAAATGACCAAGGTGGAATTTCAGCCATTTCGCGTAATGGCTGAAGATTTTAGTCATTTCGCGAAATGACCAAGTGAAACAACCATTTCGCGAAATGACTAAAAGTTTCAACCATTACGCGAAATGGCTGGTTACACACTTTGACTGTAACATATATACCCAGCTCTCATCACCAGGAACAATACATTCCAGAAAATCCTCTCCCTCATTCAAGCAACCGACGCACCAGACTGAGAGGCATGAGTGACAAGCTGAATAGGGAGGTTGGATTGATCCACCACATAGTCAACGAGAAGCTGGGGGTACAGCAAAGTGTGTGCAAGGTGTATCCCTCGTCACCTCACACCCGAGATGAAACAGCAACGAGTTGATGCGTGCTCTATGCTGTCACCACGGTACCAAAAGGAGGGAGAGAATTTCGTGGAACGTATTATAGTGAGTACGGGGCTGTTGATCAGCACCATAACTTAGGATAACACGTTATTTAAAAGAGTTTATAATTATTAGAAAGATAACTTCTTTCACAATGAAAAGTGTTAACCTTTTAATGCATGGTGTAGCACGGACGATTGTGCATAAGCTATAATACATAAAAAAGAGCAAGCATGTAAGAGTTAAGCTATTCCCATTCTATTTTGACGCACTTCGCAGTAAGATTAACTTACGTCTTTATGATAAGAATAATAAGCTTGAGAACGATGATGTAATTCTTAATCTGTTTTGAGTTCTACTGTAGTAAATATTTGTTCTTTGGTTTGATATTCCGACAAAAAGGCTTTTCTATGGACGCCACAGTATCGTATTCTAATAAATCCATTTTGTTAAAGGTAATGTACACTGGTACCTGGGTATAGTTTAGAGCATCGAATTCTGTACTTTTATACGATGGAGGAGAGGGAAGTTCGGGGTAAAGTTTGTCCCAAAGTTTGGCGTAGTTTTGTTAAAATAACTCTATTCTTTCTTTTACCGCTTTCTTGGGGTCATTAATAAAAATTTTGCACATGAGAATATTTTTAAGGTAGAATCTTACCTTGTTTCGCTCTTTCTTAAATCGAATTATCAAATTACATAATCATTATATTTTTTCTGTCTCTATCTATCTATCTATCTATCTATCTATCTATCTATCTATCTCTCTTTGAACATCTAATGGTGATAATTAATGCCTTTTTAATTTATTATTTTACGTGCCTTTGAGCGAAGATATAGTTTCAAAAGGAATATGTTGAAATTGTGCTTTTCGAAACAAATTCATAAAGCGCTTATGCAAAGAGATCGTAAAACGCACGCAACCAGTGCCACTCGTAATCCTAAATAATATATAGTAACCATGGCAATAATGGTGTACTGCCCTGCATAGAATTCTCTCCACGGAAATCAG
Organism: Bathynomus jamesi; assembly: GCA_023014485.1. Classification (NCBI taxonomy): domain Eukaryota; kingdom Metazoa; phylum Arthropoda; class Malacostraca; order Isopoda; family Cirolanidae; genus Bathynomus; species Bathynomus jamesi. The sequence continues at coordinate 889,765 of JAJOZX010000057.1, forward strand.
TTACTTGGTCTGATTTGTGCAAATGTAAGCAGAGGAAAGATAATAGATATATATATATGTATATTTGTAAATATATTTGTAAATAGCAATGCCCTCGTAAATTCTGGAATTATAACCACTAACATCAGTGATCATTTTCCTACTTACGCTATATTCAATAACATTGTTCAGGCTGCGGACAAAACTATTGATTACAGAATATTCTCAGAGGTTAACAAAAGATAATTTATTGGGGCTGTAGAAAATACTCGACTTGACTGTGACGAACCTTTAAATGACCCAGATCATGTTTCAGTTCTTCTATGACACCTTATTTCATATTTTTAATATTTGCTTTCCTTTAAGGAGGAAAACAGTTTCGCCCAAAAGTGTCGCAAATCCATGGATCACTCCAGGAATTATCACTTCAATAAAGAACAGAGATAAATTATTCAAATTCCAATTGCAGAGCAAAATTCCTAAAATACAATATACTCAATACAGAAACAAATTAACTAAATTAATCAAAATTGCAAAATATAACTATTATAACAATCAATTTTCCAAACATAAAGGAGACATGAAAAACACTTGGACATCCATAAACAATCTTCTCGGAAAACAAATTAAGAAAAATTCAATAGAGAAATTAAATGTTGATAATAAAGAAATTACTGATGATACTGCTATTGCAGACTCTTTAATTGCACACTTTACTTCAATAGCGGATAAGCTTCGCGCACAATTAATAAATAATGATCACTCACCTCTAGAATATATGCCACCCAGCCCACTAAATTCATTTTCTTTTGTTCTGCTACCTCTACTGAGGTCCAGAATATTATTGGTAAATTAAAAAATACAAAAAATAACATTCATAACATTCCTCTACCTATATTGAAACTTGTTAAAGATAAGATATCTGTAACTTTGGCTAAAATTATCAATCAAAGTATTTCCAAAGGAATATTCCCATCAATGCTAAAAACTGGTTGTATAATTCCCCTTTTTAAAGGGGGTGATCCCACACTAGCAACAAATTACAGGCCGGTGGGTTCATTATCTGTGTTCAGCAAAGTTTTTGAAAAAATTGTAAAAAGTAGAATGCAGTGATATTTAGAATCCTACAATTTATTATCTCCAAATCAATATGGCTTCCGTAATAATAAAACAACGGAAATGGCTATTTTAAATCTTATGGAAACTGTAAATATAGCTAAGGAGAACAAAGAAATAATGATATCAATATTTATGGATTTGAGTAAGGCGTTTGATATAATAGACCATAATATTCTACTTAATAAATTATATTGTTACGGCTTTGGAGGAGCAATCAGTGATTGGTTTAAAAGTTATTTGTCCAATAGATATCATTTTGTATCAGTAAATTAGGTTTGCTCAACTAAAGCGCTTGTCAAACATGGTGTGCCACAGGGCTCAGTTCTGGGTCCACTGTTATTTTTATTATATATAAATGACCTTCCACGTTCATCTGATATACTGAACTTCATAATGTTTGCAGATGATAGAACTGTCTCTTTTTCTTACAAAGATGTTAATACAGCTAAGAATATATTTCATTCAGAATTCATCAGTGTAATGAAATGGTTGACCACCAATAAACTCTTCCTAAATACCAGTAAAACAAATTTCATGATTTTTACTAATAAAAGAAATGTATATCTTGATGAACTTAATGTTAATGAAATCGCCATAAAGGAGTGTACTGTAACAAAATTTCTTGGTGTAATGCTAGATAAGAATTTGCAATAGAGTGATCACGTAAATTATATCGCGAAAAGATTTCAAGGACCGTTGCTATAATGTTTAAACTTTGAAATGTAGTTCTTAAACAAGTTTTATTGACTCTTTATCATACTGTTGTTCTTCCTTATATAACATACTGCACCCTCGTTTGGGGAAACTACGCTAACAACGCATTAAATGGTATCTTTGTCATCCAAAAACGAGCAATAAGGTTATTATCTGATGCTGATTTCCTTGATCACTCTAGTGCATTATTTAAAGAGCTAAACCTACTAAAGCTCAACGATATAACCAAACTGACACATTTTATTTTTATTTACGAGTGTAAGAACAAAATCATTAATTTGCAATGGGTAAATAGATATTTTGTAACTCATCAAGAAATCCACTCGTATCAGAACAGAAATAGATCAAAGCTCGTTATACCTCAATTTAGATTGTCTTCATCTCAAAAACTACCCATTTTCATTGGATTGAAACTATGGAATGACTTGCATGCCGGTATAAAAAATATTGTGAATGTAAATTTGTTTAAAACCAAGTTGAAAGCCCGATTAATATTGGCATACTAACAAAAATCTAGGATTAATGTCCATTAATATTGTTTAATATTGTAATACATGTTTTAACTATTAATAATACTTATTTACTTATTTATTTATTTATTATAAATTTATAACAACAAGCTGCTTATTTTTAATAAGAGCTCAGTAAAGCCTAAAGCTTAAGGGCCAAATTAAAAAAAAAAAAAATTATCGTATTTATGATGTGATTATATTTATTTCTTAAAGGAGAACTGATCACCTTTTACCTTTGTGTTCTTTCCTAGAATGTAAAATAAACGATTTCATTTATTTGTAAAGCATTAATGCTGAAATAATTTTATGCATTACACACATTACAAGTTATTAATAGTAACACACTAAATAAAGGCTCGCAAATTCTGTAATTATAAAATATTTTGTTTCTCACAGGACTACAGACTGAACAGGACCCTAAGATCCACTCCTATAGGTTTTAATAATAATGATTGGGGTTGTTTAACCTCCTTCACAACATCTAAGGTCATATGACGAAGGGGAACTACAACTTTACGTGGGATCCGAACCACGGGTCGCTACATAATCTGGACACGGAGGACGGTCTCCCATCCAACTACTGCCCAGACCCACTATCGCTTAATTTCGCTGATCAACGGGAAGCAGTGTTACAACATTGGCTACGACGTAGCACCCTATAGGTTATAGGTTAACCCAATGAAACGTGTATATATATATATTAAACAAAAGGAAGCTTCAACTTGGATAATGGATAATATAATATATGGATAATATAAAATAAAATAAAAATAAAAATGTCGCCGTCAACAATTAATTTTCCATCCCGATCCATTTTCTATTTTCGTGTATTTTTCATATATTCCAATATTGGTTTTACTGTAATGTTAAATACTAAATATTAAAGGTTTATCGGTCTGAAACATTAAATTAGAATTTAACTTTTAATTTGACAATTTATTTTCAGGAATTAAAATGTTAAATTTTAAAATATTAAATTTTAATTGTAAATCACGGTGAAATTTGTCAGTATTGCTTTTAATTAGGACCGACAAGAATTCCTAATTTGTAGAAAAATGTTAAGTCTTCTCATTTGTCGAAATGGGTTCATCCCTTTTAAAAGTCGAACCAAAAAGTCGAACCAATCATTGTTACTCCGGAAGTAGTCAGGGCCAAACCTCTGTTTAAGTTTTAGAGAAAATCAACGTATTCAGATCTTTCTTACGTAGTTTTTCCCGCTATTTACCAGCATGAAAGAAGACTGTAATTAGTGGTTTTGATGTCAGGCTTTTTCGCTTCTCTGAACCACAATTTCTGGATGCACGAATTTGATAAGACTGTAATTAGTGGTTTTGATGTCAGGCTTTTTCGCTTCTCTGAACCACAATTTCTGGATGCACGAATTTGATAAGACTGTAATTAGTGGTTTTGATGTCAGGCTTTTTCGCTTCTCTGAACCACAATTTCTGGATGCACGAATTTGATAAGACTGTAATTAGTGGTTTTGTGTCAGGCTTTTTCGCTTCTCTGAACCACAATTTCTGGATGCACGAATTTGATAAGACTGTAATTAGTGGTTTTGATGTCAGGCTTTTTCGCTTCTCTGAACCACAATTTCTGGATGCACGAATTTGATAAGACTGTAATTAGTGGTTTTGATGTCAGGCTTTTTCGCTTCTCTGAACCACAATTTCTGGATGCACGAATTTGATAAGACTGTAATTAGTGGTTTTGATGTCAGGCTTTTTCGCTTCTCTGAACCACAATTTCTGGATGCACGAATTTGATAAGACTGTAATTAGTGGTTTTGATGTCAGGCTTTTTCGCTTCTCTGAACCACAATTTCTGGATGCACGAATTTGAAGACTGTAATTAGTGGTTTGATGTCAGGCTTTTTCGCTTCTCTGAACCACAATTTCTGGATGCACGAATTTGATAAGACTGTAATTAGTGGTTTTGATGTCAGGCTTTTTCGCTTCTCTGAACCACAATTTCTGGATGCACGAATTTGATTATATTAAGATTTTGTTTTTCTTTAAGTATGGATATTGAAAGAATTTTATTCGAAGGGGTTTTTATTCAGTTCAGAAAAAGTTATATGGAAATAATAAAAACCCACTCTAATAGACAGTTTATTTCCACAACAGTTTCTATGCCCACTGGCATCCTTTTCGTTTTTCTGTATCCACCCGAAGAGGATGTTAGAGTGGGGTTTTATTATCATAATTTGACCTTCACGTAGAAAAGTGAAGTTTTTTGCATTTATTAGTTCAATGGAAGTTCTGTAGAGAGGTTGGGGAGAATTAAGTACTTGGTTGTTCCGACAAGTGACTCCTCATCCCCAAAGAGTCTGTTACCTGCTGACCATAGGCGCCGGAAACGGGGGAGCAGAGGGGGCGGATGCCTCCCCTGAAATTTCGTTGGGGGGTCCAAATTACCTTCTTACCCCCACAAAACGTCCTTATGAAGACAGATAAAAAAGACCATCAAAGTGAAAAAGGAGAAAGGAAAACAGAGAGAGAGAGAGAGAGAGAGAGAGAGAGAGAGAGAGAGAGAGAGAGAGCACTATGCATTTTTCCTCCAGTTCAAACTTGGGGTCATGAGCGATATTCTATTTATCCCCTTACTGACTTCTTACACTTTACTTTCTATGCTTTTTTCATATTGTGTAAGTGTTTTACTAGTAAGACAAACATTCAAAAATAAACATAATTATAAATTATGAGTGGTAAGAACCCCCTGAAACCCCACCGGAAGCCCTTAAGTGGGCCTCTGGACCCCACGTTGCAGTCGCACTCGTATCCTATCCATACGTGAAAAACGCCCCTTTGGCTACATTTTGCCCCTCCCCCCCACCCCCTCCATCCAAACAATGCTTCCAGCGCCGCTGCTGCTGGCATAGTTTTAGTTCATGGTTTTAATACAATTGGAAATGTCGTCAAAGAACAAGTGAAAGATAATAATTCAGGAATCTAAAGACAAAATGGAATAGCTGCAATGAGACACCGGTGAAATTTGTGATGTGAAGCGCCGTCTTTATCAACGCGGGTATAGTATTCGAACGGGTGATAGGAAGAATTCTTATTTAAACTCACTTTGAAATACGATCATAGGTTCAATGTGTGAGATTCAGGATTGGTTATTTCTTTGGACGTAAACACCCGACGTCTGATAAAATCTTTTTACTCTGAAAAAGTTCCTAATTTTATTTCTAATAAAGGTTCCTATGAATCTGATTGTATTTCCAGTAAATTCTTCGGGTTCACTCCTTTTTGTTTGAAGATGTTAGAAAAGTTTAGGCCAGACTGATGGTTGGTTGGTGTTTTAGTTTGTTTGGTGTGACGTTATTCCCTTTAGCTGGCTGAGAGTTTTACTTTCATTAGTTTCAATTTAGACTTCGGCCTGAAAACAGTGACTAAACCACAGAAAAGTTTTGCCGCTTTTAATTTTCCTTGTGGGTCTTTTGTTTTATCATGGTCAGATTCGGGTATTGTGTTTTTACCCTACACACACACACACACACCCACACACATATATATATATATATATATACCTTTCAAACTTTCAAATGTTCCGTGCGATGATTCCTCATTTCACGAAGATCAAGCTTGTCGCCCCTCCTCTCGAGTTGACCTAGTGAAGTAGTGAGTTGGTTTCTTATACTCTCCACCTCACATAACCAGGTACACCCGGCTCATCGGGGATTGTTCTGAGCCAGGCGTCTAATCTTCATTTGAAGATGTCCACCGCAACACCATTCGTGTTCCTTAGGTCTTTGGGCAGCTAATTAAACAGTTTTGATCCTCTCACAACAAAACTATTTTCTTTCAGGGTTAAGGATGTTCCCTGTCTAGCCTTTAATTTGGGAACACGACAGTCTTCCTTTTCTACTTCCCACCATTGTTTGGGAGTTACAGGGTTCAGAATAAGATTAGGGACTAGTTTCTCCATTATTTTCCAAGTGTAAATAATGGTGTATCTCTCTCTTCTCCTTTCCAGTGAATATAGGTTTAATTCGAGTAACCTTTCCCAGTAATTTAGTTCTTTGCACCCCATCTTGGTTGTGAAGCTTCTCTGAATCGATTCTAGCTGTCTAATGTCTTCTTTTTTATATGGGCATGTTAGGGCATATGGGCATATATATATATATATATATATATATATATATATATATATATATATATATATAATATATATATGAAAATTATTTCACGAAAGTAACACGTGAAAAAATATTTATGATGAATAAAACCACGAAAGGAAAGGAAACAAAATGGTGCTCAAGCGCTTTCGTCTAATGACATCCTCAGTGTTCCTGAGGATGTCATTAGACGAAAGCGCTGAGCACCATTTTGTGTTTCCTTTCCTTCGTGGTTTTATTCATCATATATATATATATTATATATGTGTGTGTGTGTGTGTGTGTGTGTGTGTGTGTGTGTGTGTGTAGGATGAAATTCCCACTTAAACACGTGAAATGAATGAACGATGCAAACCCACAAAGAAAAAGAAAAAATTATTCCAAGGCCTTTCGTGTATTCAGCAGTACACCTCGTCTGGGAACCTCCCTGACAAGGTGTATTCTGAATACATGAAAGGACTTGAAATAATTTTTCTTTTTCCTTGTGTTTGCATCATATATATATTATATATATATATAATTATATATATATATATATATAATATATAGATATATATATATATATATATATATATATATTGCAGAAATTATACTTATGTAGAATGGAACAAAATTCAAAATTCGTCTATATTGCTAAGGACCTATATAATATATATATATATATATATATATATATATATATATATATATATATTAATTAGTGGTGGGCAGGATATCCGCACCCGCATCATTTTTAACATCCGCATCCGCACTTCTGACTGCGGATGTTATGCGGATATTACCTCTAATAAATTATGCAATTTACAATTAAATTAGCTTATAAAGTAGCTTATAAGGCCCAGTCATGAACATTTCATGTAAAGTATTAATTATTAATGAACAAACAAATATATAAACCTCAAAATATAAATACCTGGTAACACAGAAAATTGAATGAAACTTGTTTCATTGAATTTCTGTGGCTGAAACTCTTGAGAAAATTATTATTTTATCATAATGAAAACATTAATATTAATTTTAATTCTTATGTATTGCCTGCCATAATAGTAATATCACGAAATTTGAAAAATTATGTCATATATTCATAATTCTATATATTTATTGATAGATTAACTAAATATCCGCATCCGCAGATGTTGAAAAACTGACATCTAGTCCACACTAATATATATATATATATATATATATATATATATATATATATATATATATATATATATATATATATATATATATATATAAAAAAGATCTTAGCAATATAGACGAATTTCGAAATTTGGTATTCTAAAACTCCCCCCCCCCCCCCCCCTAATTTTGTTCCATTCTACCTAAGTATAATTTCTGCAAAATTTCAGTGAACTATCATAGAATAAATAGTTAGGGATCGCTTTATGAGGTTGAAGTTCTTTTCTTTGGTTAAGTGCATACTCAGATAGAAAATGAACCATGATTCCCGCTTATAAAACCATTATGAAATGTTTTCTTTTTTCTTTCAACGTATTCGATGGCATCCAGTTCCCCACCCCCAGTTCATTGATGGGCAACTGGGTGTTAGCCGCTCTTAACGGAGGTATGGTGGTCGCCAGCCAATCGTTGTTGACCATCGATTCTTTCTTACTGCCTGGGAAGCGACGCCGGAGGTACTGTACAACCTGAAGCAAGTATTGCTTCTGACCTTCCTTCTTCGTTATGATGTCACTGTATTCTTCATTAAGGGTCACACCCCTTTCGGTACTGTCGGTCACCACCTTCAGGTAATGAAACGTCTCCAGACACTTTTTGTAATCTTCTCCGAGTCCCCATGACTCGGGGTCAGAATCCAGGAATCAAATCGGAAATCCATGGTAATGGAAGAGATCCCTCGTGTTCTTGGTGACGAACTTGTCAGTTGTCATGTCCCCAACTGGATACGGTTTGGGGTTCATTCATGCCTTCTTTCTCATTAAGGATCTTCAACATTGCCCGCTTGGACTCCGTTGACACAGATCAAACAATGCCATCCCGACGAGCTTATCGCTCAGATATCACAGTCCTACAAATTTATTGCAAGCAACTTTTGTAGATGGCAGGATTCTCTTTTTTTATACTTAACAAGAAGTTGAAGGAAGATGAAGTCGTTGTTGGGAGCAGAAACGGAAGGAGGGGCCGTGAAGGTTTAGTGAGCCGGAACTGTCCCCAGAATACCCACCTTCATCACTGCTACAACTGGTTGATTCTGGAGTGACTCAAGACCAGTTGCTCCTGCTCGCCATGCCATTTCTTTTCTAAACTTGTATCTTTTCTCTTCGTTGCCCTCGATTCCTTAGAAACAAGACCCCCCGCCACTGACCCATGCACCCACGGTGTCTTTTTTCCCTATGAACAAGAAGAAAGTCTCTGTCCTCTTGGATTTTGATTAAGTTCAGGGCATCCCCGTAGGCGATATCAAGGAAGTGCAAATCATCGACAAACTTCGCCTCATTTAATCGCTGTGTTTCGATCTTCCTACTGGCGTTTTTCTTCAGCTTTGTCCATTTTCGAACTAGATGCTCAAAGTTGGTGATAACATGCTGCTCCGGATGAATCGGAATTAGAGCTTTGCTCCAAAACACTGCAGTCTCCTGTAGTTTCCTGCAGTATTTTGGGGTAAGGCTTCAAAGTTTTGTGATGGTGGAAGAACACGCTCAACACTTTCCTATTTGAAGGAATTTACTCCCAATAATTTCATTTTCTTGGTCTATCAGCCACAGTGCTGTTTTATTTCTTTTTAACCCTTTAAGATCGGAATTTTTTTGTAGGGTTAAGTTATGAATGCGTGTATTTAAAACGCTACCAATTTGTACCGGTCGTCCTGAAAGGGATATATGAGCTTGCGGCATTTTCACGACCTGTGGGAAAAAACAAAACTTTTTACAAATTTCGAAAGTAATTTAACATTACATCCATTGATTCTGTGATGACAATTTTATGTCTAGAGTTTTCTAAGCTTATATCGAAATATGTCGAAAAATATTTAAAATATTTGGAAGTTTGCTATGACGTAGGGCATGCGCAATTAATGCATGCGATAACACCAAATGCCCTTTGTGTGGCGACTTTTGTTATAATGTACGCATCAAGGTATCAAATACATATAGGGAAGGGCTTGCGATTACTTCGTGATCTTTAACGCCGCTCATCTCAATAGATCCGACCCTAACGGGCGAATGAGCGAGAGACATTAGCTCCACCCACTTTACGCGAGTTAACCAATCATAACAGACGACTGAGCGAAAGAGATATTTGTTACTCCGCTCAACTCCGCTCAAAACCGCGCAAAGTTTTTATTTATTTATAGATAGATTATCCATATATTGATGAATAATTCAAATATTTTTTGAAGGCAGTAACGTAACAAGATCATCGCGGGCCTGGGTTCAACCTAAATCTGCTGACCCTATCCCTTTTCCACGAGAAAACTAAATAAATATAGAGGCTAAATCAAATGTCGTAATTTTTGTATTATTTCTTTACGACAAAAAATTTGCGATAAATTTTAGGATATAAATACAATATGCAATAACTGGTTGACCATCCGTAATGTGACCTAATTGTATAATATGGATCAACAGAAATGGATCAATGGAAATTATTTTCATTCTAAGTAAAGTTATCTAACTGGAACACATTTTAGTAATCTTCAATTATATATATATATATTAGGGTGTCTCATTAATACATAGAAATTTTTTTTGTTTCGATTTTCTCTTGCTCGCGAATGCTGCCCCGATTTCAATAGGCATAGAGGTTCTAAAAATCGAAAAATGATGGGAATCGAACAGTATTTAGAGGTCACTCAAGTTTAACACTTTCTTGTAGCTATTTAGAAAAAAAAAGAAATTTCTATCATTCTCTTATTCTCTTTATTTCTGAACAAAAATGAAAATAAACGAAATGCACCTTTCATTAATTGAAATAAGCGCGTATAAATGGATTGTTTTCATCATCAATCTGTCCTACACTACTTGATTTTACTCTTCAAGCTCTCCTTCGTCTTGACGGGGATCAACTTCTGGTGAGCCCGAACCACCTTGAGGACGAATTGCTTCTGCTTCTCATCACGCGTGATGGTGGAATTGAATCTTTTCATCAAAGCGATACCACGCTCGGCGGCGTCATTGACCACCTTCAGGGCTTTCACCCTCTTTTGCGCCGTGATCCAATCCTGGTCATTGATCCAATCCTCTGGATCTTTCATGAGGAAGGTGGGAGACTCAGATTCTGGAAGGATCGCGCGGAAGAAGACTTCTTTTGTTCTCCAGGTGACGAAGAGCTCGATGGATTGCTGTGGATTGAAGTTCTTCGGATCGATCCGCTTGAGTCCTTTCTTCGTGGCGGGGGATTGAAGTCGTTGGACCATCTTTAGCTTCGTGTCCTTTGGAATACGGTCGTCAAAGAAACCAAGCCCCACGAGATCCTCTGAGAGGTACCACAGGTGCCTTTTCAAGGCCATGGATGCCGTGTGGCTGACTTCCTTGTCAGGGTAGGCCTCGAGCAGGCGAAGGAACTCTAGGTCGTTCAGTGGAGCTCGATTCGAGACCATTGCCACATTCCACTGCTTCACGTACGCGAGGGAGATGAACAAACACAGCCGCCGAAGTCCTCCTTCTTCCCTGGCTGTCAGGTCCAGTTGGTGACGGAACATGAAAATCTTGAGGGCATAGATGGCTTTGGCCATCCATCTGGCGTGGTGATAGGCCCCAGGCTGACGAAATCCCCCTGGACCTGACCGCCAAGGAAGCGGTAGGAAAGGATGAGGAGTTCACGGTAGTCTTCTCGGGATGTGTGCCGTGGGAAAGCGTCTGCTGCAGGTATTTCTTCATGGAAGACGCTTGATTTGCCCAGTTGTCAGTTGTTGTGGGATTGCTTTCGTCACCGATGGACAAGAATGACCCTTTGTCAATGGAGGCCCACCGCTGTTGAAATCTTTTGAAGAGGAGAATGTCAGGGGAAGAGGACGGCCCCAGACATCGCACGAAGACATCCTTGAGTAAGATCTCCAAGACGTGGTGACGGCAAGCCAACCACAACATGGGACGGCCAAACTCCTGCTCAATGCGAACGCAAGCACCTTGGATCATCCCAGCGTTCACAGCTGTGGTGTCGAATCCCAGTCCAATGATTTGCTCCGAAATGCCAAAAGCCTGGACTTCCTGGAGTACGGCTGCAGCCTGTTCTTTTCCAATGCCGTCCACCGCAACGGGTACACCAAGAAGCTCCTCGACTCCATCGCCCGTCACCACAACAGCAATCCGGTCAACCTCCTTCTTCTCCTTGGCGATATCTTCCAACAGTTTCCCATCCCAGTGCAAGACTAAAGGACCAGAAGCTTCGAACTTTCGGGTCAACTCTTCTCCCATCTCCTTTCGGATCTTGTTCCGTGTTCGATGAACAGTTGCTGGCGAGATTACCAGGTCATCCAGGTCATGACCCAAACTCTGAGCTGCTGCTGCAAAGGACGACGTTGCTTGTCTCACGGACATGTTGTCGCGATCCCAAGCAGCGATGAGATTCGGGTCCGTGAGGGCATTCATTCGCCTTTTCTTTTGAGTCTGGGCCTTGCTGGTGCTGGGCGCTTGGTACGTCTCGTCGTCATCATCCTCGTCTTCCGTGTTCATTTCAGTGCTGCTACCATCCACCTCCAAGATCGCTACCTCCATGAGCTGTGTCATCCCATTTACTCTTCCTAGCCGTGGCTGCAAGATCCCTCTTCCGCTTCACAGCTTTCTTCTTCGCTGTCTTCTGGTCCACCCCCGCAAGACTTGACGACATCCTGTCTTCCCTCTGCGAGGTGAGAAAATCCTTGTCCTCCTGAGGGACCTTGGAGGAGGATAGCGCGGAGGAGTGAGCCACGTCAAACACGTCTTCCAAATCCGACTTGAACATCCCCTCCTTGTACCGGTAACCCTCTTGCGGCTTTGTCCTGTTCTTCTTGAGTGCGTCGTAGGTATCGATCAACTTCGCCAGCTTCTCCCCTGCGTACTTCTTGGTGGTAGTTGGTATGTTGGCCTTCTCCCAGATGGGCCAGATGGTTTCCACCACCAGGCGAATGCTCTCCGATTTGGTCTTCCTTCCCTCTTGGTCTTGGTGGTGGTGGAAGTAAAGGAGCAGGCATTGCTCCTTCGATGGAAGTCGTGGACAAACAATCGCTGCAATTGGGGCCTTGTCCAGCAACCACAACTGGTTTCCTGCTCTAGTAACCATCACCTGCGAAAGAGAAGAAAATCTTGTATAAGTGAAACAGAAGTGGCGAACTTCAGTGACCCCTAAAAATCCTCCTAAAGCTGTCAAATTTTGTGATAACAATCCTTTATAAAGGTGTAATACGGGCAAGCGTCGCCCCGACCCGAAATCCTCCATTCGTATATTTGAGACACCCTAATATATATATATATATATATATATATATATATATATATATATATATATATATATGCAAACTTTGTCCCTTACCATGATTGGGCTCGAAGATATGGGCGTTGTTGACCATTCGACCGGATCGGCTGCGTTAGATGTATCCCTCGGGTGATGAAATATCGCCAGGTTATGAACTTCTATACTGTCGTAGCCCAATGGTCAACGCCCGCCTCTCTGAGTCAGAGAGCCTGGAGTTCGAATTTTGATGAGATACATTTTGCATACATTTGCATACATTTTGCATACATTTTGCATATTTTGCATATATATATATATATATATATATATATATATATATATATATATATATATATATATATACTAGCAGAGAACCCGCCCTTCATGCGGGTAACAGAAATATCGCGCGTTTTAACGAAAATGTCACGACTTAACCTAACCAATCGTCAAGGGCGTACAGCTGACCTAACCGGGCATTCAATGAACCTAACTGGGTATTCAATAAGTTTACCATAGGTTTCGATATATATTATATATATATATATATATATATATATATATACGTAATGACGTAATAATCTTGATGACGTCATTTAATTTTTTAAAATTAAATAAATACTTTAATTATTTAATTTATTAACACCCAGGTGCACAACCTCGGGACCTAATCAATATGTGTGTGTGAAGTTTCATGTTTGTAACTGCTTCCATTTTGGACCTATGGCTGGAACAGACACACACACACACACACATACACACACACACACACATGCGTCCTTTTATTATATATATATATATATATATATATATATATATATATATATATATATGTGTGTGTGTGTGTGTGTGTGTGTGTGTGTGTGTGTGTAAGAAAAAGGAGAAATACATTCGTGGAAAATGAAATATTGAAGTATGAAATCATAAAACAAAACAGAATATCGGATTTCTGGATGGAATGTTTAAAACCGAACGAAAAACGTGTGCATCAGAAGAGAAATGCAGTAGAAACAAATACAAATGCATAACAATTTATAATAGTTACCCTATTCAAACTTCAACAGACAAATTCAATTAAATGAATTTTGGTGAAGCGAAGTAACTTAGGCTTGTTAGTGTTCATTTCTGAAATTCGGTTTTGATGCATGAAAAAAGGTTTGTGTTAAATGCGCTACTTTTACTGATTCTTAGCACATACATCGATTGAATAATGGTTGCCGCTAATTACATCGGGGTTTGTTAATTCTGGGAAGCTAGGGAGCTTCATGGTAACATGATTCTCGTTTAACCCGTAGCGCATTTCATTATCGCAAATATTTAATTAACATACAATATTAACATACAATATCATCTTGAATATGATTAAAATTTTCAGATTCAATTATTTAGAATTGCAGTCGCAAGATTCATCATTATACATTGCAATTCTAGAACTGTATTAAACCCTTTAATGGCAGAAATAACATGAAGTGAAGTCAAAATATATTTCAGAGCAGTGGAATAAAAACTAAAGAAATTTTTATTTTTTAGAATTTTGTGGACGTACGAGTAGTATGGTACAGTTGCTGACACAATTATGCTAACACTTTTTGTGAATATTATCTGAAAAATATATTAAGTGGCCACTCAAATACAATAAAATATAACTAAAATTTTATGAATAAAAATAGTACGGACGAACATACAATATTTACGTACATTGCAGGAATACCAATATACTTTTTGGGGGGAAACCATCTCATCTCATTTGAATTTTTAAGAGGAGTTTCGTCTCAATGACCCTTCTTTTAATTAAAAGATAACCTAGGAGTAACTATTCCTTTGTTTTAATATTTGTACACGGCGAATTATAATTACCATATTTGTTTTTTTATTTTAAACAAGTTTATTGTTCTGAAATCAATAATACCTTACAAAGTTTTCGAACGACGGTTCAGGATTGATCTGCAGTAGACCCCTCTGCAACATCCCGCCTCATTTACGGAATTTGGTGGAAGAGAGAACTGGTTTCTGCTCTCCTGCATGGCTGCTCAGGAACTTTGTATAGATGGTTCTTGAAATTACTGAGGTTGGTGTGCCGGAGGTTCCTCAGTTCTTTCGGCAGAACATTAAAGAGTTTAGGGCATCGTATTCTCAGGGTATTTTCCAGCCTCGTTTTTATAGCCTCCTGTCCCACGGCAGCTGGAACAGTAAAGAATCTGCATCTTTTCTCGGTGTAGTGTGTTTCTATTTAATTTCTAAGGTTAGAGCACAACCCTCAAGTATTTTCCTTGCGTATATTATTGTGTACCACTCTCTTCTTCTTTCAAGAGATTGGAATTTCAGGGATTGTAGTCGAGACCAGAGTCTTCACCTTTCGTTTCTCTATCTTAGACGTAAAAGTCCTTTGTATAGCTTCTATATTCGCAATGTCTCGTTTTTTGTATGGGCTTGTGAACAGGGGCGGATTAAGGTTGTGAGGGGCCTATGGCTATTAAGAGGGAAGAGCTTATATATGTACTATATATTGTATATAATTCATAAAATCTTCAAATAAATAGAAATATATATTTATCCAAATTTAACAATTAACAAAAATCAAAGCTATGTACATTAAAAAAAATCAGCAAAAATAGCATACAATTCAAATAGAAAATGATTTCTTTCCTGGCTTTAAACTGTGATATCAAACAAAACATCCCCCTTTCTTCGACTAGACCCAAATTCCCAACGTCTGAAAAACAATTTCGGAAACAGATTAACCCTTTGAAGCCGATCATACAAAAATGAATGAAAATCATGCATACTCGTACATACCGACAATAATACACCATCATATACATGGTGTCCCAGAATTAACTATCTATTTCAATGAAATCGGACAAATTTAATAAAAACTGACATAATTTTGTGTTTATTACTAAATTATGATACAAAAACAAATAGATTTATAAATCATAAGTCAAAACTTTATTGAGAAGTTTCAACATGTGCACCGTCTGTATCTCTGCAAATTTCAAATCTATCCTCAGCGCTGCGAAACACATTTTGAATCATTTCAGGTGTTATCTCCCGCACTGCCAACTGGATGCGTTCTTTAAGTTCAGCTAAACTATTGATCTTTTGGCGATAAACCTTCGTTTTTATGAAACCCCATGCAAAGAAATCCAGGGGTGTCAAATCCGGAGAATGCGGAGGCCAAGGTCGAGGTCCTCCACGTCCAATCCACCGATTCGGAAGGCGTCTGTTGAGGTATTCTCGAACAATTAGAGCATAATGACATGGTGCTCCATCTTGTTGAAACACAACATTATCAAGAATGCCATCATCAAGAAGCTGTGGTTCGAGAAACTGCTGAAGCATATCAAGGTAGACGGTACCTGTTACAGTTGCTTCCGCAAAGAAGAATGGGCCATAAATTTTGGATTTGGTCATTCCAAGCCACACGTTAACTTTTGGAGAGTCTCTTTGCCATTCTATGACTTCAGACGGTCTTTCATTGGACCAGATAATGAAAAATTATGAAAATAAAATTATGAAAAAAATTTAGAAATTTATACATTTTTAACACTTATTAAACATGATAAACATAAATAAAAGTGTGTTTTTAAAAAATTTGTCCGATTTCATTGAAATAGATAGTTAATTCTGGGACACACTGTATAATGACAAAAAAACTTCTTAACTAAAACTAAAAAACTCTTATTTTCTGCTAGAATAGAATAGAATAGAATAGAATAACCTTTATTAATAATAAAATAAATACAGTAGTCTTTTTACAACTTACAATTTTTACAGACACATAAATAATTGTGAAGCTCGACTATTTATTTTTTTATTTTTAATTTGGCCCTTAAGCTTTAGGCTTTACTGGGCTCTCATTAAAAATAAGCAGCTAGCCGTTATAAATTAATAATAATAAAATAAATAAATAAGTAAATAAGTATTATTAATAGTTAAAGCCTGTATTTCAATATTAAACAATATTAATGGACAATATAAAACATTATTAGTGGACATTAATCCAAGATTTTTGTTAGTATCCCATTATTAATCGGGATTTTAACTTGGTTTTAAACAAATTTACATTCGCATTATTTTTTATATCGGCATGCAAGTCATTCCATAGTTTCAATCCAATGAAAATGGGTAGTTTTTGAGATGAAGACAATCTAAATTGAGGTATAACCAGCTTTGATCTATTTCTGGTCTGATACGAGTGGATTTCTTGATGAGTTACAAAATATCTATTTACCCATTGCAAATTAATGATTTTGCTCTTACACTTGTAAATAAAAATAAAATGTGCCAGTTTGGTTATATCATTGAGCTTTAGTAGGTTTAGCTCTTTAAATAATGCACTAGAGTGATCAAGGAAATCAGCATCAGATAATAACCTTATTGCTCGTTTTTGGATGACAAAGATGCCATTTAATGCGTTGTTAGCGGAGTTTCCCCAAACAAGGGTGCAGTATGTTATATAAGGAAGAACAAGAGTATGATAAAGAGTCAATAAAACTTGTTTAGGGACTACATTTCTAAGTTTAAACATTATAGCAACGCTCCTTGAAATCTTTTTCGCGATATAATTTACATGATCACTCCATTGCAAATTCTTATCTAGCATTACACCAAGAAATTTTGTTACAGTACACTCCTTTATGGTGATTTCATTAACATTGAGTTCATCAAGATATACATTTCTTTTATTTGTAAAAATCATGAAATTTGTTTTACTGGTATTTAGGAAGAGTTTATTCGTGGTCAACCATTTCATTACACTAATGAATTCTGAATGAAATATATTCTTAGCTGTATTAACATCTTTGCAAGAAAAGGAAAGAGTTGTATCATCTGCAAACATTATGAAGTTCAGTATATCAGATGAACGTGGAAGGTCATTTATATATAATAAAAATAACAGTGGACCCAGCACTGAGCCCTGTGGCACACCATGTTTGACAAGCGCTTTAGTGGAGCAAACCTTATTTACTGATACAAAATTATATCTATCGGACAAATAACTTTTAAACCAATCACTGATTGCCCCTCTAAAGCCGTAGACTCTGTTATAATTTTAGCATGATGTTTGCTTTCCTGTTATGGAAGCTCCTCCATATAATTCCCATTATATTTCTAGCTGATGTGATTTTAATGTTATAGTATTCTCTGAATTCTGCA
This sequence comes from Bathynomus jamesi, assembly GCA_023014485.1. Taxonomy (NCBI): domain Eukaryota; kingdom Metazoa; phylum Arthropoda; class Malacostraca; order Isopoda; family Cirolanidae; genus Bathynomus; species Bathynomus jamesi. Next base: position 907,759 of record JAJOZX010000057.1, read on the forward strand.
TCGGATAACATTATTACTCCAAGGTCCCTGACTTGTGGTTTTGGTGTTATCTGTTTGGCTTGCAGAGTTTTGTACCGTTCATTCTGCCGCACCTTCTTGTTACTATATCTTAGAAGTTGGAATTTTTCTTCGTTGAACTTCATACTGTTGTCTTCCGCTTTTTCTACATTTAGTGGTGCGGTTTTGATTGTGTTCTCACTCATTTTTAACTACGTAGAATTCAGTTTTAGTGGCGTTTGCTGGTCCTTACACGTTCATAATGATAAGGCTTTTACTTATAAAATAAGAATTTCGACTGAACTGTTTGATTTACTTACGTCCAATTCGCATATGAATAAGTATGTATATATATATATATATATATATATATATATATACCGCCGAGATATGTACGGGGCTCCAATAAACATTAGCCCCCCGCCCATGGCCTAAACCATTAGAGGTACAGTAAAACTAAACATACCTTACAAAAGAGAATTTAATCCTGCATTTAATGAGAAACAATTAAAACTTGGTGTTCCCGCCATTGGCTTCCAAGACAGCCTGAATTCGCTTTGGGTAGCTTGCCAAAAGTGACGTGAATAGATCTTGATCGTTATGCAAATTTGCTAAAACAGTTTCAATGTGTTGCGTCATTGTATCCTTCGAAAATCGATTTGCTGCAGGTTCTTGAAACAAGAGACATTCAACCTTGTCCTTTATAACTGATCCAATGTGTTCACAGACGTTCAGGTCAGGAGAATTTCCTGGCCATTCTTTATTTCCAAAGAAATCGATCTCATGGTTCCGCAACAACTGTTAAGTGGCTAATGCCTTAAAGCAGGGGGCCTTATCGTGCAGAAGTGTGACCTGATCGACATCCATAACATTGTTTGGGTTTCTTAGAAAAGGAATGACATGCTGGGATAGAATAATATCACGAAAATACTGTCCATCCCAACTCTGACCATTTGGCTTCAGCATCCACATGAGCTTCTTTGCAGTGAACAAAACAAACACACCAACACAGTCAGGACTTTTTAATAATTCGCGATAATGTTCATTGTCATCGATTTCATCTGGTGTTGTGGCCAACACTCGATCATTTTGGTAGTTCGGCCGACGTGTTACGTAAACAAAAAATTCATCGGAGACAGCTAAATGCATGAAATCATCCACATCCCAATCTTCAAGATAATGGGCAAACCACATTCTGTCATCGATGTTAAGTTGAATTTTTTTGGCTTTGGAAGTTCATGCCAAGGCTTTAAACCTTGCATATGACGGTACAGTCGAATGATCTCACCACTAACGATCTTTCCTCTCATCACTTCGATCTCTCTAGAAAGTTTAGCACAGCTGTTTTTCCGCTTACGTGTACCGCTTTCAATGATGTCCTTTGTTTCCTGAGAGAGTGGCAAATTTGGGCGCCCAGATTTGGTTGTATCCATTTCACATTCATCCAAAGTTTTATTCCAATTTCTTTTGACGAAGTCCTCACTTCTTCGCAACTTTTTGGCAACCCATGAACGTGTTATAAAGGTGGCTCCAGCATTACGAGCTTCCCGAAATGTTATTGCTCGTATGCGATCTATCACACGTTGCCTCTCTGAATCACCAATTAATTGAGAAGCCATTACATTATCACTTTATCAGCTAGAGTAGTTTTAATACCTGCAATAAATAAAGAATTTTATATATTTTTATAATCACTAAAAACTATTCCGATATAAGTAAACATGTAAGCTGCAAATGGGGGGGGGGCTGAGGTTTTTTGGAACCCGTTACCACTCTAGGTACGAATCGGCGGTTAAGCAACTAAAAAAAACAAAGCAAAAAAAATAAAAAATAATATATATATATATATATATATATATATATATATATATATATATATATATATATATATGTGTGTGTGTGTGTGTGTGTGAGTCCTATCCTATATATATATATATGTGTGTGTGTGTGTGTGTGTGTGTGAAAATGAACAATGAATAATTCTATTCATATATTCTTATATTCTTATATTCATTTTTGCATATAGAGTCCAAACTCGCAAAACGCTGACGCAAGTTCGGATAAATTTTTAATTTTATTTCTATTTTATTTTTGCTGAATAATTGATGAATTATTTCTTTTAAATCATTTTTTTAGATTTACCTTAATAATGTAATCTTGTTAAATTCTGCAATGTTCATTTTCTTTATACATTCTCTCTTCGCTATAAAAGATGAAGTCATTTCTTGCTTAACAACTAATCTTAAATTTTAAGCATTTAATTTTGGCTTACATGAATGTTTAATTTTAATCCATAATAAAATGCATATTTCAATTTCCCTTTTTAGTTAACTCAGCAGATCATGATAACATCAGATCTGTCAATATGCGGTTTCAAATAAAAATATGGCTTCATCTTCAAATATGTATCTTGCTTATCTGTCTAGACACTGCTACAGCTAAAATATTTACCTTATCTTCAAATATTTTGCAAAATAATTCAGCCTATTGAGAATAAAAAACAAAACGGGTCAACATTAAATAATAATGATGTCACCAAAAATTCAGTATATAAAGTCAAACAATTTTTCAAATTATCATTCTGATTTGTCTGATCCGACTTAGAGGCTAAGCATTACCGGTAACATTTTAGCAGTAAACTACAGTAAGAGAATCTTTGTCTTCTCCTTCGAGACTTGCTCTCTTCAGAGAACTTAGTCTTAAAATAGAGAAAGATAATTTCCAGATACGCTACAAGAAGAATCGGGGAACCCTTAGAGAATATAGTAAGCTTCACAGAATCCTCCGATCCCCTACAAGAAAAAATCGGAGAGTGGTATAAGAGAAACTACTGCGATTCCATATACGGTACCAGCTACTCTAGAGTAACAAATCCGTTGCTGCCACCTGTATATGATGTCTGTTCGTTTGTATATGCCTAAACAGCTAGGGTAATCTGCACCAAATTCAGTATACACATTAAGGGAGAAACAGAGAAGGTTTAGTAAAACACACGCCCCTCCCAGTACTCCGCTAGGTTGTGTTTCAAGGATTTTTGCTGTGCAAGCGCAGCGGACATTCTAGTATATATATCCGTATGTATATATTACTTCAAGGATCTTTATATACTCATCTGACGTAAAATTTCCTTTAATTCTCCTCATTTCTCCCATTCCCAAGCTATTCATCAACCCAAAGTATTAGCAGAAACGTGTCCACTTCTCGATTCAATAAATGTTTTTTTTGGAAGTATCAAGTTTTATAGATAAGGCAACAATAATTTTTTTCTTGATTCGTTGAGCCAGTTTTCCTTTCATCGGTAAAAAATAACTGTTACAAGAATCAACTTTATCATTAACGTGGTGCTTGGCAAAGTTTAAACGAACTTGCCCGTGTGTTTCCATTAAATTCGCGTATTTGTCACTGAATCGTTTTTCAACCAATTGACAATTGAAGGCTGGCCTCGATTTCAACATTGTTCGTAAAAGGGTTAATCTTTCCTTCATCTGCGATTGCTTCATCCATTCTTGCGTCCACTTTTCTTTCAGCGCACGTCCCATGGAGATCCTAAAGGGTTCCTTTCACCTCCCATCTCTCAAGCCATCGATACACAGTTAACTCATCTTTGCAATCCTAATTCTTGATTAATTTCTAAAACTGATTTTCCCGTTTTTCGTATTCCATTCATTCCTAACGAAACTTTGGATTAGCCTTACATCGCTAACCTCAATTGGTTTGTAATCTAACACAGTTTTGCGGCAGAGACATTTATATGAGAACTCGAATTACATGTTTTTTGAGCGGAATTCAATATTCATATGAGACAACAATTTATAATCCCTTGGACCGACCCCTCTGTCTCTTAAATACTGTATTATCTTATTTCTTAATGTTATTATTCTAAATATTTAGACTGGTTGTAATTTTGATTCAGAAAATGTGTTAAATTCTCTTTATAAAACTTATCCCACCGGCCGCCGAAAAATGCGGCTAACATCGCATATCCTGTGATACAGTAGGGGAAAGATTGGGTTGGGGACTCATCCTTCCTTCTTTCTCCCCAGGAAGAGCAACAATAGCCTCGGACATGGGCGTCGCGCCTGTCCGAGCCGCCCACGTAATTGCAGACAGGAGTGTGGGTGTGTGTGGAATGTAAGGGGAATAAATGATGAGTAAAAGAGAGAAGTGGTGTAGGTGTTCAAGGGTGGAAGGTTTGCTAAGTGTGTGAGAGCGGGTATGAACGTGAAGTCGAGAGGAAAAGATGTGAGCCTGTTGGTAAAAGATGTATGGTATGAAGCGATGAAAGACTTCTCGTGTGTCATTCCCCGGATTGTGTGTGTGAAATTTAAGTTTGTGAGGCTGAAAGTGGCGGTAGTAATTGCCAACAATAAATTTTTCCTTGATTTTTTCCTTGATTTATCATCACCGTGTGATGACAAATATGAATATGAGAAAGAAAACGCCTGGAGAGAGCTTGATAGTGTGATCGGAAGGGTACCTGAATGTTACAAAATGTTTGTGATAAGAGACATGAATGGGAAAAGTGTTATGGGTCCGGAGGATGAGGTGTTCAGGAAGCACGATGTACTAGGAGTGAATGAGAAAGAGTTATGCAGTGAAAGAAATCTGTGTAACGAATAAATTTTTTTATCATGAGGTTTACCTGGTTTTGACCAATGGAAGTTTCACGAGTTCCCAGTTTCGTAGCGTCATCTAGCAGATTCTCACAAACTGCAAACAAATTACTTGTATCTAAAATAAATAGAACATTGTACAGTATTTTATTACTAAAATTAATGAAGAAAACTGGAAAGATCAATTACGAAATTGGTCTTTAATCGACCAAGTACGCTTTGTTAGTTAATATATATATATATATATATATATATATATATACAGGGTGTCCCATAAGTCCGGCATCATAGGAGAAATTCATATTTTTCTATTTCTACAAACCATAATTCATATTTTTCTCTTTCTACAGGCCATAATATCTGTGAGCAAGGAAGAACGAATCCAGATAATTCTACTCATAGGAAATCGGAGTCAAAGAGAGGCTGCTGCTGAATTTAACAGACTGCATCCAGACCGCGAGCCAATAACAGAGAGTTGTGTTAGCAGATTTGTTGCAAAGTTTAAGGAAACAGGATCCATAGAAAATAAACCACGCAGTGGACCTTCAAGGAGGTCCACTAACGATGATACAGCGACTGCTATCCTGGCTCATTTTAACAGAAATCCCAATAAGTCTCTTCGGCGATTGTCCGCCGAGACAGGAGTGTCGAAAAGTAGCATCCATCGCATTCTTCAGGCTCACAAATGGCATCCATATAAACTTCAGATCCTACAGAAATTAAGCGAAGATGATCCCGACCGGCGGATGGAATTTTGTGAATGGGCTACGGACCAATATGCTCGATGGGATGCCAATTTCCCGTCCACCATTCTGTTCAGTGACGAGGCTGTTTTTTATGGAAATGGTGAGGTAAATCGACAGAACACCAGCTACTGGTCTCAAAACAACCCTCACTGGTATACCTCTTCAAAGGAGAAAGGGGCATCTCGGGTGATGGTATGGTGTGGCATTTGGAAGGATCGCATCATAGGCCCCCTCTTTTTCGATGAACATGTCACTGGAGGCACCTACCTACGTATGCTTAAGGAAGAAGCATTTCCCAGTGTCTTGAACGAAGAAGGAAATTTCCGAACATGGTTCCAGCAAGACGGCGCTCCTGCACATTACAGCGCCCAAGTAAGGGAATACCTGTACCAACAATTCCCTGGTCATTGGATAGGACGTCGAGGGCCTGTGGAATGGCCAGCTAGAAGCCAGGATCTCACGCCACTAGATTTTTATCTCTGGGGCCACTTGAAAGCGCTGGTATACGCAAAGAAAATTAGGAGTGTTGAACATTTGCGGCAGCGCATTATTGGGGCATGTAACACCATTACTCCTGACATTATTCACCGTGTGCTTGCTGACTGGGTATCACGTCTGAATTTGTGTATTGAAAACAATGGTGGACATATTGGGCGCGTTCTGTAAATAAAAGCTTTTGTTTTGCCTTTTTTTATTATTTATCCTATGATGCCGGACTTATGGGACACCCTGAATATATATATAATTTAAATATAAATTAAATGAATCTATTATATGGATTTCGAAACACAGAACTTAGTTAAGAAAAGCAAGTATGATGATGAGAATTAGCAATGGGAAAATATTCAAAGAGGAATAATCATTAGACTCATTACTTGAACAACTTTCAAACAAAAGCAAGGTTCATTGAGACGAAATTCTTTTAAAAATTCTAATGAATGTATCAGTATTCCCGCAATTATTATATATAAACACTGTATGTTCGTTTCAAATATGTATTTTCATTCATAAAAATGTACTATTACGATTCATAGTACTTGAGTGGCTATTTAATGTTTTTTTTTTCAATTTTGTAACTGTTCGGAAAATTGTCAGCTACCGTACATCTATTTAGAGTGTGCACGCGTGTGCGTGTGTCCACAAGCGCACATACACGCCCCTCCCCCGACACACAGACTGTGATCCCCACTTATCAGATGGTATTAGTCGTCATATTTGATAATCAGTCGTGATAAAGCGTATTTAAGAAATTTTAGTTGTTTTCATTACTGATTTAATCTATATTTTATTTCTCACAGTTTTGGAAAAGTATATGAGGATAAAAAAGACGGAAGGGGGGTCCGAAAAGGGGAAGTAAGAGTAAGGAGGACGAAGTCGCTCTCAGAAGAATGCTTATCATTGGTTCATCGGCTTCACGAGGGAGTTAATGAACATATAAAAATGTAACAGCAGTGTTAATTTATACTGTAATTAAGCATAGTAAATTTATATAATATATATACACCTTTCAACCTTGGTTCAATCAATTTCTTCATCTTCTCCTCACTGATATTATCCCATATTTCCTGCGTAACCTCCCACAAATGTTTTAATGATGTTGAGCATATGTTTAGAGCAGTGCTGTCCAACTTCTATAAAGCGCGGCCAAGATGTTGCCTATAATCATACACTGTTGGTTAATACGACTTAGGAACCCGCTGAATGTTATTCTCCCTACTAGAAATGACAAAATAGGGAAGAAAATTCAGAAATGAAATTTGGCAAACGTCCATTCCGCGGGCCGCAAGTTGGACAGCGCTAGTTTAGAGCATTATATTCAAGTGTGATTTTTATCATGAATCTCAAGAAAATTTTAAAGCAACATATTAATCATATTTGTCTTGTTTATCAGATATTAATAGAGATAATCTCGAGTAAAGAAACACCTTTGTTCTCAAAGAAAATGGAGAGAGACTTGAATGAGGTTACAAAGGGTCAAATATTACTTCTGAAACAACAGGGTCAATCCCAGAGGCAAAATGCGTCCAAACTCTGTTCTCCAAGTGGGCAGTACAAAAACCATTAAAAGATTTTTTCGTGATCTTTCCTGGAAGGATCACGTATACTCTCTTTCCAAAACAGCTTCTAAGAGATTAGGTGTGCTGCACCGCCTGCGCAGTTTCTTCACCCCCATTCAGTTGCTGTCTCTGTATAGGGGGTCTTGTCCACCCCTGTATGGAGTACGCTTCTCGTGTGTCGGGTGGCTGAACGCACACAGCTCTACTTAACCGAATGGAATCAAAAGCTTTTCATCACATCAATTTCTCGCCTCTTACTGACTGTCTTCAATCTCTTTCTCTTCGCCTCAGTGTTGCCTCACTCTCTCTTATTATTGTCATTATAACGGACACTGCTCTTCTGAACTCTCTAACTGCATGCCTCCGCCTTTAAGGAGCACGCAGTACCAAATTTCCTACACATTCTCATTCCTTTTCCATCCAACTCTCTAATGAAAGGGTTAATCGGTATTTTCAATCTTTCATCTACTCAACCAGTCAACTCTGAAGAAATCTTACTCAATCCATCTTTCTTCCTGTCTATGACTTCCATTCTTTCAAACGCAGAGTGTCCAGGCATCTCAAAAACCCTGGCCCTTGATTTTGGCTCTCTTCTTCTATGGGTGCTTTTGCGGGCATTCGCCCTTGTCCCGTCTTTCCTGCATAAAAAGAAAACTGTCCTGTCCCAGTTGCGGTGGGACAGGGAGCCATGAAAACGAGGATGGAAAATACCCTCAGAATAGAGAAACGTTTTTTTTTTCGGAACTGAAGAACTCGCCGACACTTGGCTTGCCAAAAATAAAAATAAAAATTCCTACAACTAACTAATCAATATGTTTAAAATGCAAAAAATAATAATTAAATAAATTTAAACATAAATACTATAAAAATACAGGTAAATAAATAAATAAATAACATACAAATAACTGAATTAATGAAACCCAAAGGAACTTAGGGTTTAGGAACTTAAGAGTTTAATGACACTAAATTTCGTAAAGTTTCAAACTTAATGTACAGTTCTCGGAGAAATCACGTCATTTGACGTCATTTTAGAATATGCGTTTGCGTTCACATCCAGAAAATTTGAAAAAGATGATCAAAAGCAAAATGATTTTAACAAAACCGAGAAGGTTTCGTTCGACGGGAAAATATCAACGTCTGAGAGAAAGGATTGTATTATCTTACTTGCGCTCTAGCTTAAATGCTTTATAATAATTATCATTCAGGAGGGTCAAAAAATGGTACAGGGCTCAGGCCAACTAATGCGGCCCATTGACTTAACTCCTGTATTATTTTTACTAGCATCATCTGGAGTCGAACCCTTGAGTTCAGTATCTTCACTTCGCTTATAGAGAAACGGTGTTATCCACTCAGCTCTGGACGCTGGTTTACATGCTTTTTAGACGTGTTTTGAATTTAGGCATAAATTCAATATATATCTAACAATCATTAAATAAAACATTATTATTATTATTATTATTATTATTATTATTTCTCAGCAACTTAGAACTTTATATTATTTAAATGAAATTGATCCAATTCACATCATAGCTTATAATGAAATTGAAGTTGAAAAGTGAAACCATAAAGTGAAGCACACTTAAAAAGTACCGGGGCGCTAAACGAAAGAAAGCGCAGAAGGGTAGAATTTCCAAACTTCCTACTATGACTATTCTTTAGTTGACAGCAGTGATGTAGGTCTCGGTCTCCGCTATTTAGATCGCGGTCTCGATCTCGGTCTCGACAGACGCGGTCTAGGTTTTTCTCCCCGAGACCTTTCGAGACCGTAATGAAAAATACATGTTTTTGGCATACTCATGATGGTGGCTTGGTTGAACAGATACAATTCAGAATGTTTATGAAAGTTTGTAAAAGTAAGGGACTCTAGGTATTCACTAATCAGTCACCCTGTTTTCAGTTGCCACGTTTGTCTTGCAGGGGGGTGGGTCTGGATTTTTTTAGGTTAGGTTGGTCTCGATCTCGATCTCGAATTTTAAGGGTCTCGATCTCGGAAGGTAGATCTCGATCTCGAACCTTTGATCTCGGTCTCGATCTTGGTCTCACAGGATCAGGTCTCGGTCTCGGTCTCAGTCTCGGACTTGGTGGTCTCGACTACATCACTGGTTGACAGTCGTCATGAGCTTGAATTACAACAACGTCATTGCTATGTTCGAGTGACACTAATCCTGCTGCTGCTCAAGATGTCGATACAAAGTACTCTGCGCTTTCTGCATCATCTTTAGCCTCAACTCGGAATGATGCAATTAACACGGAACATGGATGATACTTCTACGGTACTTCTAAGTATGAAGAACTTCAAAACCTGAATAGAACGATGAAGGGTAATCCCCCTACAGCGCAGTATCAAGGTTATTGACGCTGCGTATACAAAAGTTAAGGATAAAAAGGAATAACATAAAACTAAGAGATGTGTGACGAGTGAACAAATGAAGAACGAATGCTATAACTGCATGGAATGAATGAATGAAAGAAAAGTGAGTGCGAAATATCACCTCACTGGCTTTGTTGTAAAGTGAAACGTTAGTAGTACTAATGTTTCTACAAGATTATAGGGAAAACGAATATGTCTCGACGGCAGTTGATGGACATAGCGGAACAATTGTAGTTGAAATGACACTTCTCGAAGGAAGGCGAAGGAAGAAAAGAAGATCATTCGATTATGAAAGTAAGAATAAAAATGCAGCAACGCCAGAACTCGCGTTTTTACGAAAGATTTGCTCAGCTCGAGGAGTTCTATGATTTGTTTAGAATTTTGTTGAAGGTATGAAAAAATGAAGAAAGCTGTGGATGAAAAAGTGAAGTGCGGTCAGTTTGCGCTGAAAATGGTGTGAGGATGATACGGACGACATGGTATTGGAAATTCGCGCCGCTGTTTGAGCTTCTCCAGCCTCTGTTGCTTCGTCTCCCAAGACATACTTGACTACATTTGGGAGAATGTGCTCAATCTATATTGAAACATCATCATCACGTTAACTATTATTGTAACAATCGCATCCAGCGAAAGATCGTCTTCTGTCATGAAACCCATAAAGAACTATTTACGTTCAACGATGTCCCAAGGGCGCCTATCTGGGCTTGCCCAGATTTCCATTGAACCTGTTATTGACCGAGTGTTGAACTATTCAGAAGTAATCGATGATTTTCCGGATGTCAAGGTCCGAAAAGATCATTTCTAGTATCATCTTTTTATACGTGTCTAAGTTCTCTATCTTTCTATTCGATATTAACCTAACATTACGCCTGAATGTTGTACCTAATAGGCAAATATAAACAACTTGATATATCAATATATGAATAATTAGTGGGTTATCAAATTTGGCAGTACTCTTGTTCATTAAGATAATGTCCCTCAATTTGATTTATATCTTAAATGTTCAGTTTAAGTTCAAGAACTGATAAATGATGTTCCATAATTCACTTATTTGTATGCACATCAGTTTTTCAAAGTAATTTCATACTTTGAGCATCCTATATTACGAGCAGTTTAGATACTGAATTTTATATAGATAAATTAATTAGGTTGTTTATATTTATTTCTTCATGTCATTGATAGTTTTTCTAGATAATAATTTATTCTAAATTCATAATTTATAGCAGTGGCGTGCCCATGTGAGGGGGGGGGGGGACATGGAAGAGCAACTGCCTTCCTAAAATTCTAGCTTGCTCCTCAAACAATTGCCGATGTCAAACTAAAAACGGAGTAATTGTAAGATTGAAATAACAAATGTTAAAAAAATTGTAAAATAAGATGTACTTTTAAAAAAAACAGATGTAATGATAAATTATAATATACAGAATTAAAAGTTTGTTACATTTATTAAATTTAGATTAGTCATACTACAAGGTCAGTATTACCCCCCTTCGATAATTTCCTTGCCCCCAAAAAACGGATTTTAATGTAATTTACAGAATTTAACTCTTCAGATAATATCCGCAAGTTAGGGCAGTGAAAAAACGGGACAGCGAATATGTACGCATGGGACAGCAGAGCGTATGTATGAAGTTTTTACGCAGACAAATGAATATGGATGTATGTACGGAACACCAGAGAGCATGTAGAAAGTGTATGGAGGAGGAGTATGCATGCTAAAGCGAATATGTAATGGTTGTGCCAGCCAGCGTTCATACAGTAGTTCAGTCAGTAACACCGTTTCCCTAAAAGCGAAGTGAAGAAGAAACTGAGGTCAGGAGTTCGAATGCCGATGATGATGGTAATAATAATGTAGGCGTTAGAGCGATGAACCGTAATAACTGGTGTGAGCACGGTGCCATTTCCTGGCCCTCCCGACTGATTACACTGGTCAACAAAGATTTTTTATCAGAGTAAAATTTGTATTGGCTGGATAGCAATTTTCACGCTGATTCCGAAACTGCATTCAGATTTTTTCTAGCACGTATAGTTTTCAAGATGAAGGCATATACATAAAAACACAGATTTAACCATTTTAAGTAGGCAAAATACTACTATTTCAACATTTGATTGTGTTTATTTTATTGTGTTTTTTTAGTTTATTCATCTTATTTATTTCAATTATCTTAATTATACATCTTATGTATTTCAGGTGTGAGCTTTTACGTCTAGCAGCATTGTGATTCAGGCAACAACGCCGTGCTTTGTGTGTCAAAAGATCAGTCCAGTCCAAGAACTTGTTGTGTCAAGTTGGTGTACTTTTTTTGAATTATAGTTTGCTCAGGTCAGTCAACATGCCTCGACAATGTAAGAATGACCCTGACAAGTTCTGTTTCGTATGCGGCCAGTTGACAACTAAAACACAGCGACGAAGTATTACAACCGACATTAAGAAAATATACAAGCTATACTTTGGTTGCCATCTAGGTGACCAAGATAAACCATGGGCGCCACATCAAATCTGTTCTGGCTGTTCAAATGGATTACGTGATTGGCTTAACAAAAAGAAAGCTTCAATGCCATTTGCCATACCCATGATATGGAGGGAGCCGAGAGATCATCATGAAGACTGTTATTTTTGTAGTGTGAACTTAATGGGGTTTTCTGCCAAGAACAAACACCAGATTGTATATCCAAACTTGGATTCAGCACGTAGACCAGTAAAACATGATGAAACATTGCCCATTCCAATTCCCCCAAGTGATAGGCTAGATTCTATCATAGATGACATGGAAAGTGATGAAGGTGCAACTGGCGTTTCCGGACCATCTACAGAACCAGAGTACACTTTTGAAGGTAGATATTTAGAGCCTAAAAAGTTAACCCAAGGACAGTTGAATGATCTTGTTAGAGACTTATCGCTGTCTAAAGAGAAATCAGAGCTTCTCGCCTCAAGACTAAAGGAGAAAAATTTACTTGAGAACAATGTTCGTATTAGTTACTACCGAAAGCGGAATTTTGAATTAACAGCATTCTTTTCAGTAGACGGTCTCTCTGTTATTGCCATGACATCAATGGACTATTTACAGCCATATCTCAGACGTATGTGGCATCTGAGTGGCGCCTCTTTATTGATTCGTCGCAGAGAAGCCTGAAAGCAGTTCTTTTGCATAATGGTAATATAATGCCATCCATCCCCATTGCCCATTCCGTCCATCTAAAAGAGACATATGACAATATGGATATACTACTTAAGGCAATCAAATACGACAGTCATCAATGGAATGTTTGTGGAGATCTAAAAGTTATAGGAATGCTTATGGGTATGCAGTCAGGATTCACAAATGGATATGTGAAAACTTTCTTGAGAAGCAACAAGTCACCTGCGTATAAGGATGGAGTCAAGAACCTCCTTGATGCCTTCAAAGAAATGGAGTGTCGAATGTCGTTAAATATTCACTTCCTGCATTCCCACTTAGATTTCTTTCCTGAAAACCTTGGTGCAGTGAGTGACGAGCAAGGAAAGCGCTTCCATCAAGATATTCAGATGATGGAGAAGCGCTACCAAGGATATTGGAATGAAAGCATGATGGCGGACCATTGTTGGATGCTGTATCGTGACAATCCAGGCCAAATTTACAAAAGGAAATCACACTCACAGCGCTTTTAATAAAATAATGTATATATTCTTTATTTATAAGTACATTGAATAAGGTATATGATGTATTTGTTGTTTAGCATTCCTAAGTGTGATCTATACATCCATAAATTTTCTTATAGCAATATCAAAAACTTAAAAATATCAAAACCAGTGTATCTATATAACTCTACGTGCTAGAAAAAAAGTAAAACCAGATTCGGAATCAGCGCGAAAAATGCATTAAGAAAAGTGTGATCATGTTTGTGATGAGAAAAAAAAGTTTCATTTTGTTGGCCAGTGTTATTATTATTAAAGGCTGTGACGTCTTCATAATTTATTTACAAATAAATGTGTATATGTGAGAAGCATTTTTGCTGCTTGCTAAAAAAAAATGCTTTTTTTTTTTTTTTTTTTTTTTAACTCCGCCTGGGAGTGGGCAAGCCAGCCCAAGTCTCAGCCGGTCCCAAGCCCGGAGAAAGGAGGAGGGTTGGCGGCAGGAAGGGCATCCGGCCGTAAAACTTTTGCCAAAACCTTATGAATGCAGATCCATTATAACAAGAGGAACAACAAAAGTAACGGAAATCTCCAAGAAGGCACAGGAAAAGAGATTGAGATGGTATGGGCGTTGGGCATGTCCAGAGGAGGGAGGAGGAGTATGTGGGACGACGGATGCTGAGGATGGAAATTCCAGACACGAGAAGAAGAGGTAGACCTAAGATGAAGTGGCGGGATAGACTGAAGAAAGATAGTGATAAGGGACTGGAGGAAGAGGTGGCTCAAGACAGAAGTGAATGAAGAAGAAGGATCTGCAACAGCGACCCCACATAGAAGTGGGCTAATAAGGCTGCGGAAGAAGAAGAAGAAGATGTGAGAAGCATTTTTCCGTGAGCGACTTCGTTTTCTTCACCCTCATTACCCTTTTTGGATCCTTCTTCTGCTCCTTTCTCATCTTCGTATACGTCTCCAAACCGCTGAGAAATAAAATATAGATTAAATTTGTGGTAAAAAAATCGAAAGCTCTTAAAGACGCTTTACCACATCTGATGATCAGATAAACCGACTAATACCATCTGGTAAGTGAGTCACTAGCCGTGTGTAGGTATGTGTATATGTGTACACACGAACACGGCGTGTACACTTTAACTAGATGTGCCCTTACTATTCTACGTGTCTGTAAAAAAGACAGATAAATTATGTTCAAGAAAACAAACGTTATTAATTAATGTTAATTTATCTTGTAAAGTTTATATTAACATCTACTTGTGTTACCACTCTAATGACTGCTGATAAGGAAAGATACTACTGTGTATACTAACATGCCCTGCATTGAATGTCCATTACGAATTCCTTAACTGGTTATTTTACATATATATTTGTCGACACAAATACTCAAACACTTTTTGTAAACAAATTAACCCTTTAGCGCTCAGTGTTAACTTTACTGATTTTGTTTTGGCTAACGCCAGACGATTTTATTCAGTTTCGGAAAAGACCTCTGCGTAGTAAAGGGTTAAAAATACATTAAATGTCAATTCAAATACTATAAAACTTATTATTAAATTTTTTTTAATGAAAGTAGTACAAACAAACATATAGTGTTTGTATATACACTACAGAAATACCAATACACATATCTGAATTTTTAGAAGAGAAATAAAACGCAAATCTTCTGAAATTTTAAATAAGATCTCGTTTCTAAAATATTTATCTATAAAAAAAAAAAAAATTGCGCGGTTTTGAGCGGAGTTGAGCGGAGTAACAAATATCTCTTTCGCTCAGTCACCTGTTATGATTGGCTACCTCGCGTAAAGTGAGTGAAGCTAATGTCTCTCGCTCAGTCCCCCGTTAGGGTCGGATCTATCAAGATGAGCGGCGTTAAAGATCACGAAGTGATCACAAGCCCTACCCTTAGTGTAGAGAGCCGAAGGCGCGACTTGTATGTTTCTAAAATATATACAGTATTCACTATTACGATTAAAGGTATTAGAGCGACCATTTAATGCATTTTTCGTATTTACGAAAAACGTCAGAGGAACTGCGCTATCAACTGCACATTTGGTGAAGAATTATGATCACCTGAAGATCAGGGCCCCCAGCCTTCTTTAGTTAGCCTTATAAGGCTAATTAACAAAAATATCACAACCTAACCTAACCAATCGCTAGGTCAACTGTAACGCCCTTGACGATTGGTTAGGTTAGGTCGTGATATTTTCGTTAGTTAGCCTTATAAAGCTAACTAAAGAAGGCTGGGGGCCCTGATCTTCAGGTGATCCAAGAATTAAATTAACGGACCTTTTCCAGTTTGTGTATCGTTTTTCATATAATTTATTTTTGAGAATATTTTTGTTAAAACTAACGAAAATATCACGACTTAACCTAACCAATTATCAAGAGCGTACAGTTGATCTACAGTATTAGTAAATAGTAAATACTATTCCAGAAACAAACAATGTTATAATTAATAATAGATCAACTGTACGCCCTTGATAATTGGTTAGGTTAAGTCGTGATATTTTCGTTAGTTTTAACAAAAATATTCTCAAAAATAAATTATATGAAAAACGGTACACAAACTGGAAAAGGTCCAAATTAACTTTTTATTTAGTTATTAATGTAAAGTAAGTTCTTTACAGGACTTACCAAGGTTATAGTATAAACCCAAGTAAGATTAATACTAACTACGCCCGCAAAAGGTATCCGAGAAGGTTAAAGTTAAAATGAACGTAAAATTTAAAGTTAAAATACACAAATAACAAATTAATTATAGAATGAACGTGATACGTTAACATGTTTAATTATTTCTTTTGTTAAAGGTATCTAGAAACTTCGATTTCGCAGATGTTAAGTAAATGTAACATTATTTCCATCTTGTATTGTTATCCGTTATATGGTTCAGGTTGTATGTAAACCTACTAATTAGGGAAAATGAGGGGAAATAAAAACTTTCTAATATAATCTTCAAACTTTCGACTTATTCGGAAAGGGAAAAGTTAATATGAGGCAGAAAATCAACTAATGGAAGAAAAAGTACTCTGTAAAGAATGAAAATAAATTAAGTTTTCAGAGGGAAGAAACGTAAGGTTACTTGAGTGGATTATATTCGAGTCCTGCAGTAAGAGAGAACTTGAGATTCTGTGTAGTACAAATACAGGTTCCTCATTTCGATAGTAGTGTGACTCTCTCTCTCTCTCTCTCTCTCTCTCGATAAATAGATAGAGAGAGAGAGAGAGAGAGAGAGAGAGAATAGAGTAATTAAGAAATGAATGTCAATATTTTCAGGTTCTAATGGAAAATTAGTTTGAAAGAAAAATGTCTCGCAATTATGAGATTACGAAAGAACTTCAAGTTCTGAACTATATTTAACAACACGCGTGTACACATATATATATATATATATATGTGTGTGTGTGTGTGTGTGTGTGCACACACGCGAAGACATACACAGACCGTTCGTACAGAGAAATATCTGCTTAATACAAAAACTTTTATAATTGTATCATAATCAAGTGGTTTCTTACATGAACAATTAATTATTGCTCTTGTATAATATGTGTGTGTGTGTGTGTGTGTGTGTGTGTGTGTGTGTATGCTGTATTCAGTGAGGTTATATGTTGTATCACATTTTATAATGCTGTTAATTTGTTATTAATGCATGGTTTATCTTATGTTTCAGGCGACATAAAGAAATAGATCTGAAGTGTTGTTGAACGAAATTTCGACGATGTTCGACACTTTTTCTATCCAACGGCGGATATTTATTTTTGGAAACGTATTTGGCCACAAAATCATTTGTTGCCACTAAGAGACGATTCCAAAGGGAATTTCCAGAGGCAAGAATACCTCATCATAAAACGATCCAACGCATTGCAGAGAAGTTTCGAAATACTGGGAGTGTTTGTGGCCAAATAAAGGGACGCAATGGCCCGATATTTACTGCAAAGACACTTGACAAGATCCAGGCTATAGGACGAGAATTGCAAGCATCGCCAAGAAAGTCGACACGTAGGCTTTCTCATGTGGTCGGAAGTTCGCGAATAACCTTGAGAAGAATCATTCACGACGATCTGAAGTTGTATCCTTATAAAGTGCAGTTATTATAAAGTCAAACTGATAGGAAGAAAAGCGAAATCCTTGAGTTTTGTGAAAACATTTCCCAGCGAATACAAAATGAACCAAACTTCTTGGACGAGTCTCACTTCCATTTGAGTGGACATGTTAAACAGAATATGAGGTTTCGGGCAGATTCCCAACCACACAAACATGCCTCACCACCGATGTCGGTTGAGAAAGTAGACTAACAGTTTGGTACTCTATCGGACGTAAAGGTATCGTTGAACATTTTTTCTATGAAAACAAAGCAGGCCAATCTGTTACAATCAACATTGAACGATATATGGACATGCTGAAAAGGAAATTTATTCCGGCACTGAGAAAAAGGAGAGATGTGGACATGAATACAGTAATTTTTCACTCATCAAACGCAGCACTAGAATTTTAGAGACTGCACTTTCTGGGGCTAGGTTTATCTCGCGGCTTACAGAAAATCCATGGCCACCATACTCTCCCGATTTGTCTCCCCTTCACTACGACTAATATCTCTGGGGGTATCTTAAGTCGAAAGGGTACGAGAACAACCCTCACAAATTGCAAAACTTAAATAACAACATTAGAAGGGAGATCAAACTCATCCCAGCATAGGTTCTTGGCAGAACGATTGAGTGAGAACTTCACCGTCCGCGTAGCCGCTGTCATCCAGAGGCCAGGGGCTTGGACTGAACATATTATTAACTACTGACAATATATGCAATACCATTCATGAAAAAAAAGTTTAACAGAGTAAGAAGAAGGATGAGCGGAGAAAAATAAATCCAGAATGTTGGGTCTATCTCCAAGGCGATCAGGGATACGAGTATGGAGCAGTAAAATCTGCTCTAGGTCATTCATGACAGAGAAATTATAAGCTAGTTCACCGTGGATGGTAGTGAAAGGAGGAAAAGCCAAAGGCGGTGGTGAACATTGAAATCACCTAAAGTGGCGATTTCAGCGAAGGGAGAGTGTGATAGGGTGTATTCCACTTTGGAGGTGAGGTAGTCAAAGAGCTTTGGATAGTCGGTAGAATTAGGGGAATGGTAGACAGCACAGATACAGTACATTTAGTTTACGATTGGCAGGTAAGCCGTAACCAGAGGGTGTAGAATTCGGAAGATTCAAGTTCGGGAATACGATAGCAAGTTTTGTCGTTGGGTACTATACGTACCCAACGACAAAACTTTCTATAAAATTAAGCATATAGAAAGTAGGAGGGTACAGAGAAGATTTTGCTCTCAGTCGTCCCGGGCACCTGAGTATCAGTGAGGAAGAGAAGGTGAAGTTTAGATGAGAGGTAGTGTTCAACAGACTAGAAATTTGAGGAAAGGCCACGAATGTTGCAGAAGTATATGAAAAGTGAATCAGACAGAGGCCCACGATTATATTCGATTTTCACCAACTTGATATACAATATATTCGGCAATCTTTAAATTCAAAAGTTTTGCATTCAAATTCCGGCAAAGTTTATTATATATTAGACATTGAATGAAATACTTTGACAATTATACCTTTGATTTCAGCATTTATTTGTCTCTTTCAGTTATGATGCACATATTTGAGACAAACCTAAGCTATATTCGACATACTCGGACTCTTTTCAAACCGCAGTCACACTAAATCGACAATTAATCTTATTATTTATCTACATATTTTCGTAAGATATTTGTGATGTACTTAATAATACCCAAAATGCAGTTCATATTTATTCAGTTCACTTGCCAATATTACAATGATATATACAGTATGTATATTATTTGCTTATGCAGTTTTAATGTGAAATATCTTCTTAATTCATAGCTTGCATGAAGTATGTGTTCGAACGTACGTAACAGTTTTCAACGACATCCTCTGAAATTAGTGAAGGGATGTACTAATTTTCTGTTTAAAAGAAATTCCCTCCACTCGAGTAAGGACATGCCTCTATTCCTCGCCTCTTGAGTATTTCCAAAAACTTTTGGAGACATGATAATCTAATTTTAGATTGAACTTTTGGGGCTGTAAAGCATTTTTAGTTGGATTGAGAAATGGTGAGTAGGATGACAATTATATAATCCAATGTTAAACAGCCGAGACTTCTAAAACTCTGTGAATCTGAGCATTATCACATACAGTATAAGCAAACCTGGTTATCTTCCTAATATCGTAGATACGTTAAGTAAAAAGTTGGCAAACGTTTTTTTATGACTGTCCCAAATACTGTACATTCCTGTCAATAGCAGCGATGACAGTTAAGTTCATCCATATATATGTAGACAAAATACGATTTGCCCGTGCTCCTACAGGACTACATCCGAACGTTGAATCCCGTTTCATCAATGTAAATTCGCCTACATCTTAACCCTTCTTCATACATCCAATGTGCAAATCTGAAGTATATACAAATGCATCCAGTGATGTACGGACAGATTAAAGGATAAGTTACAAACATTTAGCAAACAATAGTACATTGCATTAGCTACGAATATTATATGCATATAGCCTTTGGTAACCTTTGGTTAGCTTCCGCCCGAATTGTTCATTCTGACGAAGGTCAAGCTTTTCACTCCACCTTAGACCTAAAGTTTAACGTGGAATCCGGACCACGCCCCATCAGCAGCCCAGCGTCTTAACCACTAGGCCAACTATGGTACCCTTTTATCTACCAACCACTTTCTTTATTGTGTGGAAGGATGAACAGCTGGGTTTTGCTGCGCGCGCGGCTGCCATCGGATCTCGAACCCGAGGCCGATGGATTCGTAGTCAGCGACGCTAACCACTACACCACCGAGGGGCATATATATATATATATATGTGTGTGTGTGTGTGTGTGTGTGTGTGTACGTATTAGCAAACATCGGAAGAATGAGTTTCCTCCCGTATGTTAAGGACAGATGTTAACAGAAGTAACCACTGTGAGTGGGAAATTAAACTGGGTTTTTAAATTCAAACTCTAAAACTACTAACTGATCAAATGGAATCTGTACCAGTTACTTACCGCGTACAAGAAAATATAGGTTTACAAACCTTCGTCTTTCTTTTTTTGTATTTGAGCAGTTTCTACTCTCGGCAACGTCATCATAAGCCTTTTTGATGGAGATGAAAACACCACCTAACGCCCTTTTCAAAGTATTTATTGACAAGTGAGGTTTTCTGGGCCACGTTTCTCTTAAAGCAACGTTAATTTCTCTCAGTGGAAATGAACGGCTCATTTCAATTAATAATAAAATAAAGTCCTTCGTTTCATTATCAATCTTGGGTGATCGATGGTAGTGATTAGTGCATAGACATTGAATTCACGTACTTCTTGACAGTTAACCAAGCAGTTGCTCTTTTAACAATGAGGGTTTCCGCGACAGTTACATATTCTTCTCCTTTTTCAAAAGTATTTATTATTCTCTCCCGATCGTCATTAGATGCCCGTGAATAGCATCCTTGTGGCATTATGCCTCCCTACAAGTGAAACCTAAAAGTAAATACTGTCCATATTCATAATGATGAAACTTTAGCTTTTCATCTTGGACTGTAGATGATTTGTTATAAATATGGTAATTAATAGGTTAGTTTGAAGTATGTAATTAGGTGTTTACATCGAGCCGTTAATATACCCTTGGTGTATGCAGAGTTTTCTTTGTAGCCTACGTATAAATACTTTATAGACATGTAAATACATGACACTTATAAGTGGAAATGAATGCAGAGAAATAATATGTTTAATGTTAATGTTTAATATGTTTATGTTTAATATGTTTAATTAATATGTTTAATAATATGTTTAATTTAATGTAAGAGAGGTTTGAAAAGAGTTTGTGTATATCGAATATAACTTTAATTTGTCCAAAATATGCGCATTATCATTGAAAAAGAAAAATAAATGTCGAAATCAAAAGTGTAATTGTCGAAGTATTTTATCAAATGTCGAATATATCATATAAGCTTTGCTGAAGTTTGAATGCAAAACTTTTGAGTTTAAAGATTGCCAGATATTTATTAACAAGATGGTAAAAATCGAAATAACATTGCTGAATATAAAGAAACATTTTTTAAATTAAATTGTAATTATCGAAATTTAAACTTAAATATCGTAATTGAAAAAAAAATTTCGAATTTAAAATTAGTTCCCCAAAACTTTATGAAATGTATAAAAAATTCAATCTAAAAAAAAAAATAAAAAAAATAAAAAAAAATATATATATATATATACAGGGTGCCCCATAAGTCCGGCATCATAGGAGAAATTCATATTTTTTCTATTTCTACAAACCATAATTCATATTTTTCTCTTTCTACAGGCCATAATGTCTGTGAGCAAGGAAGAACGAATCCAGATAATTCTACTCATAGGAAACCGGAGTCAAAGAGAGGCCGCTGCTGAATTTAACAGACTGCATCCAGACCGCGAGCCAATAACACAGAGTTGTGTTAGCAGACTTGTTGCAAAGTTTAAGGAAACAGGATCCATAGAAGATAAACCACGCCGTGGACCTTCAAGGAGGTCCACTGACGATGATACAGTGACTGCTATCCTGGCTCATTTTAACAGAAGTCCCAATAAGTCTCTTTGGCGATTGTCCGCCGAGACAGGAGTGACGAAAAGTAGCATCCATCGCATTCTTCAGGCTTACAAATGGCATCCATATAAACTTCAGATCCTACAGAAATTAAGCGAAGATGATGATCCCAACCGGCGGATGGAATTTTGTGAATGGGCTACGGAACAATATGCTCGGGATGCCAATTTCCCGTCCACCATTCTGTTCAGTGACGAGGCTGTTTTTTATGGAAATGGTGAGGTAAATCGACAGAACACCAGCTACTGGTCTCAAAACAACCCTCACTGGTATACCTCTTCAAAGGAACAAGGTGCATCTCGGGTGATGGTATGGTGTGGCATTTGGAAGGATCGCATCATAGGCCTCCTCTTTTTCGATGAACATGTCACTGGAGACACCTACCTACGTATGCTCAAGGAAGAAGCATTTCCAAGTGTCTTGAATGAAGAAGGAAATTTCCCAACATGGTTCCAGCAAGACGGCGCTCCTGCACATTACAGCACCCAAGTAAGGGAATACCTGTACCAACAATTCCCTGGTCATTGGATAGGACGTCGAGGGCCTGTGGAATGGCCAGCTAGAAGCCCGGATCTCACGCCACTAGATTTTTATCTCTGGGGCCACTTGAAAGCGCTGGTATACGCAAAGAAAATTAGGAGTGTTGAACATTTGCGGCAGCGCATTATTGGGGCATGTAACACCATTACTCCTGACATTATTCACCGTGTGCTTGCTGACTGGGTATCACGTCTGAATTTGTGTATTGAAAACAATGGTGGACATATTGAGCACGTTCTGTAAATAAAAGCTTTTGTTTTGCCTGTTTTTATTATTTTTCCTATGATGCCGGACTTATGGGACAACCTGTATATATATATATATATATATATTTGTGTGTGTGTGTGTGTGTGTGTGTGTGTGTGTGTATATATATATATATATATATATATATATATATATTCAGAAACGTCTGCAGTAAATTATTAGAATATGTTAAGAGCCTTAGTTCGCCTATTTATCATTAAACTGAGATTCCCTCTGGACAAAACATAAAACGAAATTTTATATGATAATGATAAGCTTTGTTGGTAGGATATAAATCCCATAAAATAGTATAATATTCTTGAAGGTAATAAACGATAAGATAAATCAAGCAATAATAAATTTTAAAAAATTAAAAATTATAACTAAAAGAGAAACAAAAATAAGACACGTACTGAAACAAGCAATAATAAAAACTACCCACAGCTAAGGCTACACAAAGAAAAAAGGAAATAAAAATAAAACATACATGTAGTGACACTACCAATACGTATATGATGATGCTAATAATGATAATGATAATGTCTATTGATAGGAGACAGATGTGGTGCAACCACGTTTTGATTGTACTTATTGGCCGCGCGGGTTCATTTGTTCAGGATGGCTCTGGTTATCATTCGAATGACCTTTGAATTTTATACGCATAATTTTCTCGGCTTATTTGAAGTCCACTTTTAGTTTCGAACTTTCAGTGTTAATTTAACCTCAGCTTACAAGAGAGACCTATTGCAAGGGAGCATAGAAACAACACAAGCCTTCGTTTAAAGTTTATTTCACAAAATTGAAAAATTTCACTCACAATGGAACATTAATTCAAATTAAGTTTACAGATGTACCCTTACAAATTTTTATTCAGAAAAATTATTTAAAATTTCAAAACATGTTTTTAATTATTTTGAAAGTCTCAAAGGGTTTATACAGAGGGGTTTTATACGTGACTTATGAAACTGCACTTAATTCAAATTCCCTAAAATAAAAATATTCTTAAAAAAATAGTGAAATTTGGTCTCAGAAGTTCCGCGCGAGTTCCGCAAATTTTCTTAGGAAAAAATCCGCCAAATAATTATTTTTCATAAACTTTAAAAGTCCTGCGCGAATTCTGCAGATTTTCTAGGGGAACAAAATCACCAAAAGTTGCTCAACACAAACATTTCAAAATCATTCAAGGAGATAAAACCAATAAACTTAACAAGCTTATAAGTTAGAATTTGAACATGTGAAAAGAATTAAAAACTAAATTTGCCGGACACTTTCTGGTATTATTTTCACGAAGTTCTTTTCTGCCGACTAATATTAAACTCTTAAAACAAAGCAAGAAACAGTGAAACAATAAGATGCAAATTATTCGAACAACAGATACACTTTAAAGTCGACTTATAAAATCGAACTGTGCCACTTATTTCTGAAGCGAATTACAACACTTCAGACTCATCTTTGGAGAGATACGACTACAACTGACTATTATCTAAATCACACCTTAGGATTAAAAAACTCCTGCCTTTCAGTATCTGAATGGCCTATTAGAAACATTTTCATTACATGACGACATTCGTACAAACACTACTAACTTTCTATTAGTCAAACCTCAACTTTCCTATCAATAAACTGTCTCTCCGTAAGAAAAAAATAATAAAATTTCCTCTCAGAGGATTTTCCTTAGGCAATATTTTACTGAGCTATTCGAGCTTTTGACATGTAACAAGTGAAACACCTCTCACTTAATTTCTATGAGGGGAAAACCAATAAAATAAAAATAAAAAACTTTCACAAGCTTCAAAGTAAAAAAGATCCCAAAGGTAAATTTTTTTTTAATTATTCTACCGGCAGATTAATTGCTGAACATAAATCAGGTTCTGTGGTGGTCAAAACAACACCTCGTTTTCTTTCCTCTCGAGTATCGGATTGCACTTTGCTTTTCGACGTCTTCATTTTAAAGATTTAATTCTCACGTTAAATTAAAACTCTTTCAAAATCACTCCATTTTTTCTTTCTATTACTTATGATTCCTCATCGTTATGACCATTTTTATTTATATTTCAATGCACAAATTTGTTGTTACGACAAAAATTCTATAAAAATAAGGTAATCAGCGATACAACTAATTAAACAATAAATTTAAAAAACAAAAATAGACTACGGTGATAAAGAAAGAAAAATACCCAGAATAAAACGAGAAATAATAAAATTAGTAATAACAGCTTCGCAAAGGTAGTATTAAGAAGAAAAAATAAAAAGTACATGTAATGGAATGGCTATTGCAAGAGTTAAGTGGAGTTATAGACAACTTTCATACGAAGAGGTCCACATTCTAGGAGACATAAGGCAGGATTGATGAATAATTTGGACAGTTAGATTGTCTGGGTTTTTAATTTTCTGCATTAGACTGTATTGTGCACGTTTTATTGCCTCAGGGAGGTTCAGAACGTTGTGGGTAGCGAACATTTTAGAGGCTGAGAATCTTGGAGGTAACTTATGCAGCAGACTATAGCAGTGGTTTCCAACCTTTTTTAGGCCAACGCCCCCTTATGTCCATCAATATTTGCTGGTGCCCCCTCATAAAGATAATAATATAACAGGATAAGTGATAAGTGATTTATTAATAGAAGGTAACAATTTTACAGTTTCCCAGCGACTCCCTAAGATTCTCAAACGCCCACTGGGGAGCTGTGGCGCCCACATTGGAAACCACTGGTCTATAGGATCTATTGTAAAGCAAACTGAGGGTTCTGCAGGAGCCTTCTTTATAATTAACCCAGAGTTGCTATCTGTAACTATTGTTGCAGAAAGTACGAAAAAGAGTGTCTTTAGCTTCGTTTGTACAGAATTTCAAGTTCTTTATAATCATGTTTGCCTTAGCACAGTAACTTCGATATTGTTTCCTTATGTCTGGGTCGTCACTCAAGGAGCTAGTGATAATTTGACCCAGATACTTAAATTCTTGTACCTGATCTATTGGTTCGTCTCTCACTTTGAAAATAATATTAGTTTTTTGGTTTGAGCTTTTAGGATGGAATTGCATAACCTTAGTTTTTGTAACATAAAAATTAATGGCATGGTTCTGTGAATATGATTCACAAATTTTTATAAGACGATCCAGACCTTTCACCGAAGGGCTCAGCACCATACCGTTGACATAGACCAAGTTATTTATCCTCATGGCATTTATACAGCATCCCACTCTTGCCTCATTAAGAGAATCAATTAATCCATATATATACTGTATATATATATATATATATATATATATATAATGTATATAATATATATATATATATACATATTAAGGAGCAGAGGAAAGAGTAAGGAACCTTGTCTAACTCTGCATGAGGAACTAAAACATTCGGACAATACATTGCCGCATCTAACAGTAAAAATTTGGTGTGTGTGTGTGTGTCTGTGCGTACCAACATTTCAATAAATTTAAAACATATGGTGGAACATTCCTGTCTTCTAAATTTTTAAATAAAATATTGTGATTCACTCTATCATATACTTTGCTTATATCCAAAACACTATAAATAGTTGAATTACTGATAGTGTATCTAAATACAACCTCTTTCAAAACATAAATACACTGGTCATTTGAATGGGACCTTTTGAAACCAAACTGATTAGGAGAGGTCCACAAATAATCATTTAGTCGGTGTAGCAAAAGTTTCTCAAGTAATTTTGAGAAGCAGGAGGAAACAGCAATAGACCTGTAGTTATCGCTGAATAGAATGGCTCCATATTTATTTTTGACAAGGGGTGTGATATAAACCCTCATAAACTCTACGGGAATATAACTGTCGGCAAGCATGGCTGGGAACAGTAATGAGATATGAAGATTGATCACATCATTAGCATACTTTAAATGTTCATTCAACATGTGACCTATCCCTGGTGAGGCACCTGTCTTTAGCTCTTTAATCAGACTCTTAATTTCAGGTACTGAAGTCCCCGTATTTTGACTAGCCCCTCCTAATGTCGTTCCATTGAAGCCTACGTTAAGATCACCTCTGCCCAAGCTGTTAAGGATGTCTGAGTACTTCGTTCTCCATAACTTAGCTATTTCTTCCCCTCCAAACGCTCCATCAGTTGTTGATGGGATGGCATTCTTTGCACCTATTTCTTTCTTGACAGATTTCCAGAATTTGTTATGTTTATTATTATTTAAATTAGCCTCACAGGCTTTTAAAGCTCGGATGAAGTCTTGTCCCCATTTACATCCTCTTATGGCTGCTTTATAGTAAGCTCTACTTCTACTCATATTCACGTAAGCTGCCCCTATTCTCAAATGACCAAGGAGACACTATATATCGCAAGCATCCTTTGATTCACTTCCCAGGGATGCTATAAAATCACTCCATCCAGGAATAATTTTAGTATGGATGTTATATCATTATAATACCAATCAACAAGTTTAAAGTGAGAATCATTTGAACAGGAATTACTTGCAGTCAAGATGCAATAATTCTAAGTTATTGAAAAAGGTGCTCTGTCCTATCTTTATATTAACTTCTGCCTGAAGAGTTATTATAGCGTGTTTCATTTAAGTTGATACAATTAATTACAAGCTTCAATGGTCTATGATCTGAGAGAAGGAAATCATGCAAAATATGGACATTGACAATACATTCCTTTAAATTATTACTAATGAACAGAGCTGGGCAGTAACGCGTTACAAGTAACGGCCGTTACGTAACGCGGTACTTTTTTAGTAACGGTAGTGGTAACGGCGTTACATTTCAAATCAAGTAACTCTTTCAGTAACGACGTTACTTTTTTAGGGAAATACATTCGTTAGTCGTTACTCGTTACTTTTTTATCGTAGTTCACAATTAGTTTCTTTCGATCCCCACTCATTATTCATTAACAGTTAAAAATTTGTCCCTTCACTATGAGTGAGGTATGCATGTTGGCCGTTGGCATGCTGGCAGCCTACCCCGATCCACCCTCTCCCCCTACACTGACAGCACTGTCAAAGTAAAAAGGCGAAGAACCCTGGAGCAGGGAGGGACCTAAGTTCAACAGAGGTTTCGTCATTCCTCTCATCTGGGCCTTCACGGCACGTTAGCTCTGTATCCTTCCCATCCACTAACTTTAAAAATATGTTTATTAAACTTAACACTCCTATACCATCTGGTGCCGCTGTTGAGCGGGTTTTTTCAGTAGGGAAGGATATACTGCGATAGAAACGAGGTTCGCTCTTAGATGCAACTTTTGAGAAGCTTGTTTTCTTAAAGGCCAATAAAGATCTTTTGAATAACAGTTCTTAAGTTTGTATATTTAGCTAATAAATTTCAATTATCATTGCCATGCACAATAACTCATTTGATTCATTTCTTTAGTATCATATTTCGTATTATTGTTTTGCAAAACTAAACTTTCCTGGTATATTCTAGCATTAGTAAATTAGTATCAATAGTATGCTACATCCTCTGTTATGTTGCAATTCCTAGTAATAAATCTTGCAGTAATTTTGTTTCACTTTTTTGAAAATATTATGCCTTATAAGTCATAACAACGCAATGAAGGCATGCACAGACTTCATAGCGTATGCATTAACCAGTGGATACAAACCAACACATACTCGCCCAAGCGAATGTTTATATAATATAATATTTTATGTATATATAAATTATAATATACCTATGCACATATATAATATATTTACATTTCATTAAAAGTAATGGTAACGAGTAACGGTGTCGTTACTCGTTACTTTTTAAAAATGGTAACTGTAACGATAACGGCGTTACATTTAGACTGTAGTAACGGTAACGGTAACGGCATTACATTTATAAAGTAACGAGCACAGCACTGCTAATGAAACAGTGATCAATCCATCTAGAACCTCTATTCAAATCGCTGACATACGTGATACACACACACACACACACACACACACACTGCATTATATCTGCTACGTTAAAGAGAGGAAATGCATGTGATAATCTGATCTTTCAGATGTTGTTATGTGATTGCTATTTATGAGCTGTGCTTGTGTTAAATTTTCTTTTTTTTCCCTTTTACCAACGTTTTGCTTGCCAGATAAAGCAATATTCGCAGTCGTGAACTTCTTTTCAACAATAAATTTCTTGAGATTCCCAACCTTTTACAATGAGTTACACACACACACACACACACACACACACAAAAGTCCAAGTGATTACGAGCTTTGTTGCCGTTTTTAGTAGATTAAAGCCCTGAAGATCAGGGCCCCCAGTCTTCTTTAGTTAGGCTTGTAATGCTAACTAACGAAAATATCGCGACCTAACCTAACCAATCGTTAGGTCAACTGTACGCCCTTGACGATTGGTTAGGAGGTTAGGTCGTGATATTTTCGTTAGTTAGCCTTATAAAGCTAACTAAAGAAGACTGGGGGCCCTGATCTTCAGGTGATCCAAGCTTACAATAATAATAGTATTAATATTACTATTATAATAATAATAATAATAATAATAATAATAATAATATATCATTATTATCATTATTATCATTATTATCATTAGTAGTAGTAGTAGGGTTGTAGCAGTAGTATCTGCATTAAACGTTATTTTTTTATTTTAAATATAATTTAAAATAATACGGGGTGATCCAAAAAAAGGTGTTCCCAAAAATAATTTATCACATAAATATATTGGGCGGAAAAAATTCTTCTTTTTTTTTACTTTAAAATAATAAAAGTATTTTAATAATGAAAAATTTTTAGTACCAAAATTTTCTTATTTTCTGAAAATCTCCAAATTTAATGTTCACTTCATCAATTTTTTTTATTTTCTGAAACAATTTCGGAGGAAAGAACGGAAGACTGCAACGCTGAATTAACGAATTTGGACTACTCTCTATTTTACTAACGACCAACTTCCTTATTCAGAAATATAAATTTTATTCTGGGAAATACCATTTTAAAAGTTTTCTCCTTCTACAGAGTAACGTATCTACGCACGCGCGCACACACACACACACACACACACACGTATATGAGCGCATCTTCGCATAAGTGAGGTACTAACATAAATTGACATATTTAAAAATTAATTAACCAAACCTAATTTTACCTGACCTAACCTCAGTGTCATCCAAACGAAAAGGGCATTATAAGTGTTTAGGATGTGGCTGAGGGGTTGAAGGGTGGATTTTATTACGTTATTAGATAGTGAGGTCCTCGCTAATCTAGCCTACCCTAACCTAACCTAACCTTCATTAACCTAACCTTCATTAACCTAACCTAGCGTAACCTAACATAATCTGGACCAACATATCTTTTTTCCGACAATGAAAATGTCTCTAGATTTTTATATGAATTTTTTTAATGTTCCGAGGTACCAAGTGTACCTCAAAAAAAATTACCCCACTACAGTTGTGAATTATTTCGCGCGCAACCTCACTTATGTCCAGCTGCCTACACACACACACACACACACACACACACACACATATATATACAGTATATATAAGCAAACAACCACAGGTTTTGCTTATTGTTTGCTTATTAATAAGATCACGTGTTATTCTGTGATTTTAGTGCATATATATATATATATATATATATGATGAAAAAACCACGAAGGAAAGGAAACACAGAATGGTGCTCAAGCGCTTTCGTCTAATGACATCCTCAGGAACATATTAAACGAAAGCGCCTGAGCACCATTCTGTGTTTCCTTTCCTTCGTGGTTTTTTCATTCGTGAAATAATTTTCATATATATATATATATATATATATACACATGCTGACAATCGAAATATGGTCACACGCACACTAGTCAGCTAACTTATGACTATTTGCATCCGACTAATTTTCCCATACTAAAAATCTAGTTTGAGTAACACTGAGTTTAATGACTTGGTTTATGTGTCTGTCTTTGGCAAGAAACAACGATGTAAGAAAAACGTTCTTAGGGAATTCGTTCGTTTCGAAATAATAAAACGATGAGAATATTGAATAAACTCTAAAGAATATTTTACCTTAACTCTTCAAAATTATATGGAAATACTGTACGTGTTGTCGAACGTTAAGGGGACCTATGTAATATGGTTGGTTGGTTAGTAAATGAGATAACTAATACCTATAAATTGTGTCAGAGTTGTCATTTCTACGTATAATGTAGGGAATTTTTAACGTCTGTTTAATTCTCGGGATCTAATGAAGGAAGAGGGAGTTGTTTTCTAATGAAGGAAGAGGGAGTTGTTTTCTAATGAAGGAAGAGGGAGTTGTTTTCAGGCTTAATCCTGCCATCGATAGTCGCCACAGTATGGCAGGGTTCTTTCTTAGAAATCTTTAATTTTTAATTTTGAATTAAGATCAGTAACTGGATTGTAACGTTGCGGATATTATTTCTTTGTACCATAAATATTCTTTCCCACATTCACAACAAATCACCTCAAAAACAAACTTTAATGCGGCATATTTTACTAAATATATTTTTAACCATTCCAACCATTAAAAATAAGCTCAATTTATTTCTTCTTCTTCCAAAGACATTTGCAGCTGTTTATTGTAATTTATAGAAAAATTATAATTTTATTACAAAATTTTTTTACATGAAACTTGATGCAAAAATTTCAAAGCAAATAAATCCTTTAATTTTTAATTTTCCTCCTCTGGTTTTCTTCGATGTTCAGATTAATTTTTTTTTTTTTATACAGGAAAGAAGGGCCAAGGGCAATGCGCAAAAGCGCCCCTCTCCCATAGAAGAAGAAGAAGCGAACCAAAATCAAGGTCCAGGGTTTTCGAGATACCTGAACACTCTGCGTTTGAAAGATTGGAGCTCATAGACAGGAGGAAAGATGGATCGAGGAACATTGTTCCAGAGTTGACCGGTGCTGCGTGCTTTCTTAAAGGAGGAGGCATGCAGTTAAAGAGTCCAGAAGAGCAGTGTCCGTTATAATAGCGATAGTAAAGAGAAAGTGAGGCAACATTGCGACGAAGAGAGAGAGAGATTGAAGACAGTCAGTAAGAGGAGGGGAAGTGATGAGACGAAAAGCCTTTGATTCCGCGGAGGCGGTACAGCACACCTAACCTCTTAGAAGCTGTTTTAGAAAGAGAGTATATGTGATCTTTGCAGGAAAGATCACGAGAAAAGGAAACGCCAAGAATGTTAAGAGAAGAGGAAGGATTGAGTTGTGTATTGTTAAAGGTAAGGGGATAGTTGTGTGGAAGATTGTGACGAGTAGACAGATGGAGGAACAGAGTTTTTGAGGCACTGAAAGCCACAAGGTACCAGAGCCGTCCTACGCGAATCATGGAGTGACTGTTGAGAGAGACGCTTTGCGAAGCGGATGGAGAAGTGAAGGGTGGAATCATCGGCATAGGAGTGGATAGGACAGGAAGTGCGACTAAAAAGATCATTGATAAATAAAAGGAAAAGAGTAGGTGACAGGACAGAACCCTGAGGAACACCACTGTTAATAGCTTTAGGAGAAGAACAGTGGCCATCTACAACCGCACCTATAGATCGGTCAGAAAGAAAATCAGAGAGGAAGGCACAGACAGAAGGATAGAAACCGAAGGAGGGCAGTTTCGAAATTAAAGATTTGTGCCAGACTCTATCAAAAGTTTTTGATATGTCTAGCGCAATAGCAAAAGTTTCACTGAAATCCCGAGAGGAACATAACCAAGAGTCAGAAAAATATGCAAGAAGATCGCCAGTAGAGGGTCCCTTGCGGAATCCACACTGACAATCTGAAAGAAGATTGTGAGAAGAGAAGTATTGAAGAATCCTTCTATTTGATTAGGAGGTATTAAGAAGAGATAATTTTTTATATTTTGCTCCATCAATTGCATTACACAATTTCTAATACACAGAAGTGAACATCTATTACTTACATGTGTGTGTGTGTGAAGTTTCAATGAAATAGCTTCCTGGAGCAAGTGAAGTTTACGTCCCCCTGACGCTAAAGGGGACACAAACTACACTAGGTCAAAGTTGGGGAACGTAAACTACACTAGGATCTTTAGGAGACATTTTTTTTAAGTGAATCCATCAAATAAAACGTTAAAACTAACGAAAATATTACGACTTAACCTAACCAATCGTCAATTTATTTATATATATATATATATATATATATATATATATATATATATATTAATTATATATTATATATATATATTATATATATATATATATATATATTATTTTTTACTTATTACCAAGCCAGACCTAGAGGCGGGGCCACCAGCTTGACCTCCGTGTGAGGGAGACCAACACACGAAACAACATAAGGTTCATAAGGTAAGGTATATATATATATATAAATGTTACAGTCAAAGTGTGTAACCAGCCATTTAGCGTAATGGCTGAAACTTTTAGTCATTTCGCGAAATGGCTGTTTCACTTGGTCATTTCGCGAAATGACTAAAATCTTCAGCCATTATGCGAAATGGCTGAAATTCCACCTTGGTCATTTCGTGAAATGGTTAAAATGACTTTTGTCATGAATTCATAGAAATAACAAACATCGCAATAAAATTGGAAACCTTTATTTAACTAACTAAATTTGCTAAAACATACATACATCCACAGGTCTGTTCAAATAAGTGAGAAACACTTCAAATACACAATTGAAAACATTTGAACATTTGAACACATTTGAATTTGAATTTTCAATATAGAGGTTTTAAATACTAACCGGGCCTTCAATGTTATTCTGATGTCCGCCATTGAAAGCCCGGTTAGGTCAACTGTATGCCCTTGACAATTGGTTATGTTAAGTCGTGTTATTTTCGTTAAAACTAACGAAACTAACACAACTTAACCTAACCAATTGTCAAGGGCATACAGTTGACCTAACCGGGCAAATGATCTTGTACGAAATGACCAAGTGAAACAGCCATTTCGCGAAATGGCTGGTTACACACTTTGACTGTAACATATATATATATATATATATATATATATACTACCGGTCAAAAGTTTAAGTACACCTATAATTTCCAATGTTTTGCTGCTTAGCTCATGACATAAACTTCAAATGTAAACTTAACAGGTACTATAGATGAATTTGCTTACCTGGCTTTCATATTGTATGCTTCAGTGCATCTGCCCTATGCAGTGTGTTGTAACACAGAAGCTTCTTCAAAATAGCCTTCAAAATGTGTTCATTTACGTCTAGCATGCAACCTATAAACTTAATGCCATTAGCTCTGCACAAAGGTCCAAAAACAGTTTAAAAGTCTTTACTGGGGTAGTGTGTTTCTACAGGAGTATGTTAATACATGTGTTCAGTTATTAACATGCGCTGCAGGTCTTTACATATAAAATCCTTGCAGAGGAGCTAACTGTGTAGTTTAAGGTTTATTTCTGTGTTTCAAAAAGCAAAAATGGGTGCCAAAGCTCAGTTAACAACAGAAAAAAGACAGTCGATTGTAACTTTGAAAAATGAAGGCCAATCACTGAGGCAAATTGCAAAAAAATTAAAGGTTTCTGTGAATGCGGTTGCTTGTGCCATTAAACGGTACGAAGAAACTGGTCAAAATAAGGACAGAAAAAGGTCAGGGCACCAAGAACCACAACAGACTCAGAAGACAAGGATATCCGAGTCACTAGTCTGCGCAACAGACGCCTCACAGCACCTGAAATTAAGGCCCAGCTGAACAACTCCAGAAGTACAACAATTTCAACATCAACAGTTCAGAGAAGACGAAGAGAGGCAGGATTAAAAGGACGAACTGCAGCAAAGGAACCAATGCTGAGACTCCAGAACATAAAGAAAAGGCTAGCCTTGGCTAAAAAACACCAAAAATGGACCGTTGAGCAGTGGAAATTTGTTCCTTGGACTGACGAATCAAAGTTTGAAGTTTTTGGACCCAAACGCAGAGTATTTGTGCGGCGCAGAGCGGGTGAAAGAATGACACAGCAATGTGTTGTGCCAACAGTGAAGCACGGTGGAGAAAGTGTGATGGTCTAGGGATGTTTTGCAGGGGAGCAAGTTGGAGATCTCCACAAAGTCACTGGAATACTGAACCAACGT
Source organism: Bathynomus jamesi (assembly GCA_023014485.1). Classification (NCBI taxonomy): domain Eukaryota; kingdom Metazoa; phylum Arthropoda; class Malacostraca; order Isopoda; family Cirolanidae; genus Bathynomus; species Bathynomus jamesi. Next base: position 942,563 of record JAJOZX010000057.1, read on the forward strand.
GGCTATCTCAGCATTTTACAGCGCCATGCCATCCCATCTGGACTGCGACTAGTTGGCCAACAGTTCATAATGCAGCAAGACAACGATCCTAAACACATTTCCAAGCTGTGTCAAAATTACCTAAAGCAGAAAGAACGGCAACGTCAGCTCACAGTTATGGAATGGCCAGCACAGTCCCCGAATCTGAATCCTATCGAGCTAGTGTGGGATGAACTGCATCGACGAGTGAAAGCCAAGCAGCCATCCAGTGCTCAGAAGCTCTGGGAACTCTTGTAAGAGTGCTGGCAGCAGCTTTCACCAAACTATCTTCTTTCTCTTGTTGAGCGCATGCCTCGAATTTGTTCTGCTGTAATTGCTGCTAGAGGAGGCTATTTTGACGAATCTAAAATTTAGACTTTGCTTTTGGTAAATTATCCTGATTTGTTGTTATTTAAGTTCCTATGTTTGTACTTATGAATTTGTGTCATGATAACTTAGTTAATAAATAAAAAACTTTAAACAAAATTTGAAATTTATGAATATTTCAGGGTGTACTTAAACTTTTGACCGGTAGTGTATATATATATATATATATATATATATATATATATATATATATATATATATATTATATATATATATATATATATATATATATCGATGCCGAATTGGAAAAAATCAACGGTATTGGAAGTGATCTGTGTTATCCATCTGCGTTTATGGAATCTTGTCTCAACAAGGCAAAACGAACTTTCTATCGTGTGAATAATAACACTCGTACTTTGTCAAAGAATATTTTAGTACTTCCATTTTTCCGGGCTTTTTAGGCATTGCTAATGTACTTAAACTTTTGGATATTAATGTAGTATTTCATAAACAATATTGTGAAAAATATCATAGTAAAAAATAGCCCTACAATAATTCAGGCATTATCTATAAAATTGGTTGTAAACAATGTGATTCCTTTTACATAGGTCAGACGGGAAAGGATTTGCACACACGTATAAAACAGCATCAATATTCCGTTAGAACAGGACAGTCGTCCAGTGCCCTTTTTGTCCATTTGTCAGAGTTATCCCACTGTATGATTGGAATAATGCTTCAGTTTTTATTTTACTCTAGCAACATTGTTAATAGAAATATTCTTGAGTCTGCCATTATCCAACTTACGAATAACTTCAACATAAGCAAAGGTCTTTTTCAACTCGGTCCTGTTGTTTTGAATTCCTTCAGAACAGATTTAGATAAGGGTAGAACGCTAAATGTTTGGTAAACTTGTACGCTACTCTAATAACTTTTATTTTTCAATTTATTTTTATATATATCGAACTTAAACAAGAAGGGCAGAATGCTAAAACCTGGGCAGATTTCCAGTATAAATTTGTTTTTTTGTTTTTTTTAATTATCTATAACATTGGTTGGAAACAATTCATTTGATCTTGTGCTAAAAACCCGGTAGTTTTTCCTTACAAATTTGTATGCTCCTCCAACAATCCTTTAATGTTTAATTTTTATTTTTACTTCTCCGTTTATTGTATATATATATATATATATATATATATATATTTTATTTTTTCTGTAACCTATATATAGGCTGTAACTCTTTATGTACTTCAGTGTTCCTGAGGATGTCATTAGACGAAAGCGCTTGAGCACCATTCTGTGTTTCCTTTCCTTCGTGGTTTTATTCATCATAAATATTTCTCACGTGTTACTTTCGTGAAATAATTTTCAGATATATATATATATATATTGACGATTGGTTAGGTTAAGTCGCAATATTTTCGTTAGTTTTAACATTTTATTTGATTAGATATACGCGGACAAAGTTGGGGAAAGCAAACTACACTAGGATAATGTAGGGGAACGTAAACTATACTAGGCTAATGTAAGGGAACATAAACTACATTAGGCACCACAGGGGGACGTAAACTACACTTGCTCCAGTTTCCCATATAAATTTTTTTGCCGGAGGTTTCCTTTTTAAGCATTCAACGTCATAACTTTATATCTTTGGCTGAGTCTTAAAGAGAGTATATTATTATATGTGATGGAACGTTGAGACTTGTAATAAATAATTGGTTTCTTTTTACGGCTTTTTATTTCAATGAGTTAAGTCTTGTGACTTCTTTAACGAGAAAAGACGGCTGTGATATTTCGTCAAATGGAAATTCACTTAATAGTCACAAGACGACAAAATCTTAACCAATAATCACGCAGAAAGTTTACGAGAAATGAAATGCTATAAAATGAAGCTATTGCATTTACGTAATGAAGTCAATTATTGGGACCTTTTCCAGTTTGTGTACCGTTTTTCATATAATTTATTTTTGAGAATATTTTTGTTAAAACTAACGAAAATATCACGACTTAACCTAACCAATTATCAAGGGCGTACAGTTGATCTATTATTAATTATAACATTGTTTGTTTCTGGAATAGTATTTACTATTTACTAATAGATCAACGATAATTGGTTAGGTTAAGTCGTGATATTTTCGTTAGTTTTAACAAAAATATTCTCAAAAATAAATTATATGAAAAACGGTACACAAACTGGAAAAGGTTCAATTATTGTAATTAATTTAGCGAGCGTTTGTCTTATCGTTGAACCACGTTAAAAATGAAAAAAGGAATTAGGCGAATGAAAAAATTAAATATATTTTACCAACGTAGGAAAAATAAAACCCTGATTTTGAATTTTTACTAGGTAATGGAAAATACTACTTGTTGTATCTCACAGTTTTAAAAAAGTTGATTTTATATCCAGAGCTGGGCATTTGCGGCATATTTTGTGGTACTGCGGTACTTGCGGTCAGAGCTGGGCATTTGCGGCATATTTTGCGGTACTGCGGTACTGCGGTACCACCGCACTACACACCCGGGCCCCCATAACGCAGTACCGCAAAGGATCGCTGAAAGTACCGCAGTACCGCTACCGCATTCAAATTTCCGCGTACCGGTTTGGTAGTGCAGCAGTACCGCAATATGCCGCAAGTGCCCAGCTCTGCTTGCGGTACCACCGCACTACCACCCCGGGCCCCCATAACGCAGTACCGCAAAGGATCGCTGAAAGTACCGCAGTACCGCTACCGCATTCAAATTTCCGCGTACCGGTTTGGTACCGGTTTGGTAGTGCAGCAGTACCGCAGTACCGCAATATGCCGCAAGTGCCCAGCTCTGTTTATATCACCTTTTAATAAACCACAAAAATATCTTTTATTCCCGATTGACATTGTGGACAATGTCGTAACACCATTTCACGTTGATCATCGAAATTAAGAAGTTAACCTTTCACTTCGCCTATACGGGCCCTGGCACTAGGTTAGTGTTTGTGCTAAACCAGGGTCACCAACCTGGGCGGTAGCGCCCACTAGTGGGCTCACATTAAAGGTAATTAAACATTTATTTCATTATTTATTTTATCGATTATGTTGATTTATTCTTTTTGATCTAAGGTGGGCGATAAGCTTTTTTAATTTTCAAAAAACTGTAAAAGTGGGCGGTGAACAAAAAAAAGGTTGGTGACCCCTGTGCTAAACCCTGAACTAATACTGGACTCTTTAGCTGACCTCTTCCTCATTTAAGTTATTCTGTTGCTCATTTTTGGTCCAAAGGTGAGAAATTCTCAAGCGAGAATTTTTTTACTTGCATTACCATAATTAAATCAAAAGTCAATTTCTAGCTGTTGATATTTTTTAATCTCTGTTACGCATTCCCAGCCATATATAACGCTCTAATATGTAGACACCAATCGACCAAGGAAGTACTCGGAAGGGGTGTGAGAGGGGGGAGGGGAGGACGTTAGGCAGTATTCAGAGAGTGTTGGAATTCCCGTTTCTCCTGTCACTGTCCTCCTTAGCTGATCTTCCGTGTCTCATCTACCCTGTGAGCAGTCCGGCATGCGCTCAAACACGCGCTTCCGCCTCCTTCAGGGGCATTTTAGCGGGTGTTCAGCTTTGGACCTTCCTTCTGGTATAAAAGACATATATAGTACATGCAGAACTTCTGCAACAGAAAAAAAAGCTTACCAATGAAAAGCTTTACAGTGAAAAGAATTTAAATTTATTTTTATATAAACGCAGTCGAAATACTTGGAAATTTTTCAAACAAAACAGCAGTTGTAGGGATTTATATTCTCGTGTATATATTATAACATCTCTCTCTCTCTCTCTCCTCTCTCTCTCTCTCTCTCTCTCTTATATATATATACATAACACACACTTGGTCTCTGGGACGTTCAGGTACGCCCGTGGCACCACAGGATTAGGCTTTCATATGCAAACATTATCTGCATCTGAAGCGTCGTTTAATTCATGGATGAGATGATATGCAGATCCTCAGTTTTACAACACATTGACGGAAGTTTTCCTTTATATACATACATATATATATATATATATCATGTTTGGTTCTTTAACTTCCTTCGTAACATTTAAAGTTATGTGACTAGCGGGTCCTGTAGTTTTTGTGGGAGTCAAACCAGTACTCCGCCAAGAAAATGCAAAGAGGCACCTTAATCGATGGAATTTGAGGTCAGAACCGAGATGCGAACCCAGGACTTTCAACTTAACCTAGCGCTCTGCCACTAGATTACGGGTTACCTTGACAGCCTATATAGATAGATAGATAGATAGATACATAGTCTTTTTCTGTGTTTTTGAAAAATTTAGAGACACTGAATAAACTAATTCCAACAAACCATTGAAGGAATAACTGATATAAATGTGAATTATATTCATTAATTTATTAAGAGTTACAAAGAAATCAAAATTCAAAATTTAAAAAGAAAAAAAATTATTCCAAAAAGAATAGAATCTACACAAAGTTTTACAATATCTGCAAACGGAGACATATTTTTCCGTACAATTTAGATATCTAAATATGGCATTAATACATTTCAAGTCTTCTTATCTGAAAAGTTTTCACGCTTCTCCGTGAAGAAGTATGGCAGTATTTTAGGTCAATTTGATGAAATTCAGTTTGTTTATTTCAGAAGGAAAATGAATGGCGAATAATAGTAGAACTTTAGTGTAACATTTTCTTCAAGGATTTGTCATGGTCAGAATGGTATATGGTGTCAACGTTTAACCCTACCAGGGGTACTGGTGTACCCCAGTACCCCGGGTATTGCTAGCGTAAATTTATAATGAGTAGGGATTAAGGGTTAAGCATGGCGATGGTAGTGAGAGGTTGTGGAGTTTCTTTGCAAGTAGCCAGAGGGGCTACCAGGTAAAGACCGAAGAATGCCTTATTAAATGAAAATTCTATAGCATTCTCAGTTACCATACAGTACCATCAAAGAGGAGACTTGTAGGCAAAGATGTCATCTTTCCATAGGAGAAAGATCATAAGCACACTGCAAACCTCAACCAGAGACATCTGAAAGAGCAAAAATAAAACAACAGGTTCCGAAACAAGTGAAATGAGCACTTCGGTCACGCAGTTGTCAACAGCTGAACTGCTATAAGATCAGTTTGATAGAAGAGCAAAGAGGAAATGACCAGTGATAAAAAAGGATACTTTGATGACAAGTCCTTGAAGCTGTCCTCTTAAATTAAGTCTTTGTTGCATTTTCTGATATAACTTAATAAAGTAATGTATCTAACTCACACTGATATCAGTTATTTCCTCTCTCTCTCTCTCTCTCCTCTCTCTCTCTCTCTATATATATATATATATATACCTTTGGTAACCTTTGGTTAGCTTCCGCCCGAATTGTTCATTCCGACGAAGGTCAAGCTTTTCACTCCACCTTAGACCTACAGTTTAACGTGGAATCCGAACCACGCCCCACCAGCAGCTCAGCGTCTTAACCACTAGGCCACCCAGAGTACTCATTTATCTACCAACCACTTTCTTTATTGTGTGGAAGGATGAACAGCTTGGTTTTGCTGCGCGCCGGCTGCCATCGGGTCTCGAACCCGGGGCCGATGGATTCGTAGTCAGCGACGCTAACCACTACAACCACTACACACACACACATATATATATATATATACTGTGTGTGTATATATATATATATATATATATATATACCATTCCTTTCAACTTTTTAAAGGTTCCGTGCGATGATTCCTCATTTCACGAAGGTCAAACTTGTCGCCCCTCCTCTTGAGTTGGCCTGGTGAAGAAGTGAGTTAGTTTCTTGTACTCTCCACTTCACATAGACAAGTACGCCCGGCTCATCGGGGATTGTTCTGAGCCAGGTGTCTAATCTTCTTTTGAAGATGTCTACTGCAACAACATTCGTGTTCCTTAGGTCTTTGGGCAGCTGATTAAACAGTTTTGGTCCTCTCACAGCAAACTATTTTCTTTCAGGTTTAAGGATGTTCCCTGTCTCGCCTTTAATATTTTGTGTTTCAAATTTCGCATCATCAGTCATTATAACCCCTAAATCTTTTGCTCTAGAATTTCTCTGAATTTCCTGTCCATGGATTTTAAGGTCCTTTTTTTTTTCAGTACCGTAATAGCTGAAATTTCTCAGTGTTAAACTTCATATTGTTGTCTTCCGTCCACTTGCAGATTCTGTTCATGTCGGTTTGTAGAGATCCTATATCTTCTGGGTTTCTTATTTTTCTACTGATCTTTGTGTCATCAGCAAAGGATGTTACTGTGCTGTCTCTGGTAAAGTCCTCATCTATGTCAGTTAGTATGATTAGGAAGAGTAGTGGAGCTAATACTGTTCCTTGTGGTACTGAGCTGAGGACCTCTGATTCTGATGAAGATACTCTTTGTACTGTAACGACTTGCCGCCGCTCACTGAGGAAATTATATATATATTATATATTTCCCTACTTTTTCTGTTATTCCCATATATTTCAGTTTATGTATTATGATTCCATGGTCGCACTTGTCGAAAGCTTTGGCAAAGTCTGTGTATATTACATCATATCTTTCATTACTTTCAAGTGCATCAATAATGTTGTTGTAGCGTTCCATTAGTTGTGATATGCATGATCTGCCTGACCGAAAACCATGTTGGTTATCATTGAATTTTTTCTGAGTTTCCAAAAAGTCATAGATTTTCTGTCTAACTATTCTTTCAAATATTTTAGTGAGATGAGATGTAAGCGGCACTGGCCTATAGTTTTTGGCCTCGGATCGATCTCCTCCTTTATATATGGGACAATGTTCGCGCTCTTCAGGATGCCCGGTATTTCTCCCGTGTCTAGTGATCGTCTCCATATCCAATATAAGAGCTCAGCGATTGCATTCTTGCAGCTTTTGATCAGTGTGGCATTCCATTTCTCCGGTCCTGCCGCTGAGTGTGTTTTTTAGTTTCCCTATAGCTTGTGTAATATATATATATATATATATATATATATATATATATATATATATATATATATATATATATATATGCTACAAACAGACCGTGCATGGAACAAGGAACTCTTCTGGGAAAATTAAATCCACTATAGTCCGAATAAGTAATGGTAAATGACAAACACTATAGTTCCCATTACTTATTCGGACTATAGTGGATTTAATTTTCCCAGAAGAGTTCCTTGTTTCATGCACGGTCCGTGTGTATCATGAAAAATCTCAGGGGACCATTCTGAGTTCAATCCCATATATATATATATATATACAGTATATAGATATATATACTTTGTGTATATATATATTATATATATATAAATTTTATATATATATATGAAAATTATTAATTATTCATCATATATATATATATATATATATATATATATAAAAGCAAACAACCACAGGGAAAAAGGAAAAAGAAACACGAAATCCGAGCGCTTTCGTGATATATTCACATCTTCAAGGACAAGAAAGAAATTTACTGCGTGTATATATATATATATATATATATATATATATATATATATGGACTTCATCTTAATGACGTTGGAGCTGCGCGTTTAGGAAGACTATTTCATAATACTGTCTCTTCTTTTCAGGCTGCCGTAACTCGAACAGTCCTGGCCTAATTTCCTCAAATTTCCCTTGCGTTCGCGAAGGTATCATAATTACAAACAATTTGAAGGTTTTATCCTTAAATGCTCGTAGCCTACGAAATAAAAGAAACGAATTTTTTTCTTTAATTGCTTGTAAAGACTATGATTTAATTGCGATAAATGAATCGTGGCTTAGCACTGAAACACGTGACTTGGTAGGGGAGTATCAAATTAGAGGTTATAGACTTTTTGTTAAAAACAGAATAGGTAGGCGAGGAGGCGGTGTTATGTTGTATATCAAAGATAATATTGCGAACGTTATAGAAGTAAAGCACACAATTTCAGAACCGATAGATTCGACTATAGCAGAACTTAAATTGAACGATTTCAAACTTCTTGTTACAGTTCTATATAGGCCCCCTAATCAAACAGCTGATACGGACGAAGCGTTATATCGTGATCTAAAGAGAATAATAGGTAGTGAGCAGGCCTTACTTATCGTTGACTTTAATTGCGCCAACGTGAATTACGATACAATGCAGAGAGACGAGGAAGGCAATCGTTTAGTTAATTTTCTCGAGGATAGCTTTCTTATTCAAAAGGTTGGGGAACCTACGAGGTTGGACAGTATTTTAGATTTAGTAAGAACTACGGATGATAGGCTAATCACGAATCTTCAAGTAATAGAACGGTTAAGCAATAGCGATCACAATATGGTAGAGTTTGTCCTCTCAGTAAGTCACTCGAAACCAGCTAACTCGACTAAAATTCCTAACTTCCAGCACGCGGTCTTTTGTAAATTTCGAAATGAATTGTCACACGTCAATTGGGAAAACGTAATGGGGATCTCCAACGCAAAAGTAATGTGGGAATCGTTTGAAACAGTATTAGGACTATAAATGAAGAATGTGTACCGTACAAGATTAAGCGTGCGAAAGTAAACAACATACCCTTGTGGTTTACTTCTAGAGTAGGAGATATTATAAAGAGTAGAGATAGGGCTTATAGGCTACATAAGTGCGATAAAGACAATTTGTGGTTACGAAACAACTACATATCTCTAAGGCGTGAAGCGAAAAGTGTAATAAAAAGTCCAAGCGCAAATTTTAAATCTCCAAAGCTCGTGACAGCAAAGAAAACCCCAAGCGATTCTTTCAATACGTCAACAATAGGAATCCAGTAAAAAGTGTCTTGGGGCCGTTGAAAAATTTTAACGGAGAGCTAGTTCCTAAAAACAAGCAAATGGCTACCTTGCTAAACGAATTTTTTACGTCAGTTTTTACTATAGAAGATGTAATGAATATCTCTACGGTCATAGACATAATACCTTTTGATAATGGTAATACTTTGGATAATATTATGGTTAGTGAAAGGGATAAAATGAAAATGCGTAAATCACCGGGGCCGGATTTCATATATCCCATACAACTAAAAGAATTAAAAGAAAGCATTGTTGTGCCGCTAACAAAGATTTTTAATGCATCTATTTCTGAGGGGTGCGTACCAGATAATTTCAAGTTAGCAAATGTAACATTTATCTTTAAGAAAGGCGATAAAGGTGCGGCGGGAAATTATAGGTCAATCAGTTTAACGTTTGTTGTAAGTAAGCTACTGGGATCAATAATTAGGGATCGTATAATCGAACACTTAGAATTGCATAACTTGCTCAGAAATACGTAGCATGGTTTTAGGAAACAAATCTTGCTTAACTAATCTTTTAGAATTTTTTCAAAGCGTGGTTGAAGTTTACGATAGTCATCGGGCGGTAGATGTAGCGTATTTAGATTTTCAAAAAGCGTTTGACACCGTACCGCACGAAAGACTCATTGAAAAAACTAAGGCTCATGGAATCATGGGTGTAGTAACAAATTGGATAGAAGAGTGGTTGCGTGGTAGGAAACAGAGGGTGGTGGTTGATGAAGCGGAGTCGTCTTGGGCTGATGTAGCGAGCGGCGTTCCTCAGGGTTCTGTATTGGGCCCCTTGCTTTTTCTTATATATATTAACGATTTAGATGTCGGCCTAGTCAGTACAGTTTCAAAGTTTGCGGACGACACGAAGTTGGGTGGTAGGGCGATTAATGACGAAGATAGAGGTAAAATCCAGGAAGATCTGAATAAAATTGTTGATTGGTCAGTCACATGGCAAATGTGAGTTAGCAAGCGTAGAGCAGGAAAAAGATTTAGGAGTTATAGTCACTAGTGATTTAAAAGTGGTGAAACAAAGTACAGCAGCAAATCAATAAGGCGAACAAAGTGCTAGGTTTTATAGCTCGGAATTTTGAGTACAAATCGCGCGATATTATTGTTCCTCTTTATAAATCATTAGTTAGACCACATTTGGAGTACGCGATCCAATTTTGGAATCCGTATATGCGAAAAGATATAGACAAAATCGAAAGAGTTCAAAGACGAGCAACTAAGATGATTCCGTCGCTTAGGTCGAAGTCGTACGAGGCTAGGCTTAAGGAGTTAAAATTGACTACACTCGAGACTAGGAGGCTAAGGGGTGATCTAATCCAGGTTTTTAAAATTATGAATGGGTTCGATAAAGTAGATAGAGATAGCTTTTTCGAAATATCTCAATATAATAGGACTAGAAATAACGGGTGTAAGTTGACAAGTAGAAGGTTCGAGGCAGCAGTTGCCAAAAACTCTTTTACGCATAGAATAGTAAATAGCTGGAATAGTTTGTCGGTAGAAGTAATTAGTAGCACGTCTATAAACATGTTTAAAAATCAATTAGATGCATATGTTGATTGATTGGGTATAATTTAGGGTAGTAAAATTAAGGCCTTGTGGTTCGGAACCCACGTAAAATTGTAGGTCCTCTCCGCTACCACGGAGGACATGCACAATACACAATTACGAACACAGTTAGGTAGACAAGCCATGAGTGGATCCTAGGGTCTTTGTTGGTCTGAAACATTATAACATACATACATATATATATATATATAATATAATTTAGGGTGATTCAAAAAAATCAAAGTTTTTTTTTTTAATTGTTCAACCTGTATTTTTGTTCTCTATGACAAAAAAGTAGTGTATGCCAAATTTGGTGAATTTTAAATAAAATTTACTATGTGCTACCAGGCGTCAAATTTCCCTCTTTTTCAATTTGTTTGTTTTTACAACTTATGATTTTATGTTTAATTGTTTATATTTCAGAATTTTTAATTAATGGTTTATATACTAGCTTGCTTTTAATTGTTGCTTGGAACTCGTAATTTTGATACCAATTAATCGATTATGGAAGCTAGGCCTAACTCACCATCACCCAGTTGCTCATTTGGGAGAAGTTCTACAAGAAAAGAAACTGAAGTATGGCTAATTGGGCAGCCCTCTGCAGTACTAAAAACATCCGTATTACCATCAGAGAAGGAAATGATGGCCCTCTTCATGCACTACAGAAATATTAAAAAGCAAGACATTAGAGAATCATGCTGCTCTACTGCAGATGATGTGCTAGCAGTTTGGAAAAAAGCAGGAATACCAGCAAAACAAAGAATACATGTAGTACATAAAATTCAAGGAATACTGAAGGAATGACAGCTGCTTAAGAAAAACAAAGCAAACAAATTGAAAAGATCACAAAATTTAAATAATAAAGAAGAAAAATGGAAAGATAAACTGGAAAACTTATTTGGCATTGCTCATGAGAATGCTATGCAGCTTATAAAAATAGAAGATAATAAGAAATTCTTGAAAATGCAACGTGAGAAAGGACGTCATGGAAAAATGGGTACCATTGATAAGGCTGTTGCTAAAAAAGAGCAAAGAGCAGCAGAAAAGCAACAACGTTATGAAAAGAGGAAAGCAGAAGAAGAGATCAAAAGAAAGAAGAGTGAAGAGGCTGTCATATTCAGCAGTACATCATCAGAATCAGAATCAGAGGAGAGTAAAAGTGATGAATCTGGTTTCTGTGCTGCACAACCTTCAACATGGAAAAGTAAGGTTGGCAAACGTAGAAAATTGTTTGATGATAAATTATTAGGAAGTCTTGATGTTGCAAAATTGAGTGACAGAAATGCGTCTCTTTTTAATGCAAACAATCAGACATCGCTTGAATGGGACATCTGCGAACAAATAAAATGCATATGTTTCAATACAACGGCAGCCAATACTGGTCCTAGAAATGGTGCAGCTATTCTTCTAGAACAAAAATTCGACAACGATTTATTGTGGTTGGCATGTCGACACCATATATTTGAAATTATGCTGGAAGCTGTTGTTTCAAAGTCTTTATCACCATCTTCTGGCCCAGATATAGTCCTTTTTAAGAAGTTCAGAGAAAAATGGTCAAGCATTAATAAGGAGGACTACGAAACAGCATTATCAGATCCAGATATCTATGAAAATATTCATGACATCAAAGATGACAATTATATTTGCAATAAATCAACTAGATACATTCCAACCAAGAGACGATTACCTAGAACTATTGCAGTTAACAATTATTTTTTTGGGAGGTGAACCAAAAGGTGGAATCAAATTTAAACATCCAGCGGGACTTCATCGGCTAGGTGGATGGCCAAAATTACATATTCATTAAAAAAATTTTATGTTCAAATCTCAGTTCAAAATTTCAGTAAAAGACAAAAAGGACTAAAAGACATCTGTCTATTTGCTACTCGGTTATATGTAAAGGCATGGTTTACAGCTCCTGTGCCATCTTGCGCTCCTCGTCTTGCTCTGGAATTATTACAGAATCTTGTAGTCTACAAACAAATAAATGACACAATTGCATTTGTTGCTATTAAAAAACTGTTAGGTCACCTCTGGTCTACCTATCAGAAGAACTGGTAGCCTTGGCCTTTTATGATGATGAAGTGCCTACTGAAACGAAAAACAAAATTGTAAAGGCCTTGCAAAATACAACAGAAACTCTTCCTGCAAAACGTTATGAAAAGAGGAAAGCAGAAGAAGAGATCAAAAGAAGAAGAGTGAAGAGGCTGTCATATTCAGCAGTACATCATCAGAATCAGAATCAGAGGAGAGTAAAAGTGATGAATCTGGTTTCTGTGCTGCACAACCTTCAACATGGAAAAGTAAGGTTGGCAAACGTAGAAAATTGTTTGATGATAAATTATTAGGAAGTCTTGATGTTGCAAATTGAGTGACAGAAATGCGTCTCTTTTAATGCAAACAATCAGACATCGCTTGAATGGGACATCTGCGAACAAATAAATGCATATGTTTCAATACAACGGCAGCCAATACTGGTCCTAGAAATGGTGCAGCTATTCTTCTAGAACAAAAATTCGACAACGATTTATTGTGGTTGGCATGTCGACACCATATATTTGAAATTATGCTGGAAGCTGTTGTTTCAAAGTCTTTATCACCATCTTCTGGCCCAGATATAGTCCTTTTTAAGAAGTTCAGAGAAAAATGGTCAAGCATTAATAAGGAGGACTACGAAACAGCATTATCAGATCCAGATATCTATGAAAATATTCATGACATCAAAGATGACAATTATATTTGCAATAAATCAACTAGATACATTCCAACCAAGAGACGATTACCTAGAACTATTGCAGTTAACAATTATTTTTTTGGGAGGTGAACCAAAAGGTGGAATCAAATTTAAACATCCAGCGGGACTTCATCGGGCTAGGTGGATGGCCAAAATTACATATTCATTAAAAAAATTTTATGTTCAAATCTCAGTTCAAAATTTCAGTAAAAGACAAAAAAGGACTAAAAGACATCTGTCTATTTGCTACTCGGTTATATGTAAAGGCATGGTTTACAGCTCCTGTGCCATCTTGCGCTCCTCGTCTTGCTCTGGAATTATTACAGAATCTTGTAGTCTACAAACAAATAAATGACACAATTGCATTTGTTGCTATTAAAAAACTGTTAGGTCACCTCTGGTACCTATCAGAAGAACTGGTAGCCTTGGCCTTTTATGATGATGAAGTGCCTACTGAAACGAAAAACAAATTGTAAAGGCCTTGCAAAATACAACAGAAACTCTTCCTGCAAAACGGGCTTTTCTAGATCCTGCACTTATTCCAACGAAGAAATTAGAAGATTTTGTCATCAAATACTCAAAGATTCTTTACAATAACAGAATTTAGTTCAAAATTTTTACTCAAAGATGCTAAAGAATGGCATAATGATGAAGAGTATAACTCCGCTAAGAAATCTATCAAACAGTGGAAAGTCGTGAATGATATAGCGGAAAGAGGAGTAAAATTAATGGATGAATATAACAAAATACTAACACATGACGAAGATCAAAAACAATTCTTGTTACAAGTAGTGAAAAACTACAGGGCTGTTTACCCTGATAGAAAGAAAGAAACATTGATGAAGTAAGGACAGCTAATGTCTCAAATATCATGCTAGTTTAATTATGCATGCTTGTGGTTATGGTAGGACCTACGGGGGAGCTTTCCACATTAAAAAAAGCAATGCGCCTTGTACTGTACCCACTGGGTGGTGTGGAAAAATTTGACAATTTGAGTCGTTCTGTCAATTTTTAATTGCTGGTAGCAACCCCTAAAAATTAAAAATTTGCTAAAATATTTTAGGATAGTTGTTTTTATGCTGAAATGAACCATTTAAAGGGTTGAACACATTAAAATATAAAAAAAAATTTTTACCCCCATATTTGAATCACCCTAAATTATATATATATATATATATATACATATATATATATATAACAGAAGTAAATTAAAGTTATTCAAATACATGATTTCATGCGATACTATTCCAGTTAATCCAACCCTGGACTGTCCCAAACGAGTCTCAGAAATTGAGAAAGGATGCAGTACCATCAGTTGGATGGAGGACGTCGTAAAACAATAACCAACCAACCATTCCAGCTCCTCTCGCGGATAAAACGTTATTATACTCAGTAACATATTACGCAATTAATACAATTCAAAAGAGTACAAATATGTTAAAATAATTCACCAAAGTACTAAAATGTAATATGTAAATGTAATATGTAATTATTAAAATATGTTAAAATCTGGCCTTTAATAAGAAGGGGCGTAGGCCAAACTATAATTTGCCTTCAGCATCACGTGATGTTTTTGCTCCTGAGTTGTAATGAGAAAAAAATAAATGCGATTTTAGGATAGGCCCTATGTTAAAGAAATAGGATCACCTGAAGATCAGGGCTCCCAGCCTTCTTTAGTTAGCTTTATAAGGCTAACTAACGAAAATATCACGACCTAACCTAACCAATCGTCAAGGGCGTACAGTTAACCTAACGATTGGTTAGGTTAGGTCGTGATATTTTCGTTAGTTAGCCTTATAAACAGTGGCGGCTCGTGACTTTCAGTTATTGGGGTGCTGCCTCAGAAATTGCGAACAATTGTGTCGATTATATTATATATATATATATATATATATATATATGAGAGAGAGAGAAAGTCGAATAGATAAATAGATAACTACTCACTACTCAGTCATAAAAATAAGTAAAATAGTAACATAAAATCAATTATAGGGTACTTACGCTTAACGGGTAATTTCGAATTTGCCAAAAATTTTATTTATAAACAAATTCCATTCTTCTGTTTTTATTCTGAGCGAAAAAATATTCTAAGAAATAAAAGCTATATATTGTAAATAATCCAATTATTATATAATTAACTTCAATCTCACGACAAAAAATAAATGATAACGAATCATTGATAAATTCAATTCGGAAATTAAATTTCGAATTAGCAAACGATACAGCAACACAAGTACCACGTCAAACAAACAAATCGGCACTGCTCTGTCCACAGTGCTTTCGATCAGTGTTGCCAACTCTAAAAATATTTTCGCACTAGTTTGACTGCCAAAACGCGCTAGAACGCGCTAGAACGCGCTAAATTTAAAAAATAAAGCGCAAAAACAAGCACCAATTACAAAAAAACCATTATCCTATAAATATTTTTAAGAAATAGTAAAAAAGCATTCTTACCATGAAATTTATTCAAAATCTGTAATCTCCCAATCAATAATTCCTTCTGATATAGATTCTGTAGGTTCTTTGTATGTATCCATTGAGCCGATCCTTTTGCAAACTTCTTTTCGTAGCTTGTAATTGTAGCAGCATTTTCCATTTCTTTTAAGTCCATATTTAACAGTTAAAACTTGCGTTAAGCTTTTGACACTTAGGCGATTACGCAATATAGATTTAATAATATTCATGTGACTAAAAATCCTTTCCACATCGGCATTGGAGTGAGGTAGCAAAAGCACAGTTAATGCTAATTGTGAAAGACTTCCAAATGGGTTTTCTCCTGTGGCATCCCGATAAGAATTTACTTCGCTCCAGAAAGAAATTGTATCTGAAACCTGGGACCATTGCACATTTCTTAAATTTTTCCATTGGAAATCCTTCAAATTTTTATTAGTGAAGCAATGAAATTATACTTTATAATATATATATATGAAAGCAAACTAATGTATATTTTAAATTATTTGTATATCTACTAAAATAAACTAGAACGTACGTTTTCGAAGAGCTGCGGTTCGTTCGTGAATTATGGCCGAACATGTTTTAAACATGTTTATACCTCAACGCAAGGTTTGGACAGACCTGGCAACCCTGCTCGTGACAGCGGCAGGAGGGCGGCAAATGTGTTCCGTGGTCGTTGCTTGCAGATAGATTATAGATACGTTTTGAACCGTATAATAAAGCGCTGAATTCAGCGTTAAAAATGTTTAAAGCGCGCCAAAATAACGCGCCCGCGTAACTCGTTGCCTTTTCGCGCTGCCAAAACTAGAAACGCGATAGATTTAGCGCCAAACGCGCTAAGTTGGCAACACTGCTTTGGATCCTCTTAAACCCGCGATTCTGACTCGCTCTTCGTACGTCCGCCACCGAGGTTTCAAGCGTTTCGAACAAAATCTGGAACTGTTAAGTACGCAGTTCCACGTGAAGGCTGAAGCTACTTTCGTGATTCATTCGTTCGGCATTGAAATAGTTTAAGGAAAAAAGGATATAATCTGATTTAAAAACTCAAAGTTCATTGAAAAAAACAATCAGAGAGGCTATTTTAAATATTTAAATATAAAGCTCATAAGATCATGGGGGTGCTGCAGTTCCACAGTGCCTACCTGCGAGCCGCTCCTGCTTATAAAGTAACTAAAAAAGGCTGGGGGCCCTGATCTTTAGGTGATCCAAGAAATAAATTAAAATAAAATTTAAGTTTAGCTCCGAAGTATTTAAAGTTAAGGTTTAAATTTGATTAAACAATCATTAAAACTTTTCAAAACTAGTTTCAAAGAGGGAATATCAGAACAAAGGTTTGTGATTAGTAGGTGGTTGGTATGATGTAAAAGTACTTTAATAAAGTAATTTTTAAGCTTGAATTTGTACTTTATTTCAAATTTATTTTATAATATTTTGCGTATTAAGAAGGAAATTGTATTCGTCTGTTTATAAATTGAAAGTACATTTTAATCATAGATTTATGCAGAGAAAACTTTTAGGCCTATGTTATCCTTGTTTACATAATAAGAATTCTGTCAGGAGGGCTAGAAACTGGCACAGCACTCAGATCAACTAATAAGGTCTATTGCTCTAATTCTTGCATCTTTATTACCAGCATTATCGGGATTCGAACCCCCAACCTCGGTGTCTTCACTTCGTTTGTAGGGGAACGGTGTTACCCACTAACTTACGGACGCTGGCCCTTTCTTATATAGAAGGTGTTTCCAATTTAACTTGTGTCAAAACAAATTTTCATATCTAAGCAAATATGATATTGTTTAAACTTTTGGATCACCTAAAGATCAGGGCCCCCAGCCTCAATTACCAAATGATATCTTCGTTAAAACTAACGAAAATATCACGACTTAACCAATCGTCAAGGGCGTACAGTTGACCTAACCGGGCATTCAATTTAATTTATTATTATATTTAGTACTGTAAAGCAAAAAACAAGAATACATGGGGCCCTGATCTTCAGGTGATCCAAAACTTTTTAAACCCTTATTTCATACCCATGGTTAATTATACCATGGGTATATTTTACCCAAGTTATGAAATAAGTGTTATATCGCCTTGCTTTGGCGATTTGAAAGCTGAAACTACAATTTATCTACAGGGTGTCCCATATGTCCGGCATCATAGGAAAAATAATAAAAAAAGGCAAAACAAAAGCTTTTATTTACAGAACGTGCTCAATATGTCCACCATTGTTTTCAATACACAAATTCAGACGTGATACCCAGTCAGCAAGCACACGGTGAATGATGTCAGGAGTAATGGTGTTACATGCCCAATAATGCGCTGCCGCAAATGTTCAACACTCCTAATTTTCTCTGCGTATACCGGCGCTTTCAAGTGGCCCCAGAGATAAAAATCTAGTGGCGTGAGGTCCGGGCTTCTAGCTGGCCATTCCACAGGCCCTCGACGTCCTATCCAATGACCAGGGAATTGTTGGTACAGGTATTCCCTTACTTGGGTGCTGTAATGTGCAGGAGCGCCGTCTTGCTGGAACCATGTTGGGAAATTTCCTTCTTCGTTCAAGACACTGGGAAATGCTTCTTCCTTGAGCATACGTAGGTAGGTGCCTCCAGTGACATGTTCATCGAAAAAGAGGGGCCTATGATGCGATCCTTCCAAATGCCACACCATACCATCACCCGAGATGCACCTTGTTCCTTTGAAGAGGTATACCAGTGAGGGTTGTTTTGAGACCAGTAGCGGGTGTTCTGTCGATTTACCTCACCATTTCCATAAAAAACAGCCTCATCACTGAACAGAATGGTGGACGGGAAATTGGCATCCCGAGCATAAGAAAAATATGAATTATGGTTTGTAGAAATAGAAAAATATGAATTTCTCCTATGATGCCGGACTTATGGGACACCCTGTACAGTGACTAGAATCACAGTTAACGTAAGTGCCTAACACTTTATATCTAGCAATGTACACATTTTACCATTTTACTTTAAAGGTTTTAGTTAACGCCAAAAAAGAAAAGATAAATCCCGTATCTTCGCTATCACAGGACATAATTTTTTACGGTGATCTCAAAGACATGGCTAATTTATTAAACAATTTCTTTTCAAAAATTGGAAGCAACACGGCAGTAGCCATTGCAGACTCAGACAGTCACTACCAGCTATATATGCCACAAACCCCACCAAATACATTCTTCTTTGAACCAATTCTGCCAAACGAAACCTCATCTACAT
Source organism: Bathynomus jamesi (assembly GCA_023014485.1). Taxonomy (NCBI): domain Eukaryota; kingdom Metazoa; phylum Arthropoda; class Malacostraca; order Isopoda; family Cirolanidae; genus Bathynomus; species Bathynomus jamesi. The sequence continues at coordinate 961,627 of JAJOZX010000057.1, forward strand.
TGAAAAACTTAAAAATAAAAAAATTATAAAATAAAAATGTACTTCGTATTAATGGGGGGACCACCACATATTGATGATTGGTTAGGTTAAGTTGTAATATTTTCGTTAGTTGAAAATTTCTAATACATCATATTTTTTAAATAGCAATATTTTTTAAAATATTTTTTTATACAATTTTCTGAAAAACATTAATTTTTTTAGGCTTATTCATGATGAAAATTTGGGATCTACTAAAAAGTGAAGATGTGGTCTCTTTTTTGCAAGCCTAATGTGTAACATGTATTAATCATTGTAAATATTTTAAATATAAATCATTGTAAATATTTAAAAAAATATTGCTATTTAAAAAATATGATGTATTAAAAATTTTCAACTAACGAAAATATTACAACTTAACCTAACCAATTATCAATATGTGGTGGCCCCCCGTTAATACGTAAGTACCAATAAGAAAATTATAAATATAATATCGGATGGTACAGCAACTCCACTCACAAGACTTATGAATGAGTCAATAGTACAAGGTGTACTCCCTTATTACCTGAAGATAACCAGGGTTTGTCCAGTATTCATATCAGGCAGCCCTGATTCCCCAATCCAATTAGGCGAATCTCCATATTACCAACTTTAAGTAAAGTATTTGAAAAAATCGTATACAATACATTAGTCAAATTCTTAGCCAAATACAACATCCTAGCAAAAATGCAATTTGGATTTAGAAAAGGTCACACAGCAGAAAACGCTATCAACATGTTATTAAAAAATTCCTAAAACAAAAAACTAAGCTAAACTAAAGTAAACACACAATCTTAGTTTTCTTTGACCAGACGAAAGATATCTTGCTAGATGAATTAAACGCATATGGCATAAGGGGAAATATGCTAAATTGGTTTAAGTCATATCTCTCTAATCGTCACTAGTATGTTAAAGTAAGTCATTTCATCAGAATATGCTGTATTGAAAAGTGCGGTTCCACAAGGATCTATCCTTGGACCCTTATTTCTGTTACTGCATGTAAATAATTTTTATCGATCAATGACATTAAAGTATGCAGACGATACAACGTTCATTTCTACACCCTACGATATTAATTCTCGGATCACCTGAAGATCAGGGTCCCCAGCCTTCGTTAGTTAGCCTTAAAAGGCTAACTAACGAAAATATCACGACTTAACCTAACCAATCGTCAAGGGCGTACAGTTGACCTAACAATTGGTTAGGTTAAGTCGTGATATTTTCGTTAGTTAGCCTTATAAGGCTAACTAGAGAAGGCTGGGGGCCGTGATCTTCAGGTGATCCTAATTTCCTAATAAATGAGCAGACAATTAGAACATGTCTGTAAATGGGTGTGTACAAATTAGCTTTTACTAAATTTGACAAAATCATTATATATGATTGTAACTAAACTGTAACTAAATTGGTAAATAATTGGAAACACTTTTCGGATCACCTGAAGATCAGGGCCCCCAGCCTTCTTTAGTTAACCTTATAAAGCTAACTAAAGAAGGCTGGGGGCCCTGATCTGATCTTAGTTAGCTTTATAAGGCTAACTAACGAAAATATCACGACCTAACCTAATCAATCGTCAAAGGGGTACAGCTGACCTAACGATTGATTAGGTTAGGTCGTGATATTTTCGTTAGTTAGCCTTATAAGGCTAACTAAAGAAGGCTGGGAGCCCTGATCTTCAGGTATTCCCACTTCTCTTGCAAAAGTAAATGAAGTTAAAGTTCTGGGCATCAAATTAAATGACAAATTAAATTTCAAAAACCACAACATGTCAGGTCTAAAATATTTTGTTCTCTCTCCATAATATTCAAACTCATGAAACGATTCCCCAAAATGTTCTCCTTAAACTGTATTACTCATTTATTCATCCACAATTACAGTATGGAATTATAGCATGGGGTAGTACAAAGAATTATGTGAGATATCCGCTAGAAGTAATACATAAAAAATGCTTGCGAACTCTCTCAAATAATGATAACAGACAATTTCATACCTTTTTAATGTTCAGAGATTTAAGTATTTTAAAACTAAATGACTTATATAAATTAACTATCGGTATCAGTATGTATAAAGTTGCTAATAATAGAAACTATACTTTGCCCATTCACAGGGCGATTACCTCGGATCAGACCAACCATAATCATAATGGAAGGCATTCCATTGATTTCATACCCAAACCAAATTATTCACTGCAAATTGCAGACAATGCTCTCTTCTATAAAGGAGCAGATATATGGAACTCTATGCTTACAAATATGTGATGCAACTTGTAAATTTAACTAATTTTAAATATTACAGAGGCTTATTATGTATGCAAAACTCACTGTCTTAAATCGGTTGAAATCATAAGTTATATAAATTATATTTTGAAAGTTTCCATTATATTACGCCTTAAATATAATGTGCCTCATTTATCTGTATTTCTACTACTTTAAGATTTTCTCATTTTTCATTTGTAATAATAGAAATTAATTATTATTGCTATTTCAACATGTTTACCCTATTGTTTACCACTTTTCAATTTGTTCTATTATTTCGAGGATTTTCTCAATTTACATTTGTAATGACAGAATTAATTAATTGCAACTTTATATTATTTCCCATTATCTTTATTTATTTTGTTATTTTCTGTTGTAAATATTGAAATAAAATTTAAAAGATTTTTGCCTGAAAAGCTTTTCATGCTTCTCAATGGCATATTCAAATAGGGATCCTCTGATTAGACTATTTACCACTGAAAATACAAAATTAAACTTCAATGCCAACGCTGTGTAAACTTATATGGATGTACTCTATACTTTATGTAATATAATCTTTCGGAAGAGTGTTTGTAAGTTTGTTTGTTTGAAAATGCATCTTGATAAACATTGCTGAAGTATTCATACTGTAAAAATGCTGACTGCACCAAGAATATGAATCATCATTATCTTGAGTCCTTTCTTTGTGTGCTCTTGCGCACGAGGAATTTGCCGCGTGCGAAGTAAAAATTGAGTTTTAGCGCACTGAATATGAAATGAAAATGAAAATGAAAAGGTTTATTGGCAGACTATAGTCCATATGACAAATATTATTAATACAATGACAGTTCATATACTAAGGATAGAAATATATACAATTGATTAGAAATAATACTGTAATGTCTAATAACCACAGTATAAAATCGTACCTACCCCGCAAAGAAAATCTTCCGAATACTGTACTTTGGTTTCATTTATTATATATTCATTTGATTGTATTCGGTGCCAAGCGAATTATATTGGTAGCACTAGCCGCCAATATCAACTAAGAATAAAATAACACCTTGGCAATTCATCGAGAACATCATTACCTCTACATAAACCCTCAAAATCTTCCATAAGAGAACATTCATACTATAAAATCATCCATTACACACGTTGCATTTCAAAAATATTGACACCACCAACACTAACCATTTAACGAACTTACATACAGTATTTTAGAATCTATCCACATATTGCATAAAAAACCAACCCCTAAACGATTACATACTTCCGCATTCAATCTTTCGGTTCAAATAGGTACCGGGTATCCGAGAATTATCTGTACAATTTTTGGCTGTTATTAAAAGTCAACCATGAAGTGTAGAAATTCCAGTTTTGTCCCATTTTACAGAGAATCTCATTAAGTTTTTTCTGATACCAAGTTTTGACAAGTTTTTTAGAAATTCCAGTGTGTCCGAAAATTATCTGTACAATTTCATCTTTTAATAAAATTCTTGATAACACACGTAAAATTCTTAAACAAGATTATTTAGAATCTGTATTTTCAAAAGTTTCTTTTATTAAAGTAACGTTGTTACAAACATTCGATATGTGCACCATCAGTGCAAAACATCCAATCGATAATCCAAATGTTGCCATGTACGCTGCAGCATATCCACATCAATTCGCTCAATAGCAGCTGTGATTCTTGCTTTTAAATCATCAATGTCTGTCACCCGCGTACAAAAAAGAAAAGACTTGTCAAAACTTGTTATCAGAAAAAACTTAATGAGTTTCTCTGTAAAATGGGACAACTGGAATTTCTACACTTCATGGTTGACTTTTAATAACAGCCAAATATTGTACAGATAATTCTCGGACACCCGGTATAACCTTGACCTATAATTGTAACACCACATAAACAAATAATTTTATTTTATAAAGTTGATAAAAATGTATATTAACTTTAACTATATTTCTTTTTGTGTGTAAATAAAATAGTTATATTTAGTATTAACTTAGCAGTGAAGATGGAATGAATTCCCAAATGTTTGCAGTAAATTATTGAATCATGATACAAGCTTCAGTTCTCCTATTTATCATTAAAATGAGGCTACCTAAGAACAAGACGTAAAATGAAACTCTCTCTCTCTCTCTCTCTCTCTCTCTCTCTCTCTCTCTCTAAGAGTTGAAACTGAAACACCTTAAAATTTTTTGGTATGAAAGAAGTATTAACAGAAATTACATATAACATCACTGATATATATTTTGATTATTATTGATAATGAATTTAGCAACAATTGTCAAGATTTGTGAACTTTCTCAGAAAGATTTGGTATAACTGGATGCTTAGAAGTAAAAGTGATTCAAATGCATTTTTAACCGATTTTTCTTTTTCCAAAAAGTAACTCAAGTACTTGAATTCGCACTCTGCGCGCCGAATACGTGCGTGTCTGCGTGTCTGCGAATTGATTAAAATGACCGAAAGTGACTCGTATCTCACTTTTGGTAAGAAGAAAACTGTGATCAGAGGTGACTCAAGTATATATATCATTTCGTGAGTTTTGGCGTTTCAAATACGCTTCAATCACTTCCTCTTCCGAGCGTCCGATTTTAATTTGCTATATTAGTTTTAATATGGGATTACCTGAAGATCAGGACCCCCCATGTATTCTTGTTTTTTGCTTTACAGTACCAAATATAATAATAAATTAAATTGGATGCCCGGTTAAGTCAACTGTACACCCTTGACGATTGGTTAAGTCGTGATATTTTCATTAGTTTTAACGAACATATCATTTGGTAATTGAAGCTGGGGGCCCTGATCTTCAGGCGATCCTTAATATATCATACTTTTAGTATGACATATGCCATACTTAGTTTTAATATGTTATACATTTAAATTTTTGCAGTTTCTTGGTAAGTATATTTCAACTACGAAGTGGTATGAAATTCAATATGTCATCGGCATATCATTACTTAGAAATAACATGTAGGTTTCATTTAACTTTATCAACCAAATTTAAAAAGTTCTACGGTGATGCAACTCGTTTGGCCAAAGCCAGCCTTGGCCAAAAGAGTTGCATCACCTTATAATCTATCTTTTTTTTGTGCATCGACTCACGTCACTGTCAGAGAATTTCAAATTACTTAAATTTATATCTCTAAGGCTTCTTTTTATATTTTTTTGTGTAGGCTTTAAAAGAAAGCACCAGGAAAGCTAATTATAGTATATACAGCTTTTTCCCAAAAGAGCTTCATCACCCTAATAAAGTCAAATGAAACCCACATGCTACTTCTAAGTAATGATGTGCTGTTAATGTACACATAAAATCAAAATGACTCGTGTGTTGTCGTATATTATCGTGTTGCTCATAGTAAATCATTATATCAGGTCATCCCATAAGTAATGTCGTTTTTTTAGATCGGAATTTGAAGGACAAAAAAAAAACCAACAAACTTTTTAATCTAGTATATATTTTCCATCGGAATCAATCAATGACACTCTGCCAACGTCCTACAAGCTTTTCAATGCCATGTTTATAAAATTCAGGCGGTTTTGAGGCAAAAAACGTACAAAGACTGGTGTGTAGGTCATCTAAAGAAGTATACTGTTTCTCGTCAAGATAGTTTTGCAGACTCCTGAAGAGATGGTAATCTGAAGGCGCAAGGTCTGGAGAATATGGAGGATGTGGAAGTTTTTCCCACCCAAGCTCCTCAATTTTTGCAGAAGTGATCCGAGCGGTATGAGGACGTGCGTTGTCGTGGTGGAACACGATTCCTTTCCGATTAACCAAAGAAGGTCTCTTTTCTTTTAGTGCAGTGTTCAATCGATCCAGTTGTTGACAGTAGACTTGAGCGGTGATTGTTTGGTTGTGTGGTAAGGTTTCAAAGTGTATTACACCACCTTTATCCCACCAAACACTAAGCAACACCTTCCGAGGGTGAAGATTTGATTTTGGCTGTGGTGTCGCTGGTTCTCCGGCACAAACCCACTGTCGACGGCGCTTAACATTCTGGTACAGTATCCACTTTTCATCACCAGTCACTAAACGGTGCAAAAACGGATCTTGGAATTCACGGGAATGAAGAGCTGTGCTAATGTTTACCCGCACCCTCAGATTGTCGACCGACAATTCATGTGGCACCCATTTTCCTAACTTAGGCACTTTCCCGAGTTGTTGCAAATGTCGATGGATGGTGGACGGGGATGAATTGAGTTTCTGGGCCAATTCTTCGACAGTTGTTGAACAGTCTTCTTCAAGTGCGGCTAACAGGAGGTCATCATCAAACTCAGCAGGGCGTCCAGAGCGTGCTACATCTGTCAAACAGCAGTTACCATTCCTAAACTTTTGAAACCATCTTTGACATTTCCTCACATGCAGAATATCGTTGCCATAAACTTCCTGAATGTTTCGCGTTGCTTCAGTAGCACTATTCCCTTTTTTGAACTCGTAAAGCATTATATGCCTGATATGCTCTTGATACCGCCATGTCTACGAGGTGTTCACATAAAGCAAAACACACGTCTTCACTAGTCAAGGTCTGTAAAGTATGTAGCGAAACACGATAGATCTCCTCTTAGATATAACCTTCGGAAAATTTATGCTTAAACCGAGTAGGACTAGTTTAAACTTAATCTATCGTAAAAAACGACATTACTTACGGGATGACCTGATAGGTTACTCATTGTCTATTTTATTTGTTTGAGACATTTAGACATTTAGTAACTCATGAAAAGTAATTCATGACTACCACGATTCTTTGACTTGACTCATACAGTCATTTTTTTTTTTAAGTGTCTCAACAGCGACACCGAGTTGGATGAGTATAAATGTCTAAAATCTAGCCAATTTGGTTTTTGGTGTATTGAATTTCATACCACTTTTGTAATTTAAATACTGTACACAGAGTGGCCACAAAGTCCCTTTGCAGTGAAATTTCACGCAAAGGGACTTTGTGGCCACCCTATACTTATCAAAGAAATACAAAAAATTAAAAAGTTACGACACTTTAACACAAATGTAGCAAATAATAATTATACCAAATCTATCTGATGAAGTTCACAAATTCATTATCAGCATTGAAATTACTCGTACATCAATGATATTATAAATAATTTCTGTTAATACCTTTCTCATCCCAAAAATTGTAAAGTTTTTTAACCCTTTTGGTCATACATACATACATACATACATACATACATACATATATATATATTCATAAGAAAGTGATAAACAAAGCAAGAAGAGTTACGGAACAGTTACTCACCCTTTAAAAGAAGGGACAAGACAGTAATGATTCCTCTGCTGAAAACACTGATCGTACCAAAACTTGAATACTGCTGTCTTGACGTCCCATATGAAAAAAAAGAAGGAAATCAATAAACTGAAAGAAATTCAAAGAAATTTCATAGCCAAGACTGATGGCTGCAAAAAACTCTACTGGGAAAGACTTCGTAAATTAAATCGATATTCACTGGAAAGAAGAGATACACAATAATTTACACGTGGAAAATGATCGAAAAACTTGTACTTAACCTCAAATTAAACCCAATTAATATCGAAACAACACTGAAAAATAGGAAAAAATAGTGAAGTGCGTAATGTTCCCAAACTAAAGGCCAAACAAGGGACACCCTCAACTCAGGAAAAATAGTTTGGTTGTCAGGGGACCAAGACTATTTAACCAGCTTCCTGAAGATATCCTCATTGGTGTCAAAGTTGAAGTCTTCAAAAGAAGACTAGACGCCTGGCTCTGGACGGTCGGATGAGCTGGATGTGTCTGGATATGTGCGATGGAGATCGCAGGAGAGCAACTCTCTCCTCCATGAGGCTAGCGTAAAGGTAGGGCCACCTGCTTGACTTTCGGGTGTAAAGAGACCGATGCACGAAACTACTGCAAGGGTTACAAGATTATTTACTATAGAGATATAACCAATGAAAAATTTACCAAGTCCACTTTTGCTGGAGGAAAAAAAGAAATAATGGGGGCTACTTTATCTTGACCTACCCTGTATATATATATATATATATATATGAAAATGAAAAGGTTTATTGGCAGACTATAGTCCATATGACAAATATTATTAATACAATGACAGTTCACATACTAAGGATAGAAATATATACAATTGATTAAAAATAATACTGTAATGTCGAAGTTAAGTGGAGCTACAGACAGACGTTTTCGTACCAAGAAGTCCATAGCTTAGAGGATAAATGGCAGGACTCATGGATAGTTTGGATGATCGGGTTGGTTGATTTTTTAATTCTTTGCATTAGACTGTACTGAGCACGTCTTGTTACCTCCGGGAAGCTCGGGACGTTGCGGGTAGCAAACATTTGCGACGCTGAACATCTCGGGGGTAATTTATGTAAGAGTCTAAAAACCTGTTGTACAGCAAATTTAGGGTTCTGCCAGAACCTTTTTTATAATTCACCCAGAGTTGCTGTTCGTATATATTACTGCAGAAAGTACGAAAGAGAGTGTCTTTAGCTTCACTTGTACAGAATCGAAAGTTCCTTATGGTCATATTCGCTTTAGCACAGAGGCTTCGAGATTGTTTTCTTATATCCGAGTCATCACTCAAGGAGCTGATAATACAGTGCGTTCGAAAAGTCTCTCCGCAGTGCTATGTTAAACGTATAGGAAATTGAAAAACTACAATGTTTTCATTCAACCATGATTTAGTGATTTTATTACATAACCTTTTGATTTTACAGCATGTGTTGAAAGTGTTCTCCACCATTTTGCAGGCACAGAGCAACTCGTCTACACCTGTTGTCAAACACTTTTTTTAAAGTGTTGGTTGACTGCGGAGAGACTTTTCGAACGCACTATAGTTTGATCCAAATACTTAAACTCCTGTACTTCCTTAATTACTTCACCATTCATTTTAAACCTTATATCAGCTGGCTGATTACAGCTTTTAGGATGAAATTGCATAACCTTAGTTTTTGTAACATTAAAAAGAATATCATGTTTCTGCGAATACACTTCGCAGACTTTTAGTAGCCGATCCAGACCTTTAACAGAGGGACTTATTAACACCATATCATCGGCATAAACTAAGTTATTTATCCTTGTGTTATCTATACAACATCCCACTGTTGCCTCATTAAGTGAAACAATTAATCTGTCGATATACACATTAAACAGCATAGGGGAGAACAAAGAGCCTTGTCTCACCCCGGAAGAGGAGCCAAAACACTCGGATAGTACATTGCCCCACCTAATAGTGAAAGATTGGTGGGAATACCAAAATTTCAATAAATTTAATATGTACATGGGAACCTTCCTGTCTTCTAGTTTTGCAAATAAAATATTGTGGTTCACCATATCATATGCCTTACTTATATCTAGGAAACAGCTATAAATAGTTGAATTACTGTCAATGTATTTAGATATTGTTTCTTTAAGTACATAGATATACAGATCGGTTGAATGGGACCTTTTAAAGCCAAACTGATTAGGAGTTGTCCATAGGAAATCATTTAATCGGAGTAACAAGAGTTTTTCTAGTAGTTTCGAGAAGCAGGAAGCGACAGCAATAGGCCTGTAATTATTGCTGGACAGAATGTCTCCGTACTTATGTTTGACCAGGGCAAGATATATACCCCCAAGAACTCTGCAGGGATATAGCTATGAGCGAGCATGGCTGATAGGAGCAATGATATATGCAGACATACTACGTCATTTGCATATTTTAAGTGCTCATTCGATAAGTCATCTACCCCTGACGCAGAACCAGTCGTTAATTCTTTAATTAACTCTTCTCTCTCTCTCTCTCTCTCTCTCTCTCTCTCTCTCTCTCTCTCTCTCTCTCTATATATATATATATATATATATATATATATATGTATATATATATATATATACCGCGTAGCAGTTCCATGCGTTACTCTCTCTTCACACGAAGATCAAGCTGGTGGCCCCGCCTCTATGCCTGACTTAGTGGAAGAGCGAGTTGCTCTCTTGCGCTCTCCATTGCACATAATCAGGTACACCCGGCTTTCCTGGTACTGTCCTGAGCTAGGCATCTATTCTTCTTTTGAAGACTTCAACTGTAACCCCCCCTGTGATGTTCTGAGATCCTTTTGATCTGGTTATATATATATATATATATATATATATATATATATATAAAATCAACATTATGACTTTGATATACAGTAAACCCTTGTCCAATGTCTGTTTGTCCAGCGCGAATTTGCTTATACACGGAAAAATAAATGCGAACAATTATTTGACGAAAGCGAAAATTTGATTATACACGGTCCGCCAAACACGCTCTAATACAGTAGTACTGTACGCGTGCCAATGCGCGCTCTATTGTTTTCTCCTACACTCTCCAACACTCCCACATCTCCCGCCCTCTCGCGTCACCCCTCGCATCACCCTTTGTCTCAGTCCCGCTACCGCGTTAACTTCAGTGAAGTTGTGTTGGATTGTTTTTGTCGTATTTTGCCGTTGTTTTGCTATTACCCTTAGACAGCAGTATGGCACCAAAATGTAAAGCATCTGCAAGTGATAGTAAAGAGAAGAAAAATCGTAAGGTTATGACATTAGCCGAAAAAAGTAAAAATTCTAGAGAAGTTGCGTGGTGGTATGAGCATAACATCACTTGGCCGCGAGTATCACGTGAATGAGTCTACCATACGCACCATCCAAAAGGGTGAAGAAAAGATACGTGCTATTTTCATTTAATATATTTTTATTTATCATATGTAAATATCATTATGTTTATGATTTTATTATGTTCTTATTTCAAATACAATATAGGTAGGGAAATTCATTTGTGTGTGAATAAAAAATCTACGTATCTAAGTATTAATAGGAAACTTTACGCGGCCGCGTTCAAGTATCCCCATTTATCCCATAAGGTATTAAGTTTGTCCAACGCGGATTGACCTAACGCGCCGTTCTCGAGGAACCTAACCCGCGCGTTGAACGAGGGTTTAAAGTACTTATATTTTGATACGGTTATCAATTGTACATCTTTGTAAAGCAGTATGCAGGGGTGTTTTAATTTCACCTATAGAATTAATAATTTCTCGGGTTACGGGGGGGGTTCCAATTTTCAAATAAAGTTTTAACTGCATAATAGACCACAATCCAAATGATATAGTTTAATTTACAAACGCTCATACAAGAAAGACATTCGGAAACTCTCCTCAAAATCAGCTAAAAAAAAAAAGGTATCTTTTTTTACTAGGAAGTATGTCCTCCTCTTGTAGTAACAGTAATATAGGTACATAAAGTAGAGAAATGTTGATTAAACCGCGTATTTCTTGCCATTATGGCGTATTAAAAGGTCTGTTTCTCATTTTACTATTTTGACTTGAGGATAACAAACAGTTTTTAGTCAAAACGACTTCATTTTTCATTTTCTCTCATTGAATTCTTTTACATGTCATGTTTTCTTCGAAGATATGAGTGAAATAATTGCAATTTTATAAGAAAAAAAAAAATTATATAATTTACGATGAAACAGAGCTGCAAATAAAAAAATTATATAGATTTCATCTAAAAGAAATTGTTAATAAAAGATAAGAAGACATTAGACATTTTTTTTTCTTTAACGGAAATATCTCTAAATCATTTCAGTAAATTATATAATTTGTTCACATGAAATATACTACCCATCATTCTTGAACTGAAAACATATTTAAAATTATATCTTTCTTTCAAACTGCGCTCGCACTATATATATATACAGGCCTTCTCAGAGGTCCAGAGAGGCCCGGGCCACTTCCAGCTTCTGAGGCCCATAGCTAAACCCAATTATTACTTTCACTGCAAAACATTACATTCAAACCTGAAAGTTTCTAAATTTGAGGGCCCCCCTTAAGCTTGAGGCCCAGGCCAAATGGCCCTCCTAGCCCACCCCCCTTTGATAGGCCCTGTATATATATATATATATATATATATATATATATATATATATATATATATATATATATATATATATATTGTGTGTGTGTCCGAGAAATGTCTGAAATAAACTAAAACTTCATATCTCTTAAATATATTGACAAACATCAACCATTTCCATTTGTGACATCTAACAGCTAGATTCAAGTTTATGATAGTAGTATGTGTATAATTAAGTAATTATAAATAATTACGAACGCGTTTAGAACCTTGTCTGGCTTATCTTTAAACATATCTATAGTCAGTACTAATTGCCCGTTTATTTTAATTATCTTAATTATCTTAATTAACTAAATTACTTTAAATTAATATAAAAATATTGAAAATATATATGAGGTAACTCATTCGTGCAAAACCGCAAACATGGAACAATTGCCGCCTCCTGAAGCAGTAAACAATATTTATTACAGAGATATATTTAAAGATAAAGTAGACAAGATCTTCAACCCATTATTAATAATTAATTACTAATTGATTACACTTAATTATACAGGGTGAGCCATTTATATCTGACACAGTTTCATTTTAAATTTCTAAGGAAATGTGTCAAATATGAATGGACCATTGGACCACCCTATATTATTAATGCGAACGGGATGAGTCTCGCTTTTAAATGTCGCAAAGCAGTTTTGCTAAAGTAAATTTGTCTAAATGATAAGAATTTTGTATATTTCCTGCTTCACCCTATATATATAATATATATATATAATATATATATATATATATATATATATGTGTGTGTGTGTGTGTGTGTGTGTGTGTGTGTGTGTGTGTGCGTGTGTGGTGTGTGTTACAGGGAATCTGCGTAACTAGGGATTTCATGAAATCCTTAAAATGTTCAAGGACTTCATGAAATTCCTAAAATGTTTAGGGATTTCATATAAGGTTAAGTCGTGATATTTTCGTTAGTTTCAACGAAAATATCACGACTTAACCTAACCAATCGTCAAGGGCGTACAGTTAACCTAACCGGCCATTCAATAATTTCCCCGTAGTTTAACAAAAATATCACAACATAACCTTACATGAAGTCCCTGAACATTTTAGGGATTTCATGAAATTCCTAATTACATAGATTTCCTGTAACATATACAGGGTGAGTCAGAAGACCTCTCTCATAGGATAATATCACATATTTTGTATTTCTTACAAACATTACGTACAGTTCACAAATGGTAGTTATAAAAAATGTTCAAACTGTGCAAAACGACTAATTCCACTTTTTCCTGAGGAGTGCACAATGCTTCGTGTGCTGGTTCCGTCATTCCTAGGAATGGGTGACAAATAAATTCATTACAAATAACAAATTTAAAATAAAAATTGAATATCAATATCAATTTCATAAATTTATTTAAATATATGATATTATCCTAGGAGGTAGGACTTACTTTTGACTCACCCTGTGTATATATATATATATAATATATATATATATATATATATATATATATATTGTATATTGGAATAATTAATCGCTGTTGTTGACAGACAGTACAGCCAATTCAGGACTTCTCCCAGTCCGGCTTTCACTTCGAGGTGTTAAGAGGGAACACGTAGGCCTACACAATTTCTAAAGACCTTTTTCATCATGAAGAAATTAAAGAAACAAATACTTTGTTTTAAATTCTGGTTTATTTCTACTTAAAAAATGATAAAAAATGTTTCAGTATTTATATAATAAATTATATGCCAAAAATGCTATTAATTTTAATATTTTGGGAATTGTTGGTTTGCTATTTGCTCTATTTGGTATTTGCTAACTAATATTTAATATTCGTTTCGTCTAAATCAGTGGTCGGGGAACAGGGGTAAATTACCCAAATGGGGTAAATTTAAAACTTTTGGGGGTAATGCGTGCGGTATGAGAGATACTTTGTGCTGATATTTTTTTCATATATTTTTATTTTATTTTGTTACATAAATGTGGCGTTATTCTAAATTTTAGAATATTACGAATTTACGTCCTGATTACGTCCTCAAATATATTTTGGGGTAATACCCAAAAAAGTTCGCCGACCACTGGTCTAAATGAAGACCTAATTTACATTTCGCTAAACACGAATTTGTTCCAATATTCTGATGGTTTCTAACGATTAGGTTCTGCCCATTCCATTAAACATTTTACTCAACATTATAATAATATGTTTCACTAAGCATCTAATTTTACAATCGGTAAACAACTCGTAATACCGTTTTCCCGCAGGTCGGGGATTCGAACCCAGATGGTTCTGGTAATAATAATCTAGGAGTTAGGGCAATGTGCCACATTACTTTGGCCTGAGCGCTGTGCCAGTTTCTGGCCCTCCCGACTCCTTGTTATTACAACTGGTTAAATGTTTTACAAAATGTTTAAAAGTTAACCTGAAAGTAAAAAAAATAATTTCTTACAGTGGGGAAATGTGTACATAATTATTAAATAATTATTAATTAATTATAGAAATATAAAATAGAAGTACGTAAATAAATAATAATAATAATAATAATAATAAAGTTTATTATGTTAAAAAATAATAAAATAAATCCTCGTACATATTCTAAGAACAGTTTCCGATAGCCATTATTGGCAGAGTTTAGGGAAAGTTCGCTTCAATCAGAAGTGTTGCAGATTTAGACTATAAAGCAGTCTGGAATTGAGCTCTATTCTGTAATTTTTATAAACAAAATACTTATGTTATATTACACAAACCTTGAGAGCATCCAATAAATTTCTTGACAGTTTACGACCGCCCCCCCACCTAAGCTGTAAACTATCCTCACCAACTATATCATAAGTGCACAAACCCTCTGGTTCAGAAACGCGATTCGATACTTAATTTGATGATGCTATTGTAGTGAATACTCTTATTTTAGTTTCAAGATAAATGTTAATTTTACAGTCTTGAATTTCGGAATAGTATAAATTCATTTTAAATTAGTTACCCCATTATAATTCAATTGTGAACCACATTAATACTAATTTTATGTATACTATATTATTTTATTGTATGTAAACATAATTAATTATATATCACAATTGTCAGTTAATCATTTATATTCAAATATTTATTTTAATCTAATGCCATGTCCATTTTGCAAATAAATAATAAAACCAAAGGTTATATTTTCCACCTTTGGTACTGTCGTAGTTTCGCCTAACGGACTCAATACGGCTAGTGAGATAATCACTGGTTGGCACTTAACTAGCGGCAGTGCTTATGGCTACATCATCCAGGTTAACCTATACCGGATAGATGCGCTACGGTCCCAAGCCGTAGCTTGCCTAGGCCAACGACGACGACGACGTAAACCAACAATTGATGACCCCGGAGCTGGATTACCCCTTTTACCCGAACGACTAGGACTAGACTGTAACGTCGTTCGTGCCCATCACCCCCTTCACCCGAACGACTAGGACTAGACTGTAACGTCGTTCGTGCCCACACCCCCTTCACCCGAGCGACTAGGACCAGACTGTAATGTCGCTCGTGCCCTCTGCCCCTCACCCCTGCCCGTGCGCTCTGTGCCTGCGCTCGTCTCAACCTCCACTCCTTCGTTGGGAACTTGTCGTCTTGCTTGTACGTTAGCAAGCATAGGAGAAGATGCCTGACGACGCTGGTGCCATCTCCCACTTGAGCGTAAAGCTCCCCGTCTTCTGGCCGGGTGATCCATTTATTTGGTTCCACCAAGTGGAATCACAATTCAACTTGGGAAGGATCACCACTAGCAGGACGAAATACGATCATGTTTTGTCCTCTCTACCAGCGAGCATCATCTCTGAAGTCCGTGACGTCATCGTATCTCCTTCCACGAGTGAGGACCCGTACACCGATCTGAAGTCTGCCATCCTGCGCCGCACCACTGTCTCCGAGCGTGAGAAACTACATCAGTTAATCTCAAAAGAAGAACTTGGAGACCGTAAGCCCACTCAAATGCTGAGGGCTATGCAGTGCGCTCTAGGCGAACGCGCACAAACATTCGATAAGGACATCTTTAGACAGTTGTTCTTGCAGAAACTTCCTCCATCAGCTCAGCGTGTCTTGGCCACTATGGATCCTGCTACTCCAGTTGATAAACTAGCAGAAACTGCCGTCAAAGTAGTGGAGATTGACACAGCTCCGGTCAACAACGTGAACACACAATCGGAACTGGAGTTGAAAGTGGAAGAGTTAAGTCAACAACTCAACCACGTTTGTTCTCTGCTACAAAATCAACGGCAAAGAAGCCATTCTCGGTCAAGATTTACGAAGAGGCATCGTTCGAGTTCCGGGAAGATCTGCTTCTACCACTCGAATTTGGAAAAAAGGCTAGGAAGTGCATCTCCCCTTGCAATTTTTCGTCGGGAAACCCCAGCAGCGAGTCCTAATGGCGTCTAGTACTCGCACTGCCAACCTGTTATTCATAAAGGACAGGAACTCTGGTGTCAATTTCTTGGTCGATACCGGAGCGTCAGTCAGTGTATTCCTCAAAAATCTGGTCATACGCACTCGGAATCTCCGCCTCTATACGCTGCTAACGGTTCACGCATACCCACGTACGGTACTCAGTCGCGTGAACTAAACTTGGGCCTTCACCGATCCTTCAAGTGGATTTTCATCTGTGCTCAAGTGCGGCATCCCATAATCGGCGCTGACTTCCTCCAGCATTTCAAACTCCTGGTGGATCTTGACAAGCGACGCTTATGCGACCAGGCCACACTGCTTTCTGTTCTTGCCAAACAGGTTGCCCTTCCGGACGCCTCGAACTCTGCACTTTCCCTCGTTCCCCCTAATTCCATGTACCAGTGCCTTTTCCAGCGATATCCAGGAATTCTTCAACCGATGCAGATGGGTGATACCATTAAGCACACCATTACCCATCACATTACAACAAAAGGTCCCCTGTGTTTGCAAAACCCAGACGTCTTGCCCCGGACAAACTGAAAGCTGCCAAATCGGAATTCCAGCTTATGCTGGATCTTGGGATAATAAGACCTTCCAAAAGCAGTTGGTCCTCTCCCTACACCTGGTCCAGAAGAAGTCAGGAGACTGGAGACCATGGGGATTACCGGTTTTTGAATTCGACAACCATCCCGGACCGATATCCGGTACCAAATGTCCAAGACTTTACTTCTCTTCTCCACGGCAAATCTATCTTCAGTAAAATAGATCTCGTTAAGGCTTTCCACCACATTCCCGTAGAGCCTTCGGATATTTCCCAAGACTGCAGTTTGTACACCATTTGGGTTATTCGAATTTTTGAAGATGCCGTTCGGGCTACGGAATGCTGCGCAAACCTTCAGAGGTTTATAGATGAGGTCACCAGAGGCTTAGACTTTGTTTATGCCTACATCGATGATTTGCTTGTGGCCAGCCTCAACGGGAAGAGGAACATAAGGAACATCTTTCACTCTTTTCAACGCTTAGAACAATACGGTGTTACTATTAATGCATCTAAGTGTGTGTTTGCACAGCCAACCTTGGAATTTCTTGGTCACACGATTTCGCAGCACGGAATTACCCCCCTTCAGGACAAGGTGAAGTGATAAAAAATTACCCTATGCAAATAATCAGCGTGAGTTACGTCGGTTTCTAGGTTGGTAAATTATTACCACAAGTTCATTAAAAAACTGTGCCAGTGTTCTTGCTCCTCTACACGCTATGATCACACACAAACGCAAGGTAACAAAATTGGTATGGTGTAGCGATAGTATACAGGCGTTCGACAATGCCAAAATGCTATCATAGTGCATTGTCTCTGTCATTCCTATCAGTGATGCCCCCCTAACTCTGACGGTCGATGCATCAGATGTTGCGATCGGTGGAGTGTTGAACAAACCATTAACGGTCAACAAGCACCCATCGCGTTTTACTCGAAAAAGCTGCAGCCAGCCCAAACGCGTTATAGTGCTTCGGACGTGAACTTCTGCTATTGTACTTAAAACGTGAAGCATTTTCAAACATTTCCTTGAAGGCCGAGAGTTTTGTTGTTTTACCGACCACAAACCTTTGGTCACTGTCTTCAATAAAAACAGCTGTAACCACTCTCCCAGAGGTCATCAGGCAACTCGATTATATCTCGCAATTTACACAGATATCCGCCACATCAAAGGTGTCTTGAACACTCCAGCGGATGCACTTTCAAGAATAGAGATTATTCTGTTACCTCAGCTCTACACTGTGGAATGCTATGCACAGGATCAAGATAAGGATACGGAACTACAAGACCTGCTCAGAGAAACTCCCACTCACTCACTTCCCTCAGAAAATGAGTATGCCAGGATGTCTGTGCCCCTCTATTGCGACGTCAAACAGCTGCTATTCGCCCTTATGTCCCTCCATGTCACAGAAAAGCAGTCTTTCGGATCTTCATAAGCCCTCCCACCTGGTATCCGTGCTTCGCAACACCTGGTTACCTCTCGCTTTGTTTGGCCCTCGATGCGGAAGGATGTCAAACATTGGACCAAAACGTGCCTTGCCTGCCAGCGTGCCAAAGTCCAAAGGCACACCAGGTCCCCTTTGACGCATTTCCGCCCCCATCCCAGCGATTTGAGGTAATTCATGTAGACATTGTTGGCCCTCTTCCAGTGATTCAAGGCCAACGTTATCTGCTCACCTGTCTCGACCGCTTTCCAGATGGCCTGAAGCCATTCCACTTCCTGATATCCAAGCGGAAACTGTTGCAAGAGCCTTTCTTCATGGATGGGTATCAAGATTTGGATTGCCGACAAAAGTCATCACTGACCAAGGTCGCCAATTTGAGTCTTCGCTTTGGAAGAAGTTTACCAGCTTGTTGGTACAGTACATGCGCATACCTGTGCGTATCATCCGCAAGCTAACGGCCTCGTCGAACGCTTCCATCGCCAGCTGAAGTCATCCCTTATGTGTCACGAAGACTCCCATTGGATGGATAAGCTTCCACTCGTTTTGCTTGGTATTCGCTCTGCATTTAAGAGTGATCTGAAGACTACAGCGGCTGAACTAGTCTATGGAACAACACTGCGGCTACCAGGTGGCTACTTCACTGCAGGGGATAAGTCATGCGATCCTACGGAATTCGCTCAAACACTTTCCTCTCACATGCAGTCCCTTCAGCCTGTTCCCCCTCGATTGACTAGCCAACAGAACATCTTTGTTTCCCCAGCCCTCCAATCTTGCACCCACGTTTTCGTTCGTGTACCTGTCCCAAAACGGCCTCTCCAATGTCCATATGACGGACCCTATGAAGTTCTCCGACGTACGCGCAAATCATTTCTCATCCAGCGCGGTTCCAAGGTCGACAAGGTTTCTATCGATCGTCTTAAGCCTGCGTTTTTGGAATCAACCTTAAGTGAGGTACAAGTAGCTACCAAAAAGGTTCAGCGGAAATCTGTGTCGTTCGGAACTCTTTGAACTTCCTCTCTGGTGGGGGAGTGTGTAGTGAATACTCTTATTTTAGTTTCAAGATAAATGTTAATTTTACAGTCTTGAATTTCGGAATAGTATAAATTCATTTTAAATTAGTTACCCCATTATAATTCAATTGTGAACCACATTAATACTAATTTTATGTATACTATATTATTTATTGTATGTAAACATAATTAATTATATATCACAATTGTCAGTTAATCATTTATATTCAAATATTTATTTTAATCTAATGCCATGTCCATTTTGCAAATAAATAATAGAAAACCAAAGGTTATATTTTCCACCTTTGGTACTGTCGTAGTTTCGCCTAACGGACTCAATACGGCTAGTGAGATAATCACTGGTTGGCACTTAACTAGCGGCAGTGCTTATGGCTACATCATCCAGGTTAACCTATACCGGATAGATGCGCTACGGTCCCAAGCCGTAGCTTGCCTAGGCCAACGACGACGACGACGTAAACCAACACTATTAAAACCATTCACCTTCACAAGAAACGGGAATGCAGGCTGATATCATAGGTGATTGAAGATATACAAGGATCCGGCCCCAAATTCTGGTTACCGCCGGGAGAGTTAAGACTCAGAGGGGGTGTGGGGAAACAGCAGCAAAAATTCACAGTTGCTTTCAGGCAAAGAATATTGAACGAGTGATTGTTTATCGTTGACTGCTGTATCGTTATATCAACTTTACTCGACATTTACCAAACACATAATGATTTCTCTAAGCTGCCAAATATGTATCGTAATTTAAGAGTTCATAAAATAGCATTACAGTGTGGAACTTACGGAATAAATCATTTATTTCTAAAGCAAACAGTGTTAAAAAAATTATAAATTCATGAACATTTTAAATCCAAATTAAAATTAAAATGGTGGTGGTGGTGTAGTGGTTAGCGTTGTTGACTACGAATCCATCGGCCCCGGGATCGAGACCCGGTGACGGCAGCCGGCGCGCAGCAAAACTCAGCTGTTCATCCTTCCACACAATAAAAGAAAGTGGTTGGTAGATAAATGGGTACCCTGGGTGGCCTAGTGGTTAAGACGCTGGGCTGCTGGTGGAGCGTGGTTCGGATTCCACGTTAAACTGTAGGTCTAAGGTGGAGTGAAAAGCTTGACCTTCGTCATAATGAACAATTCGGGCGGAAGCTAACCAAAAGTAAAGTATATACTGTGTGTGTGTGTATACACACCCTAGGTAATTATAAAATTGGTCCCTTTTTATCTTTATTATAACTTACAAAGTATACAGTATGACATTGTAAATTGGAATACACACAACCAGTAAAACATGAGAAACCAAATAAGGTCCTCCACCAAAATAAAAAAAAACAGAACAATGTAAATGGTGCTCTGTGTCGAACTGCAAATGTTTGTCGAATTCAGTTGTAATGTGGCCACTATCATCATCTTCAGCATCCTGCATACGAGGAATAACGTCGAAGTCAGCTGCACGGGATATCCGAGGAACAACAGCAATTTCCCGTTTAATGGAGACTTTTAACTCTGTCAGTGTATGAGGAGAACAACGATACACTCGGGATCTCCCACAACCAAAAATCCTGAAGGTTTAAATCTAGAGATCGTAGTGGCCATGCGTGTGGGAAGTGTCGTCTGTTAATCCTTTCACCAAATGCGGCACGTAACTAAGCTTTTATCCAATTACCAACGTGTGGTTGGGCACCGTCCTTCATAAACGTTGTCTTTTGCAGAATCCCCTTCTTCTCCAATTATGGGATAACGATGTTCTTTTGTTTTCCCATATTTTACTGGCAGTTAATTCCAATTAACAATGTCATTCAATATATAATTTGCAATTTATAATAAAAATAAAAGGGAATTAACTTTATAATGACGTTGTATATACAAATTATACATATATATAGGGTGCCGCAAAAGTCGCGCATCATAGGAATTTTCAGTGTTGACTTTTGCGCCACCCTCTCTCTCTCTCTCTCTCTCTCTCTCTCTCTCTCTCTCTCTCTATATATATATATATATATATATACAGGGTGTCCCATAAGTCCGGCATCATAGGAGAAATTCATATTTTTCTCTTTCTACGGGAAGAACAAATCCAGATAATTCTACTCATAGGAAATCGGAGTCAAAGAGAGGCCGCTGCTGAATTTAACAGACTGCATCCAGACCGCGAGCCAATAACATTTGTGGCAGCGCATTATTGGGGCATGTAACACCATTACTCCTGATATCATTCACCGTGTGCTTGCTGACTGGGTATCACGTCTGAATTTGTGTATTGAAAACAATGATGGACATATTGAGCACGTTCTGTAGATAAAAGCTTTTGTTTTGCCTTTTTTTATTATTTTTCCTATGATACCGGACTTATGAGACACCCTGTATATATATATTATATATATATATATATATATATATATATATATAATGTAAAATAACGCACTGTCGCGACAAAGTATGGAGAAGAAAACCTTCCTGAAGAGTGGTTTCCTTCTCCATATATACACAGTATATTAGAAAATGAAACGGGTACCCGGATACCCGGCTACCCACCCATTATAAAAAAAACCGGGTTCAAATTAGGAAATGAAACGGGTACTCGGATACCCGGGTACCCACCCCTTATGAAAGAACCGGGTTCAAATACTCTATGATGATGACTGATGCAGTAACTTTCTCTCAAGAATATAAGTAATTGCTACAATGGCACTTAGTGTCGAAGGTCATGTGTCTGCTTCAACTTTATATCCAATAATAATAGGCCTCATAAATGTTCATTTGAAGCCTGAAGCACGCGACCATGCTATCGTTAAAATGTTAAAGGAGTAATATGTAACGAACTCATAGGAAGGTTAAGAACTTATACAGTATTGATATAGGCACTTCAGTTTCATTGTTAGTTAGTGCATTAGATTCTCGCTTTAAAACCTTGGCTTTTTTAACAAC
This sequence comes from Bathynomus jamesi, assembly GCA_023014485.1. Lineage (NCBI taxonomy): Eukaryota > Metazoa > Arthropoda > Malacostraca > Isopoda > Cirolanidae > Bathynomus > Bathynomus jamesi. The sequence goes on from JAJOZX010000057.1 coordinate 984,088, forward strand.
CCATCAAAAAATGCCCGTTTTTGATGAACTTAAACGTAGACTTTCTTTAAATGAAGATGCAGTTGAACAGGCATAAAAAAAACGTAAAGTCGGTGTTTTGTCGTATTTAATTGGCGTTAAAGATGCTGACAACGCCATTTATAGTGAATTTAAACAATATGAAAAATTAATTCCGGAGGTTGAAGATATTAATCCTATTGCTTCGTGGAAATGAAATGCTGAAAAGTTTCCAAATTTGGCTAAATTAGCTAGGCAATATTTAGGCGTTGCAGCAACATCAACTCGCGTAGAACGTGTTTTTTCACAAATGGGATTAATAATAAGTAAATTAAGAAATAGAATTTCACCTAGCACTGCTGAAGCAATACTTTTCTTAAAGAAAAATGACTTTAGTGGATTTGAAAACATAGAGAGTGATGAGTTGTAACTTGTAAATGAAGTAAATGAATGATTTGCTTTGGTTTTCGTTATTACAAAGATAGAATAGTTTTCTTTTATGTCCTGTATGTTTTTTTCCTTACTGTAGAATATATATATATATATATATATATATACGTAAATAATTATATATATAATATATATATATATATATATATATATATAATATATATATACTATATACAGGGCGTCCCAAAAAAATGTATACACACTTTAAATACTCATAAAGGCAGTGTTTATTAAAATACAGTACATTTCATTTTCAAAATGTAATAGAATCTACAGACATTATTTAATTGTTTTGTCAACGCCTGTTTTCAAACTGACGTCCGTTCTGGTCCAGGCACTGCTGATAACGCGAAGCGATGGAATCGCAAACATCACGAAACATTTCGTTTGGTATTTGTGTGCATTCTCGTTCAATGGCTGCTCTCAATTCAGCGACTGTTGCAGGTTTTATAGCGTAGACTTTGTCTTTTAAGTATCCCCATAAAAAAAGTCTAGTGGTGTGAGGTCTGGTGAACGCGGAGGGTATTCTACGAAACCCCTTCGTCCAATCCACATCCAAATCGTGCCACGTACCACTCGCAATACTCCACTCTTCGGTCCGGATCATCTTCATTAATAGCATGGACTAATCTTGGAATGTAACTTTTCCATTGACAGCGCTTCAAAATGCGTTGGACAGACGATTCTGAAATTCCTACCTCACGACTCGCTTGCCGCAAAGATTTTCTTGGACTTTGGTGATACGTTTCCAGTACTCTTTCTTGCTTTGTGGGGCTTGTCGATGTCCGTGGTCTTCCGGAACGCTTCTTGTGGACATTCTGAACAGTTCCATCGGCTTCAAACTTATCTCTAATTCGAGTGATGGTAAGTCGCGTTGGTGGATCTGTTTGAAACTCCCTCCTAAACTGTCTTTGCACTTCAACTGCGTTTTCACACTTCCAGTAGCATTTTAGAATGAATTTCCTTTGTTCGAAGCTTAGTCTGACTGCCATTATTAATTCTAATGGGTTTAACTTGGAAAGAAAGAAACATCAATTGAGCTATCAGCTGTTAAAGTGTGTATACATTTTTTTGGGACGCCCTGTATATATATATATATATGTATATATATATATAATATATATATATATATAATATATATATATATATATATATAATATTGATGAATAAAACCACGAAGGAAAAAGAAACACAAAGGGGTGCTCAAGCGCTTTCGTCTAATGACATCCTCAGGAACACTGGAGTGAAAGGACAGATCAAGGCAATATATAGGTTACAAAAATAAACATACATACATACACATTCACATATATATACATATATATATATATACATATATATATATATATAAATATATACATATATATAGTAAGCATAGAAAAAAATTGTGGGAGGAGCCAACATTTATATGGTCACAGAAGAATAAAGAAATAAAAATAAATATAAATATAAATTGAGAAAAAATTAATTACACAATAGTGCCTTAGTGATATATATGTCACAGCCTAAATAATCATAAAGAAATAAACAGGCAAATAAAAAAAACCCATAAATACATATACATACATATATATATATATATATACATATATATACACATATATATATATACATATATATAATATAAAGACACTTTTAGCACTTTGGCCGACCTTCCATATAAATTCAAATGGCTTTTTTATGGAACAGGTCACAAAAGAATAAAGAAATAAAAATAAATATAAATATTGTAAGTAGAGTCTACCAATTCAAGCTCAAGAGGGAGGTTTTACAATCGATTTAATAGATGCTGCCAAAATGATATATATGTCACATTATTAAAAAATAAAAATTGAAAGATAAATTTTAAGAGAGGCACACCAATTTATAAGGGAAAAAATTACCACATATGCATATTATAGTCACAAACGAATACAAAAGTACAAATAAATATAAATTGGAAAACAAAATGATCCCTAGATGATATATAAAGAACAATAAAATATATATACAACTATTTACGGTATATATACGAAATATAAACGCAATATATACAGAATATATATATATATATATAATATGCATAAGGGAAAAAAAAAAAATTACCAAATTTGTTTTTATAATTATTGTCTGAGAAAACGGTAGGTCGCAAAAGAATAAAGAAATAAAAATAAATATAACTTGAAAAAATTACAAATAATACACGTACACATATATACCCACATACCCAAATATATATATACATATACACACATATATACAAACACACACACACACACACACACATATATTATATATATATATATACAAGCTTGACCTTCACGAAATGAGAAATCATCCCGCAGAACCTTTGTGAGGTTGTAAGGTAAGGTAAGGTACATACACATATACATATATATATATATATATTTAACTGCATACATACATACATACATCCATATACACACATACATACATACATATACACACATATACATACAAACACATTTAACTGCAATGACCACACACATACGCACATACACATACATACATACACATACACTCATACAGCAAAAAATTGAAAAATAAAATTGTAAGGGAAACAACCGACAAAAACAAATTTTTTACCAAAGATTTAACAACCTGCCCTTTTTGTTTAAATCCATTCTGAAGGAATTCAGAGCAACGGGATCAAGTTGAAACAGACCTTTACTCATGTTAAGGTTATTTGTAAGTTGAATTATAGCCGACTCAAGAATATTTCTATTAACAATGTTGCTAGAGTGAAACAAAACTGAAACATTATTCCAATCAATACAATGGGATAACTCTGACAAATGGACAAAAAGGGCACTGGACAACTGTCCCGTTCTAACGGAATATTGATGCTGTTTTACACGCGTTTGCAAATCCTTTCCCGTCTGACCTATGTAAAAGGAATCACATTGCTTACACCCAATTTTATAGATAATGCCTAAATTATTGGTAGGGCTATTTTTTACTATGATGTTTTTCACAATATTGTTATATGAAAAAACTACACTGATATCCAAAAGTTTAAGTACATTAGCAATGCCTAAGAAGCCCGGGAAAAATGGAAGTACTAAAATATTCCCCTTTTTTTGTCCACTTCACCTGCTTTGCCTTATCTTTATGGTCTTATTAAAACCCACAAACCGGGTAACCCTATGCGCCCTATTATTAGCTCGGTGGGCTCTATTACCTATAAACTCTCCAAATGGCTTGTTAATGTTTTGTCCCCCATTCTTGGAACTGTCTCTGATTCACACGTAAAAAATTCCATGGATCTCACTGAAAAATTGAATAATGTTCGCATTAATACCAACGATAGATTGATCAGTTTCGACGTTTGTTCATTGTTCACAAAAGTTCCGATTGATGATATGCTTGACTTTCTCGCCAGAGAATTACATAATTATGATTTACCATTACCTGCACACACTGTTTTGGAGCTTATTAAGCTTTGTATCAAGGATTGTAAATTCACTTTCAATGGCGAGCATTATCAACAAGTTTTTGGGATGGCCATGGGCAACCCTTTGTCGCCCCTTCTCTCCAATATTTATATGGAGTTTTTTGAAATTACTTACATTCCGAGAATCCTGGGGGTTGGCATCCCTTGGTTGCGGTACGTCGACGATATTTTGTGTATCTGGCCCATGAATCGTGACCTGGATGACTTCCTCCTTCAGTTAAATGACCAAGTCCCCTCCATTAAATTTACTTTAGAAGTGGAACAAGACAACTCAATCCCGTTTTTGGATGTGCGTGTTCATAGGGATAGCCCGGGTTTTAAGTTTAGTATATATCGGAAAAAAACAAACAATTTGTCCTACGTCACTTTTACTCTGGACATGACACCCCTATTAAAAAGGCCATATTTTCCTCAATGTTTCTCCGCGCTCTTAGGATCGCCAGTCCTGAATACATCGATGCCGAATTGGAAAATATCAACGGTATTGGAAGTGAGTTGTGTTACCCATCTGCGTTCATGGAATCTTGTCTTAATAAGGCTAAACGAACCTTCTATCGTGTGAATAATAACACTCGCACCTTGTCAAAGAATATTTTAGTACTTCCATTTTTCCCGGGCTTCTTAGGCATTGCTAATGTACTTAAACTTTTGGATATCAGTGTAGTTTTTTCATATAACAATATTGTGAAAAACATCATAGTAAAAAATAGCCCTACCAATAATTTAGGCATTATCTATAAAATTGGGTGTAAGCAATGTGATTCCTTTTACATAGGTCAGACGGGAAAGGATTTGCAAACGCGTGTAAAACAGCATCAATATTCCGTTAGAACGGGACAGTTGTCCAGTGCCCTTTTTGTCCATTTGTCAGAGTTATCCCATTGTATTGATTGGAATAATGTTTCAGTTTTGTTTCACTCTAGCAACATTGTTAATAGAAATATTCTTGAGTCGGCTATAATTCAACTTACAAATAACCTTAACATGAGTAAAGGTCTGTTTCAACTTGATCCCGTTGCTCTGAATTCCTTCAGAATGGATTTAAACAAAAAGGGCAGGTTGTTAAATCTTTGGTAAAAAATTTGTTTTTGTCGGTTGTTTCCCTTACAATTTTATTTTTCAATTTTTTGCTGTATGAGTGTATGTGTATGTATGTATGTGTATGTGCGTATGTGTGTGGTCATTGCAGTTAAATGTGTTTGTATGTATATGTGTGTATATGTATGTATGTATGTGTGTATATGGATGTATGTATGTATGTATGCAGTTAAATATATATATATATATATGTATATGTGTATGTACCTTACCTTACCTTACAACCTCACAAAGGTTCTGCGGGATGATTTCTCATTTCGTGAAGGTCAAGCTTGTATATATATATATATATATATATGTGTGTGTGTGTGTGTGTGTTTGTATATATGTGTGTATATGTATATATATATTTGGGTATGTGGGTATATATGTGTACGTGTATTATTTGTAATTTTTTCAAGTTATATATTTTTTATTTCTTTATTCTTTTGCGACCTACCGTTTTCTCAGACAATAATTATAAAAACAAATTTGGTAATTTTTTTTTTCCCTTATGCATATATATATATATATATATTCTGTATATATTGCGTTTATATTTCGTATATATACCGTAAATATGTTGTATATATATTTTATTGTTCTTTATATATCATCTAGGGATCATTTTGTTTTCCAATTTATATTTATTTGTACTTTTGTATTCGTTTGTGACTATAATATGCATATGTGGTAATTTTTTCCCTTATAAATTGGTGTGCCTCTCTTAAAATTTATCTTTCAATTTTTATTTTTTAATAATGTGACATATATATCATTTTGGCAGCATCTATTAAATCGATTGTAAAACCTCCCTCTTGAGCTTGAATTGGTAGACTCTACTTACAATATTTATATTTATTTTTATTTCTTTATTCTTTTGTGACCTGTTCCATAAAAAAGCCATTTGAATTTATATGGAAGGTCGGCCAAAGTGCTAAAAGTGTCTTTATATATATATATATATATAATATATATGTGTATATATATGTATATATATATATATATGTATGTATATGTATTTATGGGTTTTTTTTATTTGCCTGTTTATTTCTTTATGATTATTTAGGCTGTGACATATATATCACTAAGGCACTATTGTGTAATTAATTTTTTCTCAATTTATATTTATATTTATTTTTATTTCTTTATTCTTCTGTGACCATATAAATGTTGGCTCCTCCCACAATTTTTTTCTATGCTTACTATAATATGTATATATTTATATATATATATATATGTATATATATATATGTATATATATGTGAATGTGTATGTATGTATGTTATTTTTTGTAACCTATATATTGCCTTGATCTGTCCTTTCACTCCAGTGTTCCTGAGGATGTCATTAGACGAAAGCGCTTGAGCACCCCTTTGTGTTTCTTTTTCCTTCGTGGTTTTATTCATCATAAATACTTTTCACGTGTCACTTTCGTGAAATAATTTTTCATATATATATATATATATATATATATATATATATATATATACAATATATATATATATATATAATATATATGTCCCTATATTAATATATACCCGCAACTCTGTGGTATCTGTAAGGACGCAACAGATGAGACAGGGGCGATGAGGTGTGATTTTTGTCAGCTACTTTTTGATTTTAAATGCCTTGAATGGGGAGATGAAAAAATCTCCCTTATAACGAACGCAAAGCAGTTTAATGGGATAAAATTTTTCTGCGAAAACTGCTTGACCGAATTAAACGCTTTTACAGTATTTACAGTAAAGCAGAAAGAGACTACGAGAAGAGAATGAAAGAGGAAAGTGGGAACAAAGAACAGTGGAAAACGGAAGAAACGGAGAAAGGCGAAATAGAAAAAAATTAAATACCGTCACAAAACGAGGCCGAAAACACACAGGCGACAAAGAGTGTAAAGACAACACACAGCATAAGGGCAACGAAGGACACAAACACAACTAGCACAAATAACACAAATAGGACAAGACAAGAGGGCAATCAAGAAAACGGAGTGAAACTGTCCCCCAATAAGGAGCAAAAAACAAAGGCCCAAAGTAAATATGGGGAAGGAATTATATGCAGGTATTATATAAAAGATAATTGCAGATTTAAAAGAGAACAATGTATATATGAACATCCCCCAATATGCAATTTCTTCTATAATAATGGTCATTGTAAATTTGGAGACGGATGTAAATTCTATCACCCAGACATCTGCAGGACTTACGCAAAATATGGAACCTGCAAATTCGGGAAAAAATGCTACTATCAACATCTCCCGACGGACTCAAAGAACAAAGGAAATAGTTTAAATGACAATAGGAATAACAACAATAGGAACAACAATAGGAACACAATATGCGAACAAGAAAATTTCAACATCGCGGACACGTTACGGATGCTAAATGTCATCCACATGCAGTTGACACAGCTAGAAACCCTCGAGCCAAACCGCTACCGGGTAAGAAGCTACCAGTACAAGTAGGCGGAAACGGATCTCTCTCGGAGGATCATAGGGCAACGAATCAAGCGATATCGAAGGAAAACGAACTTGAAATGCGCAAGGAGCAACGAAAAACAGAGAACAAAAATTGTCCTGGCTAATACTCAAGGAATAAGACCAAACCAATCACTCATTAAGGTTTCGTACCTGAAAGGATTTATGGACGAAACGGGCGGACATCGCATGCCTCACAGAAACTCATCTAAAAGATTGCCAAGGAAATTGTGAAAACTGCGAACATTGTATTGATAAGAAAGAGATAAATATAGAGGGCTTCAACTTACTAAGAGCGGATAGAACGACGAGACATAAAGGTGGCTGTGCTATATATATACAGGAAGGTCATATGACAGAGACGATAATAAGTAAATCAAAAAGCTATGTGGAACTCCTAGCAGTGAAAATAGAAAAACTAAACGTGATAGTAATAGTCATCTATAGACCTCCAAGCACCCCAACCGAAAAATTCTCGGAGGCCAGTGATGATATCAGAAAGCTAATAAAGGCCATAAACCCTCCATCCCCCAATATAATGATCTGCGGAGACCTTAACTTCCCATTTATAAAATACAAAAAGGTGGATAGGAATATATATATTTACCAGAACAAGGGGGGCCACAAGAGAAGACCAGGAGCAAGCAAAAATGTTGATGGCTCTCACAAATGTGTTTATGCTGACACAGGAGATAACAGAAAATACCAGAAAAAAAACTGCCTCGATCTGGTATTCACGAATAACACGAACTTGATTGCTGATATAAAAATAACCCCAACCATTATCTCAGACTACAACTTAATCGAGATATCAACAAATATGACGACAGCATTAAAAGACATTACACATATTGAGGAAAGAAGTAAATTCGAGGCCTTTAACTTAAACTCCAAGACTATAAATTGGGAAGCAATCAGATCGCACATGGCCCAAAGAGAATGGAGAAAACTTTTTG